>JACVVK020000093.1:227500-255000 GCA_018292915.2 Batillaria attramentaria
TTTAACTTGAACCACTTTGCAGTCATTACCGTTTCCTTTTCTGTGGAAAGTAGCTTTGTAAGCCTCAAACGTCTTACTTCTTCGGAAAATCAGAGATGGCGAAGTTAAAGGAACGTTATCAAATTCCAAACGGACTATCACCTCAGTGACAAACAGTGCTATAACTTCGAAACTGACACCAGTTTGCACCTCTGAAGACACTTAACGGTTCTTCAAAGCGAATACAGTAGCGCCACTTCTCCTCTACTTGAATATTAAAGGTCGCAAAGTTACGAGGGCAGCCTCAATGTTTAAACTGACTGTCATGCACTTCAACGACAAAGAACAGTATAACTTACAAAGTGACAGCAATTTTCGCCTCCAAAGACGTTAACGGGCCGAATAGTACAGTAGTGTCAATTCTCCTACACTTCAATATTACAGGTCGCAAACGTAGGACGACAACCTCTCAATGTCCAAATGGACTGCCATGCACTTCAAACCGCAAACAGTGTTATGGCTTCGACAGTGGGAACAATTTGCGCCTCTCGAGGCGTTTAGCGTCCCTTTCGTGCGAAGAATACAGCAATGTCGTTGTCGAGTCTCCTGTACCGCAGCCTCTTCCACAGTTTTGCTTTTACAAGATGGGCGGGTGACGAAGTTTGTCGTGTCAAGCTGAAGGTGACGTGGGTTACTGAGCGCGTTAAGTGGCCGTTATGACGTCAGTGGGGGAGGGGACAGATGGCGACACCGGTAATCAACGTCACACCTGCTGCTTGATCGCGGAGGAGGGACCGTGCGCAGTCAAGCGTGTCGAGGACAATTGTATGCCTATCTGGAGCATTTGCTCGTACAGGGAGAGAAGTTTGTCAAGACACCGTGTGCAGTGGTAGCAGAGACGTAAAAGATTTGCAGTCTCTGGTGGTAGGCAGGTTGAAATAATCACAGAAAAAAAGACGTGCGAAGTAAAAAATATAAATGTTAGTAGAAGCAGTGGTGGTAGCAGCGAAAGTAGTAGTGGTAGTCGTCGTCGTCGTCGTCGTAGTAGTAGTAGTAGTAGTAGCGGTAGCAGCAGTAGTAGTAATAGTAGTAGCAGAAGAGTTCCAACAATTTCTGAACACTTTCATTTTTTTTTTTACTTGTTCCTCTAATTCTTCTTCCTTCTTCTTCTTCTTCGTATTATTATCGTCATCATCATTATTATCATCATCATTATTATTATCATCATGTCGTTGAAGGAAAGAAATTGTTGAAAACAAAGAATATACTGAGCTAACCTCTCTCTCACACACACACACACACACACACATCGAACGAGGCAAACAGCCGGAACATCTCTGCAGGCGGAGGGAGCGGTGTGGGTGAGTGGGGAGGGGGGGGGGGGGGGAGGGGGGTGGGTGGGTGTTGGGGGTGGGTGTTTGGGGGTTTAACGTCCTTTTCCACCACATAGGGTGATATCAAAGACGGGGCAACGATGAAAAAGCCAGCACTAATATTTGGCCCCAGCGGGGATCGAACTCACGACCCGAGCATTAGAAGTCCAACACTCTACCATTCGACCACCCCGGCTCCCCAGGGGGGGGGGGGAGTAATGACGCAAAAACAACACCACTCTCTTAAAGCAGGTGATACGAAACGCCTCTAGACAAAGTCCTTATTTCTTATAACAAAGAACGATTGACAAAGACTCCAAATAAAACGTAGTATGGGTCCCATCTTGGTAGGTAACCGTCAAAACTCAAGTTCAAAGAAAACGGTAGAAGGGCGACAACTCCTACTTGCACTGACAAAGCAACAAACCCTTTGGCCCGTGTGTGCGAGTGGGTTGTGTGTATACGAGCTGGGGACGTGAAATTGATGAGGCTGCCAATCAAGGCTCACCACGTGATGGATCTACCGTCGTCACGCCCCTAGCACGCGCCTTTGATTAATAAGCGCCGCGGGGCACGTGGAGATTGGGGAAGACACCGTAGGAAATTATGGCCTTCATTTCTCGCCCTGCAACTTTATACACAATCTCTCTCTCTCTCCCTCTCTCTCTCTCTCTCTGGCCGCGCCGGACTACGTGTACCCACCCCCTACCCTCTCAGTCTCCACTTCTCAGTCCATCCTTCGCTCAGGTATGGTTGCAGAGCATGCGACCTCCCCCCCCCCCCCCCCGGTCTCCCGTCTCAGTTTAGCGTCGCAAGGTATTCATCCGCTGTCCCATCATGCTAACCCTCAGTTGGGCTTACAATGCTCGGGTCGTGAGTTCGAATCCCGACTGAGACCAAATATTTGTCATTGCTGGCCTTTTCTCGTTGCCACCCACCCAGCCCCATAACCCTCACCTTCAATGATCCACCCATTTTGCTCATGGTGTGTGGTAAAATCTATCGCCGGCCAGTGCTGTGACTGACAATGGCAGTGAATCCGTGTTAAAACTCTGAACTTTTTTCAGCTTTCTTCGATCTGAACTCTGTTGGCACATGAAATACTCGCATCGCCTAAATTATGATTTTCATTAAAGAGGTTTTCAATGACAGCAATGGCCGGTCGCTCACGTCCTGTGCTACGACGTGCCGGCCACGGTTCGGTCGCGGGACTGACAGGCCGATCGTCGGGGGTTCTCTCCGGGTACTCCGGCTCCCCCACCCCCCACCCCTCCCCTGCTCTGGAAATGTTCAGCCCACCAAATCTGAAAAATAAATGCAGTTCTAAATTCCGAAATTTAAATAGTTGAGTTGACCCTTCGCGCCACGTGATTGTAATGTGTTCATGTCCAGTGTGTGAGAGAATGCGTGTGATTCACGTGAGCGTGCGTGTTGGGTTCAGTTCGCGGCGCTTTGAGCCGATTCATGAAATTGGGTAAAGCGCCTATACAATACTCATTATTATTATTATTATAGTTACAATATTTAGTTCCATCAGAGACGTTAAGTATTTTTCTCAAAGTTTGCCTGTCATTGCTTTTTGTTTTTCAAATTGTGAAACGCAAACAATGAGGATGATGTTGCAGGCGTGAAAATGGTTACTGCCTCCAGGCAGAACCGCAGACTGAAACGGACGACAAGAAATTGAAGAATACAGCGGCCCTTTCAGCCCGCCACTAAATGACACCACTCCCTCAGTCCCAACCCCACCACGACCCACCTCCACCACCCTCCCCCATCCCCACCTTCACCGTTACCCCCACTTCTCTCCTGTCCTGTGGCAATAAAGGTGCCGTTCACGGTTGGTGCGCAGAAACAAAGAGCTGGAGAGAATCTTGATGAAGGTGCGAGAACAAAGTAGATCCAGTGACGCGCATGCGCGAAGCCGGCGCACGTGGCACGCGCGCTGCAAGGCACGACGGGAAGGAAGCGAGTAGCAGACGAGGTGCGAGGGACATCTGGTTGACGAAGGAGAGGGGAGGGGGTGGGAGAGGTGCGGTGGCTGTGAGATGTTGCACGGTGAGGCAGTGTCCTGTTCAGTTGCTGCGGGGGCTTTCGTGTTCTTGGGTCGCGGCTTCACCGGCGGATGTAGAGTGACAATTTGGCATGTAAACTGAAAAGGCGGCCGGTGGTAGAAGTGATACATTTCACCATATTCAACTTCAAACAATCAACTATGTTTAACTATGAGATACGTGTTCAGTGACCACATGGCTTCGGTAAAACACAATAACAAATGTATTTCTGAAGAAATAGCCCGTTTGAAGAGACACACATGTAATTACACAATGACTGACTCTGGTGACTAAAAAAAAGCCTTTGAATCTAAGTTCTAGGATCTGAGACTCAGAAAACTTCTCCGGCATTGCATCGGTGTCAACATATTTTGTCTAACCTTTATTTTACTTCTTGCTTCGTTCTGTTCATATCTTCATACTGAAATTTAAACCCTACTAATGTTGCACACTTTCTCGTACACTGTCGTCTCATTTGTTTATTGTTTGAGTCCGGCACATTTTCAGTTTCTATCCAGTAACCTATTTTAATCTCCCACGATGCATTTTGCAAAGTGACCATTTCCTGGGAAAAAAGGTCATCTGTTGCTAGTTGAACGTAAATTCAACTCAAGACATCCTCGATCTTCTTGTAACAGCTCTTCCAACCAGTTTCGACCCCCCCCCCCCCCCCCAACACCCGCCCCTAAAACAAATGCATCCTATTTACACCCCCTCCCCCCCTATTTTAGTCAACTCAGTATTTCCAGAAAAAGTCATCCTTCTGTTGCTAGCAGGACATATTAAGTTCAACTTTAGACTTTCCGGATCCGCTTGTAACAGCTCCTTCACCCAGTTTCGATACTCTCATGTATCTTATTATATCCCCACCCCTCCCCCGCCACACCCCCACCTCGTCCCCCAGTCCACGTCAGGGGTCCCATACCCTCTCCTGTGTTATTGCTAATGGCGGGGACGGGAGGCAGCATCTTTTTAATCATCCGCACCTCAGGTCCCGGCCTCACAGATTGCAGCTAGCGCCCTCCAACGAAACAGGTGAACAAGACAGATGACTCCGATGTTAATTTTTTTCTCTCGTTTTTCTCTCCCTTGACTTCGAGAAAAACAAAGGAGGACAAATGCGCGGTGATCTCATGTGGTGTAAAAATAGGTTAAGTGTGTGAAAGGTAGTGCCTGGCGGGCGGCGAAAGACAAGCGCTTGTTTCTTTCTTTCTTTCTTTCTTTGTGATTTAAACAGATTTTTTTATCGTTGCGTTGGAGGAAATACAGAGAAACTGTTTGAGCATAAACAAGACGAGGGTGGGTGGGTGAGTGTTTGGGGGTTTAACGTCCTTTTCCACCACATAGGGTGATATCAAAGACGGGGCAACGATGAAAAAGCCAGCACAAATATTTGGCCCCAGCCGGGATCGAACACACAACCCGAGCATTAGAAGTCCAACGCTCTACCATTCGACCACCCCGGCTCCCTAAACAAGACGAACTTATGACAAGCTCAATAAAATTTCAGTTAAAACAACCTTGCAATGGCGGTTCACGAATTAAGGGGGAGAGGGAGAGAGAGAGGACTGTGTGTTTGTTTGTTTCACTTTTGCGATCCAGCATGCACGGCTCCATATTCGTGCTAACTGTAAGAGGACAAGTGTCGTGGCGGACCGTTACAATATAGGACATTTGTCCTGAATATCGTCAACTTGGCGCAGAACTGATAGGACACAAGTCATGTCCGCCTTGATAAGAGAGTAATCGGGCATTTAGGACATGAATCTGAATATGAAGTCCTGTGTGTGTGTGTGTGTGTGTGTGTGTGTGTGTGTGTGTGTGTGTGTCCAGGAGCTCTTTCTCGATCGTGCACTGAGTATGTTGTCCAAGTAATTCTCATGTTTACCACAACCACTGTATAACAACACAGAACGAAGGTCGTCTGGGAGATACGTGAAAAGGAAGCTCTGTGTGTGTGTGTGTGTGTGTGTGTGTGTGTGTGTGTGTGTGTGTGTGTGTGTGTGTGTGTGTGTGCTTTTATTTAAAAGCTTTGTAATATGCTGATTTAGCCATGTATCATTTGATTGCAAGCTGGCGTCGCGTCTGTGCCGAGGCGCCATGGTAACCTGATTGTGTCCACACTGAAGTGTTCTCTTTTGCACGGTGTTGTGTAGAAAATAAGAGAATAAAGTTTGTGTATGTTGTGAGTGAATGTTTTTTTCTCTCTCTTTCTTTACACTGTTATTGGTGTTGTTACTATCTGGATTGCTATTTGGATCTTTTGTGTGTGTGTGTGTGTGTGTGTGTGTGTGTGTGTGTGTGTGTGTGTGTGTGTGTGTGCGTGTGCGTGCGTGCGTGTGTGTGTGTGTGTGTGCGTGTGTGCGTGTGTGCGTGTGTGTGTGTGTTTGTTTTACAAGATATTCTCTGGAGTAACTTGATATGTCCATCTACGTAAGGTCTGTTGTCTATAAATGTCTGTGGCATGTATATGTATATGTCCTAAAACAGAAATAAAAAAGAGAATAAAGTCCTAATGATGTGTGTGTGTGTGTGTGTGTGTGTGTGTGTGTGTGTGTGTGTGTGTGTGTGTGTGTGTGTGTGTGTAAAACAATATAATAAAAGGAAGAAACAACAAGGTCGTTTTCAATCGCCGATCAGTTTCCCACCATGCACGGTATCATTACCCCTGCTAATACAGTTTTAAGCCTGCTGATGGTTATCTGATAGAACAAATAAAAGAACCACAAAAACAAGGAAAAATAAAAACAGAGACTTTTTTTTTTAAACAGAGAGAAAATTTTAAAAAAAATAGACTACAGCTTTGATCTTGAGATCCCTGAGATAGTAACGGAAGGCTTTCGAAAAGTTTGTGTAATCGAGCGTCTTTTTTTGTTTCCTTATTTCTCTACTTTTTTTTTTCTTTGTGTGTGTGTGTGTGTGTGTGTGTGTGTGTGTGTGTGTGTGTGTGTGTGTGTGTGTGTGTGTGTTGTTTTGTTTTGGAGGGGTAGGGGGATGCAGGCACATATGATATTGAAACCGATTACGACAACGACAACAAAAAATCATCTCGTGCATTAATTGGACCAGAATCAAAACCCGATGTGGGTGTTGAGTGTGCGGGTTTTCCTGTATGTTCGAGGAAACAATTTTTTTTATCCTCTTCTTTTTCTCTATCATGCTATCTATCAGCTGTGACGCGTATGAACAGTGGTTACCATGTATTATGCTGGGCCCACCCACCCCCCACGCACGCGACACCAGCAAACTGGTCGTCAGCTGTCAACAAAAACCATTGTCCGCGCCCTGCTCGCCAAAGTATCATTACCTCCCCTTCAGCTCTTCAAGATCGGAGGGTAAATATTAGTTTACATCCCTTCTCTTAGAAGTGGTATATTGCATTGTCAGGTTCTTTATTCCCGGGTTAAGCCTCGTCTTTTGGGGTCTTTTCCTGGCTCAAAACTTTGTCGAGTGGAAATACGATTGTTGTTGTTGGTTTTTTTGTTGTTGTTTTTTTGCGATGTGTGTTTTGAGAGAAAGAATGGCGGCGATATTGCGGCTGGGACGCAGGTAGCATTTGTTGATTTAACTCTTTGACGACGGAGCGCAATTTCTGACACACGATTTCCTATAGGAAATCGTGTGTCAGAAAATGCGCTCCGTCGTCAAAGAGTTAAAGATTATTTTATTTCGCTGTTCAGTTTGCACAAACAAGTATTCAGGCGGTGGCAAGAGGCCAGACGCCTATATATAGCCTCCGCCTGTGAACATTCACAACGTAGTAGGGCGAACACTGTCACAGCATACCGGCAGCATAATAACAACAATGACAATGAAAAGACGGGGGAGGGAGGGAGAGAGGGAGAGGGAGAGTGAGAAGAAAGTAGAAAGAGAGTAAGAAGAGAGAGGGAGGGGAAAGGAAGGGCGGGGGAGGTACAGTGGAGCAGTGCCGTGAATGCAGGAGAAGATCAAATACAGAGAAGCTTGGGGTCTATATGAAGTTTAGGAAGTACATGCACACTGAATACTGACCACCAGCCATGCGCTCGGATACTAGAACTGTTCCATCAAATATCTTGCGCTTCAATGACCGTTTATAATCAATGGGGACATTTTATTTACAAGGTAAATGCATTTGTTAAACACACACACACACACACACACACACACACACACACACACACACACACACATATATATATATATATATATATATATATATAAACAGGTGTAGAGCGGAAACTAATTACTGCAAAAAGAAGGGTGGGTGTGGGTGGGTGGGTCTTTTGGAATTTAACGTCTTTTTCCACGACGTAAGGATGATATCAAAGACGGGGAAAGGAGGGAAAACCAGCACAAATATTTGGCATCAGCCGGGATTCGAGCTCACGACCCGAATGTTGAAAGTCCAACGCTCTACCACTCGGCTATCCCGGCTCCTCTTCGCAAAAAGAACATTGCAAAAAGCTAGACAGTGATTCGAGAACAAACAGACTTTCATCACAGCCAAACTTACATAGACCAAACAAAACAACACAAACAGGAATTAAAACACTTAAATACGTCAAAGAAAACGGCGCATTTCGCAAAAAGGGTCTTATTTGTGAAAGAAGTCTGAAGAAAACGAGAAAGGGTGAAAATGCTCACTGACAAACTGAGACCTACCCACCATCCTCCCCCCGCCCCTCTCTCTCTCTCTCTCTCTCTCATAATTCGTGAACCACCGTTGCAAAGGTTGCTTTAATTGAATTTTTATTGAGCATGTCATAAGACTGATAAGTACGTCTTGCTCAAACTGATTTTCTGTACTTTCTCCAGTGCAACAAAATAAATCTGTTTAAACCAAACTTACTTAGGCCCCTGGCTCCACGTGGAGCATAGGCCATCGACAACCCTTCGCCATCGCACTCTGTTCTGGGCTATTCTTGCCACTCCAGTCCAGTTGGTCCCCTGCTTATATAACTCTGCCTCAGTGTCCCGCCTCCAGCTGTTGCGAGGCCGGCCTCTCTTCCTTTTCCCCTGTGGGTTCCATGTCAGGGCTTGGCGTGTGGTGCTGGATGCTGGCTTCCTGAGGGTGTGTCCAATCCAGCCCCACTTCCTCCGCAGGATCTGCTTGGTCGCTGGTTCCTGCCCTGCTCGCTCCCACAGCTCTTCGTTCCGGGTCTTCTCTGGCCATCGGATGTTGAAGATGCGCCTCAGACAGGTGTTGAGAAAGTTTAAACCAAAGGGTGGACAATAAAGACAAAGAAGCAGGCTTCAGGAAAAGGGTGGACAATAAAGACAAAGAAGCAGGCTTCAGGAAAAGGGTGGACAATAAAGACAAAGAAGCAGGCTTCAGGAAAAGGGTGGACAATAAAGACAAAGAAGCAGGCTTCAGGAAAAGGGTGGACAATAAAGACAAAGAAGCAGGCTTCAGGAAAAGGGTGGACAATAAAGACAAAGAAGCAGGCTTCAGGAAAAGGGTGGACAATAAAGACAAAGAAGCAGGCTTCAGGAAAAGGGTGGACAATAAAGACAAAGAAGCAGGCTTCAGGAAAAGGGTGGACAATAAAGACAAAGAAGCAGGCTTCAGGAAAAGGGTGGACAATAAAGACAAAGAAGCAGGCTTCAGGAAAAGAAGGAATGGTTGGGAAGGAACGAGAAAGAAATATTTTTTTCAAATACTGTACAACCACTACCATTGTTTGAATCATTCACAGCCCAAGACACGGCAGATGGGATCTAAATACATGTCCACTGCCGCCTCACAGCTCGGTGATAGATTTAATTAGGAACAGCCCCTCCCCCTTAACATGCCCTGCCTTACATGTCAATATTATTGGACATGTAATATGAATTTGGCCAAAAGGGAAACATTCGGGTTACAAGCTCGACCGACCGACGGCATCAGGGCGAAAAAGATTTCCATTGTTTCATGTTCATTGTCCTGTTATTAAAGTTTCGCTGAGTGTTCTTGGGCCATTTATTTCTACCCCAGAGAAGGACGGAAGGCGTCGCGGTTTCTTAAAGGCATTGAACTGTAATTAATGCTGTCAGAGGGTTCCATAAAGGATTCAAAACTCCGCTGATTATTTTAACTGCTAGCGGCTTTTTTTTCTTGAAGGACCCGTGGTCTCGGACGCAAGAATGAATAACGACATTCTCCATCGGACCTGATTTGATTCCTGGTCGTTGGGTAACTCGATAAGACAAGAGACGGACAAAATCTCATATGACCTGTCCCTTTTCTTCACAAAACAAAAACCTCCAAAGCTTTTCCTCTTGTCAGTCAGTCCACGCCCACTCCTCGGGCTAAACAGGCGTCGCTAACATCACGTCACGTGACGCACGACGCGTCGCGATTGTTGGAGAAAAGGCCAAAGGGGCGCAACTGCGGTCTGAAGTGATTTGCGCCCCCTGGCGTCACACCACGTGGCCAGGCTTTTGAGGTTTTTGTGCGGGGCATGAGAGGTGAAGTTAATAACAATGTGGGGGTGATGCTGGGGGCCTGGACCTGTCGGTCACCATCACAACGCTTGACCCTAGACGACCCGACCGGCGGGGACAGAGACAGGGACTCAGGGTGAGGGCAGAGCGAGGACAAGGCGGCAGGGGAGAGAAACAGAGGGAAGGCCGACAACCCTTTTTGTCCTTTTCATTGATGTCCGCTGTTGGTTTAATTTTGGCTTTTGGTTTTTGGTTGTTAGTAGCATTAGTTTGATCTTTGCAAAAACCTGAATGATGTTTGAACTACATGTACACGTGTCCTCTGACCTGTAGGGGATGCATGTGTCACTATGAGGCATGGGGGGAAGGGAGGGGGTGGGGGGTGGGCAGGAGAGATTCATTTTTGCCCCATGAATTTCATGAATGAGAGTTTTCCTTCTTCAAGGCATGAGGGTATAACCTCAATGGCCGCCACAAAATCCAATCATTAATAGATCTAGATCCATGTCATAGATCTAAGTTATGGATCTAGATCTAACTTATGAATCCAGATCTAAGTTACGGATCTAAGTTATATTTTGTATTATCCTATATGCTTTAGGTTAGGCCAGTTCTCGTGGGCGGGCTTTGTCCTTGTTGCTCCGTTTATAATTCACCATTCCATGGCACGAAAAGAAGTTACCACTACATGCGATGTGGACATAAATTTCAGCAGCGCTACTCACAGTGCAACCTGACAAGACAATAGTCAAATAATCAGTGCTGGTCCCGAGTATTCGGAGCATGACAAGAACGCGTTATCTTGGTCTGTCTTCTGTTTTATCAGCTACGCAGAGTCCCTCAGTGGCAATTGACAAGGTGCAAGATTCGATCATCTCTTTATGATTTCTGGGACATTCGCTTGATGCCGAACAGCCGGGGTGGTCGAATGGTAGAGCGTTGGACTTCTAATGCTCGGGTCGTGAGTTCGTATCCCGGTTGGGGCCAAATATTTGTGCTGGCTTTTTTTATCGTTGTTCCGTCCTTGATATCACCCTATGTGGTGGAAAAGGACGTTAAACCCCCAAACACCCACCCATCCACCCTCGTTTGATGCCGGGGGAGCCGGGTGGTCAAATGGTAGAGCGTTGGACTTCTAATGCTCGGGTCGTGAGTTCGATCCCGGCTGGGGCCAAATTTTTGTGCTGGCTTTTTCATCTTTGCCCCGTCTTTGATGTCACCCTATGTGGTGGAAAAAGACGTTAAACCCCAAAACACCCACCCACCTACCCTCGCTTGGTGCCTCCGACGAAGCCTGAAGACCCATTTTTATGATTTTTACGCTCATAAATCGTTCTGGGCTGTTTAGGTGGTTGTCTGACGTCTTACTACTTGGACAACTGCACAGTGACAGCATCTTAAAGGCTGTAGACTACTGGCGCTGAGCCCAAAAAAAAGGTCTCAGGTCGTGACGCACCTGTCAATGACTGAAGGAGTCAGCTGTAGGGATTGTGGCACTGTCAACAGCTGTGCAGGAGACTTTGAATTTTCGCTAATTCACAGACCCTGTGGACAGCATTGTCGCGCATTCAGAGCTCTACTAATCATGAAGAGTGTACCGCCGCACTCACAAGCGAAACAGAAGATAGCTTCTGCGAAACTTGGTCAGTAACTATGAGAATAGCGCGGGCAAGGCATTTTCTTGGCTCTGTTCTTCACTCTCGGTCATTCCCAGGGGCGCTGGGATAGCCGAGGGTAGAGTGTTGGGCGTTCAATGCTCGGGTCATGAGTTTGAATCCCGGCTGATGCAAAATATTTCTGCTGGCCCTTTTCTCGTTGCTGTCTCTTTTATATCACCCATACGTGGTGGAAAAGGACGTTAAACGCTCAAACACCCACCCACCCACCTCTTCATTCTCAAGTCGGAAGTCCGAGATCGGTCATGTCCATGTTGTCGGTGCTGCTCCATCCGACTCAAGTCACTGCCCGGCCACAAACCGCCTTTCATCATGGCCGACGGAGCCGGAGGTCTCCAGACAGCAATTATCAGAAATGGAAGCTTTCAAAGGACCCCTTTTCCTCGCCTTCAGAAGTCAACCAGCGCCCTCTATCTGCAAGACGCGGCGATAGCCAGGGGCGGCAATAACCCAATTAATCCTCCCTCTTCGCCCGCTGATCGCCTGGCCCGATAAACCGAGTACTCGTTTGTTTTCCCGCCCCGCTTGTCTTGGCGCGTGCGATAAAGACGCGTCATCACTCGCGGCGCGCGCACGCGGATCGAACGTGCCGCCTTGCAAATCTCTTGGTCACGTTCCCACGAGATTCGCGACGGCTTTTTGCGCGATTTCTGGTCAATTATCGGGATTTCGCTCCTTGCCTCTCGGCTTTCAGACAAAGTGAAATTTGCAAGACGACTCGCGATGGAAGTCAAGATGGCGTCCAGGGAGCAGACGCCAATCGGGAGCAGACGGCACGCGAATCTTTCATTTTTCTCGATCGCCCGCACTGGGGGTCCCCCCGTCAGCCTCTAGCTTATCTCCCCTTCATCGCTGGAACCTTTCAGTGAATTAACAGTCTGCAGAAATTATGGGTGGAAACCGTCGTCAAGGGTTTGTGTGCACGAGGGTGAGAACCGAGGTCCAGGCGTATCATGGCTGCGGACTATAGCGCTGCTGCAGATCAGCAGTCGCCTGGAAAGGGCATAAGCGCCTGTAAAATTCACGAGGCTTAGACCCTTTTTTCCATACGACTGTACAGTGATCTGGAGAAGCATCAGGGATTCGTTGTCGCGTCATGGCTGCCAGTTCAGAGGAGTTATACCGAGAACGAGGTTGGGAACCATGGGTAACTTGAAACCACCAGGTCTTATCAAGGATTAGGCGCGATCGATTAACAGCTTGGGGGAACTTTTTTTGCGTGAAAGATACAACCTGG
Source organism: Batillaria attramentaria (assembly GCA_018292915.2). Lineage (NCBI taxonomy): Eukaryota > Metazoa > Mollusca > Gastropoda > Batillariidae > Batillaria > Batillaria attramentaria. Next base: position 240,225 of record JACVVK020000093.1, read on the forward strand.
CGCAACTAAGGAAACCGGTCTTTGTGTGTAAATTGCAAAATATGATACGGCGCCGAAGCTTAACGGGCAAAAATGTGCAAGTATCATAAAATCCGGTCAAAAAGTTAAAACAATAGGGAACTATGAGGGAAGTAATGAAGTTCGAAACTTGACATGTTGGATCAGAATCACGTGCACGTGATGTCACGTGGCGTCCTAATTGAAAACTAAAACAGAAGTTAAGCTGACACGCATATATTCGTCCCGGCTGAGGTACTCGTGCGTATTTCAGGGGAGTCGGTGGCTCAACGGTTTGAGCGTTGGACTCGAGATCGAAGGGTCCCGGGTTCGATTCCCGACAGGGCCAAAATTTGTACAGGCCTTGTTCACGTTGCTCGGCTTCCACTGACTGTGAGCTGGATCTGTTTGTGTAACTTGTCCAATACAGCCAAGGATACATAAAATGTGGCTGACCTGGCAGTCTGACTGGATTGAATAAGTGTTCAGCTGGACGATACAGTTAGGGTAGCTATCCCCATCCCCCATAACCTGCCCCCTTGGGCCGTCTGCAGTCACCTCGTTGTGGCGTGGACGATAAACCCCAGCTAACCAACCAACTTACTCGTACGTATGCAGTAGCACCATTTGAATAAGCATGAGTAAGTTGATGTTTTTCTAGATTACATTTGACACATGTGCATCTCTTCCTCTATTCAGATTCAAATGTTTTATCGCCTTATGCCATGATGTAACATGTGCATCTCTTCCTCTATTCAGATTCAAATGTTTTATCGCCTTATGCCATGATGTAACATGTACTTCTCTTCCTCTATTCAGATTCAAATGTTTTATCGCCTTATGCCATGATGTAACATGTACTTCGCTTCCTCTATTCAGATTCAAATGTTTTATCGCCTTATGCCATGATGTAACATGTGCATCTCTTCCTCTATTCAGATTCAACTGTTTTATCGCCTTATGCCATGATGTAACATGTACTTCTCTTCCTCTATTCAGATTCAAATGTTTTATCGCCTTATGCCATGATGTAACATGTGCATCTCTTCCTCTATTCAGATTCAAATGTTTTATCGCCTTATGCCATGATGTAACAGTATGTGACAAAGAGGGGGGGTTGCATCCCTTGGAAGTAAACAAAATGTATGCAGACGTATGGTTACATTACATTCACATGCTGTAGACGTCATACAGAACAGTGTACAATGTATAGTCAAACATCAGATCTGTACTGCCGCTTACACACACACACACACACACACACACACACACACACACACACACACACCGGCACACACACACACACCGGCACACACACACACACACACACACACACACACACACACACACACACAGAACTTTGGTTTGCGAAATATCGAATCTGTCCCCTTTTTCCTACGACTTTTTATCTCATTCATTTCTTTCACGGCAATTTGGTTTAAACAGGTTTATTGCAATACATTTCGTACAAGTAAACACTCAGTGAACATAGTAAACAAGCACCGCTTATGATAATGCTCAGGGGGGAAACAAGTACATGTTGATAGTATTGCAATGGCAGGCTAAACTGGTCAATAATTATTTTTTAAAAAAAAAAAACATAAGAGAGAGAGAGGGGGTTCTATGTGTACTCACAACGACCCCCCCCCCCCCCCCCAAAAAAAAAATCTCCGCGGGTCTATGCTAGACTGTGTTAAGGAAGTGAGCATGTAACTTAAATCTAAAACCGGCAATTTCTCCGCCATGCACGCAACTTGGTTCATATGACGCTTGTAAGATTTCACTTGTTGTGCTCTGTTGTGTTACTGTTTGACGGCAGTCTGTAAATTTGTATCTGTACGCAAATAAAACGTTTAAACCAAATATCGAATCAGTGAACCAAGTCATGAATGGTCCAGTTGACTCTTAATGGCCGTTATCAGAACTTTATCCGCACTTAATAAAGGACTTCCTCACGACCACCAACCAACCAATCAACCAACCAACCAACCAAACTGGTCACACCATTTTCTCCTCTGTCGTATATTCATTCTATTAATACACCATTAATACACATCTACTGCAATTAGGTCTTTGCCTAAACATCCGCAAACGAGCGCACGTGGGATAAACCAAGTCTCGTAGTGTGCACGCGCACATGCGCAAGCACATGCGCGAAGAGAAGTAAAATGCATTACTCAGAGACGCCGACTAAAGCACTTTGAATATCGATGTAAGATTTCAAATAAAGGAATTCCAGATACAGATCAAGTATAAATATTTTTCACAATGCGGTGTGATTACTTCAGTTCAAACTCGTTCAAACTCGCGCAGTTTTTCGGTGGAAATCGACCATCTTGTGTGGTTTATTTTACGTAATCGGGGGGCACTTTTTTTCTGAAAACTATTTATTCCGTGTTCAAGCTGTCCTGTCTGTGACAAGCCTGGCACGAGGCGTCCCCGTTCCGGCTTCTCCTTCATCCTCCATTTATCGTGATAATTTTGAGCTAATTACATGTTGCTGGCGGGCGCCATTCCCTCCGCCCAGCTACTTGACGTTCTCCGTCGCTACACACATGTCGCGCGCGCTCGCCACCAGACGGCCTCGCTCCGCCCCTGCAAGGAGCTTCACCTCAAACTCATTACCCAGACCCTCCCTCTTGTTGTCTCCCTTGCTCTTGTTTCCCTCCCTTTATTTCATGTTCGCGCCAGACAATTAACTGTCCCCTTGACTGGTTATGCGAAACATCTCCCACAAAGCGTTTGTCCCCCCTTGTTCTGCAGCTCTTTTTCGAAAGAAGGCCGAGTCCGTCCCCTCGAGTTGGCTGCCCAAACAATTGTCAGACAGGTCCTAGAACGCGACTGGGATCCAGAGGCCAGCGGGAGACCATTTCTTTCTCTTTTTGTCGTCTGGCTCCACTGTCTCCAATTCTGTTTTTCTTTTTGGTGCCCAACTGTGCGTACTTTTTTGTCTGTCTGGAAGCAAGTCTGGAAGCGACCGGGCAGTCGTTGATGCTTGGGATTTCGCCGGAAACAATACTCGTCCATGTCAAAGCTGCTGCCGTCTGGCGGAAGACAATACCGAGTTATCATCCTTTGATCGTGGCAGACGACAGGGGGTTGTTACGCACAATTACTGAACGGTCAAGGGTCTAGGCTGGTCAGTGTTGTTTATAGTGGTGGTTGGCCAAATGTCCTGAGCGAGTATTCGGCGAAGCCGTCGGGGTGTCGAGTGGTTCAGCCGGCTGGATTCGAGAGTGTTGCGCGTTCAAATCCTAGACCAACTATTCTAAACATACTTTTTTAATCTTTAGTGTACTTGACTTTAATGAACCTAATGCACGATACAATGTGGTACATACTACTTGATTTAAACATGGTTTTATTCCGCTGGCCAGGCGTTGGACTTCCGCCTAATGCTCGGGTCGTGAGTTCGTATCCCGGCTGGGGCCAAATATTTGTGCTGGCTTTTTCATCGTTGCCCTGTCTTTGATATCACACGTATGTGGTGGAAAAGGACGTTAAACCCCCAAACACCCACCCCACCCACCCCCGCTGGCCAGTTTACACAAAACAGTAGTATTCATTCTTAAACATACTTTCTGTTTCCCATGGGCATTGGCATACACTCCCATGGGCATTGCGATTTACACAAGAACTGTCTTTGATATCACACCTTTGAATTGCCATAACACGAGTTTCCTATTATGCAGGTTTCAATATCATATTATGATATAGCTTTTTTTCTGTTAAATCGATTTTCAGTCATCCGCTCTGTGAGTTCAACGTTTTCTTGGCTAAACTCTTTCTTCTTCATTATCAGTTCTCTCTCTCTCTCTCTCTCTCTCTCTCTGCTTCGTCTCTTCCGCGTATAATATTGACGATAATCCCCCGTGACAAAAACCAGCCCGTATCGTGCTATCATGGCGAAGGACAGTAATGGCTGGATATTGCCCTGTTTAACAGCCGCGCGTGCGTGTGTTAGTTTTGATAATTATCTGCCATGGCTGTATAATTAAGTAGTAGAAATCGACATATTTACCCTCAGCTTTTAAGCACATCTTATTTTATTTGCAGTAATTACTGAACAGGCCTCTTGCCAAAGATTTTTTCCCCCCCCCCCCCCAATATTCAAATATGTGTTTGAAGGATGGTTTTTATCGGTTTCATGAACAATCTAATACGTTATCTTTGTAAAACGGGTGCTCCTGCGGGCTTGCGCACGCGCGCGCGCGCACACACACACACACACACACACACACACACACACACACACACACACACACACACACACACACACACACACACACACACACACACACACACACACACACACACACACACAAAGCTTCCTTTTCACGTGTCTCCCAGACGACCTTCGTTCTGTGTTGTTATACAGTGGTTGTGGTAAACATGAGAATTACTTGGACAACATACTCAGTGCACGATCATTATCTTACATCGAGAAAGAGCTCCTGGACAAAGGGGGAAATACTCTCGAGCTTGATTGGGGCAACTCTGTTTAACCATCTAAAAGCACCATAACGAAAGATGAAAGATGAAGTATTGGACATATCACCAAGGCAGTCGTGTAGTAATTCAAGCTTTTACTCATGAGCAGAAGAGGGCTGCGGTAGATTAAAGGGCAAATCTCACCTGTGTTGATTTTTAGAGAATGCTTTATATACTACGGGGGTGGGTGGGTGTTTGGGAGTTTAACGTCCTTTTCCACCACGTAAGGGTGATATCAAAGACGGGGCAACGAGAAAAGGGCCAGCACAAATATTTGGCCCCAGCGGCAGCCGGGAATGGAATTCACGACCCGAGCATTGAGAGTTATATACTACGGTACATAATACGGGATTACAGACCATTACACAGTAGCATACTGTTTGTTTGTTTGTTTGTTTGTTTGTTTGTTTGTTTGTTTGTTTGTTTTTCGTCTTTTCTATCAGTTGACAATGACTGAAAATATTATACTCTGCATGTGTCAAGGTTCCTGGGAATTTTTTTTATGTGGCTCATGTACATGACAGCCGTATTATTAATATTACTACAAATTTACGTGAATCATTATTTCTTCCATTGTGTCATACGACGTTAAATGTCTGATAGTCTTGTTCTTTTCTTCTCTGTAGGCGTTACCACCTGGCCCATACACGCCGTCTTTCTTGTCAGTTCTTGACCTTGGTACAATTTTATCAGGCGTCACCCATTTGGGAGATCTGTTAATAACCCCGGAAGCGGTTTCAACGCCACCGTTTAAGTTCAGCAGTTAAACGCATGGCCGGCTACACGTGAAGAACAGAAAAGAAAGAAAAAGACGAGCAGACGGAAAGACAAAATAATCGACAGAGGATGAAATGACAAAACAGAAGGGCGCGGACACGGACCCACAAAAAGAAAAGACAGGGACACAGAAGAAAAGAGAGGGTTATCCTGAACATGGTAAGGGCATGGTAATGTCCCCTGCTCCTCAAACTGTCCAAGGGGAGGCAGGTGTGGACAGCAATAAGATTTCAATTACCTCCCCTCGGGTGCACTCTTTTGCCTTCCTCCTTGAATGTCCATCGGCACCAGCAAAGCAAAACTACTGACGCAGTAACAATCCTCTGTCTACGCAAAGTTTCTTTCTCCTTTTTTTCTACCTTACTTCCTTTCTTCATTCTCGCCATCCTTTTTGGGGCTTTTTTCTCTTTGCTGGTCGTTCGGCCGTACATGGAATCCATTCCGAAAAAAAGGTACAGACGAAGAGAAAGAACCGACATCTTCTTTTATGGTGCTCCAGCCCTGTCATTATTAAAGCGATGATTTGTCTGTCACGTTTGTGAGAGGGCTGTATGATTAGGTATACACGAGTCAGTGGGTCTGAAAGCCCGAAGTCCTGACAAGGGATCCCCGTTCTGCCAGTGGATCTAAAGAAAAATCACCTGGATGTCTTCGTGTCCCAGCTTGGCCGGCCCCCAAACTGCCTTAGATGACCAGTTGCCGTGCCAAATGTCTTTGTTTAGGTTCTGTGTATTCAACTTGCAAAGTTTGAATAAAAGAGAGACTTACGGTACAGACAGACAGGAGACGTAGAAGGAAAGATCGCACATAACTTCTTACACTGTATTTGCAGGATGTCTTATGCTGTGTCAGTATGGCCTCTTAAACTGCCTTACATGACCGGTAGTCGTGCTGAATTTCTTTGTTCATATTTTCGTTTAAACAGGTTTATTGCAATACTGACAAGTCCTTCAAGTAAACAGATAGTGAGCATAAAACAAGCGACACCGCATATGTTAATGCTCAATGGGAAAAAAAGTACATATCGACAGCAGTGAAATGGCAGACTAGACTGGTAAGTAATTATGATACATGTAGATTAAAACTACAGAAGAGAGAGGGGGGGTCTATGTGCACTCACAACAACGGGAAAAAATTTTGTTAATATTTTTTGTACGGTAAAGTTGCAAAGTTTGACCTAAATGGTAGAAGAGATGGCCGCCCGTAGCTTCTTGAACATGTATTTCCAGGACATCTTATGATGTCTAAGTATGGTCCAGAAACTGTCTTTAATAACCTGTACCCGTTCTAAATTTCTTTGTGTACGTTTTGTATAGTACACGTGCAAAGTTGGAACAGTGAACGAGAGTAAAGAAGAAATAATCGTCTATTCCTTCTTATTTGTCTTTGACGTCTGAGCATGTTCCCTCGTCTACCCACAAGGACCAGTAGCCGTGCTGGTTGTCTCTGTTTAGGTTTTTGTAGAGTCCATTCACAAAGTTTGAATTGAATGGCCCTGAGAAGTAATAACCGTTGATAACCGTTCAGCCCACCAAATTTGAAAAATAAATGCAATTCTAAATTCCGAAATCTAAATAGCTGAGCTGACCCGTCGCACCACGTGATTGTAACGTGTTTATGTCCAGTGTGTGAGAGAATACGTGTGATTCACGTGAGCGTGCGTGTTGGGTTCAGTTCGCGGCGCATCGAGCCGTTTCATGAAACTGGATAAAGCGCCTATACAATACTCATTAGTAGTAGTAGTAGTAGTAGTAGTAAGAGTAATGACCGCCTACATAGCTGTTTAGAAAACAGCGGAGCATTTTTGCGCCACACACGTGGACACTGCACTGGAATGGACACTATTGTTTCTTGCATTTCATACAACAAGTTGTAATGTCTTCCTATTTCGGAGAGCCGAATGGTAGAGCGTTGTCCTCTCCATTCTCGGGTCGTGAGTTCGATTCCCGGCCGGCTGGGGCCAAATGTTTGTGCAGGCCTTTTTCTCGTTGCCCCGTCTTTGATATCACCCACCTCTACTACTACTACTACTACTATTCTTGCCACTCCAGTCCAGTTGGTCCCCAACTTACGTAGCTCTGCCTCAGTGTCCCGCCTCCAGCTGTTGCGAGGCCGGCCTCTCTTCCCTTTTCCCTGCGGGTTCCATGTCAGGACTGGGGGGGGGGGGGAGGGGGAGGATATCACCCACGCGTGGTGGAAAAAGACGTTAAACACCGAAAAACCCACCTCACCGGCCCCCGTAGTGTAGTGGTTAGCACTTCGGACTATGGACCGGGAGACCCGGGTTCGAGTCCCAGCCGAGGCAAGCGGGATTTTTCCTACCTAGGTCGGCTCCTACCCAGAGCGGGTGTGCTATGGGCCCAATGGGGAGGCTGTTGCCACACAGCCGAGTTTCACCCACTTCACGGGTGCGACTTTGGGGGTGCTTCCCTTAGTATGACACGTCTTATGATGTGGATGATTACACGGCCGGCACCGCAGGTGCCGTAGTTCCCGGGCCTGGTTAATGCCGGGATATTTATGACAGGAAGCGTGGAATGCGGCCCTGTCCCGCAGTCCCAAACCACATGGACCTCCATAGCATCATCTTACTATCATCCTCATCTCCATCATCATGCATAATAAAAATTGTCCCAGCTTCCGAGTCCTCCGTGGGTTCCACCCATGACCCAGGAGGAACACCACAGGAGCTGGCAAAAGAGTTGGGGCAGCAAAAAAAAAAAAGAAAAAAAAAGAAAAACCCACCTCACCCACCCTTTCTATTTCTGTGAATTGCTTCGAAATCTCGTCTTCTCCCCCCCCCCCCCCACCCCCTTTCTTTTTTTCTTGTTTCTTTCTTTGTTTTCCTCTTTTGTGTGTTCGTCTCTCTTTTCTCCGCCACTAAACTCACTGTGAAAATTCTGAACCAAACCACGTATCATTAATCATTGCGTTCGTAACCCGCTGACTAACAGAGAAGTTTAGTCTTGCTCCAACTGTCACACAGGTGTGTCTCGCGTGTGCAAGCAAGCCCCGCTGCAGCGTTCACCATTACGGCGTTCGCCTAATGAACCTCTCTCTCCCAAACTTGCCGGTTTACGATCTCAAAGAAGTGTGTCGTCTTTTCTCCGGAAGAAGAAACAGCGGCAGACATCGAACCTTCAGCCCAGCCAAAGCAAACTCTCAAAATCTCTGGAACCGGAGACCGGAATCACCCCCCGACACGTGCAAGGCACGCGCTGCGCACTCGAGTGTGACCAGACCTCCAGTGGACCGTCGCGAGCGCTTCTCGGGGGCGCCGGGCGCACCGTCACGCATCGCTGGCGGTCTTGTGAGGGGGCTTCGCAGGGGGTTGAGTGCTGTGAGGATCTGGCGGGGATTAGACCGAGGAGGTCAGCCCCACGGAGGGTGAAAGAAAGGAAAGCTCCTCTTTTGACAACCCAACAGGTAAAGTGAAAGACTCGTTTGGCTGACTGACATTGAAATGCTCGGCTATTCAATCAAAGCAGCTCCCTCCCCCCCCCCCCCATTTTTTTTCCTTACAAATCTCACCTTTCGTAAGCAACAAGAGGGCGTGATTTTCCGGAGTCAAAGTCTTCTGGTCGCATTCAAGAAAGTTCCGCTCATTCAGATTACCTGAACGCAATTACAAGCGAAATGACTCCTGAGGCGGTGCTTTCAAGGTTGAGAGTTCTTTTGAACACCAGGGTATTACACGTTTCTGAATGCCTTTTCTCACTTTTTCTTTTCTTGTTCTTTCTGTTCAGGTGTATTAGGTTCTTTGACTGAGAAACCCCGGCCTTAAGATCAATGTTTAATTGTGAAGACACTTGTTTTGTTTGGTTTTGATCGCACGCACACCTTTCAAGGACTGAGTGAAAAGGCGTGCCAGCATGAAGGGGGAAAAACTAATGGAAGACAAGAAATTAAACATCTGTCATACCTTGAGAAAAAAATTCAGTACCGTCGTGGTCAAAATGCCTTGCAGTTTCACGCAGAATGTTTCCTAAGTCGACCCTTTTTTTTCTTCAGTGTTCCTATTCACTTTTGCTTGAAGTTAAGAGGGATGGGAGCCAGGCTAGCCGAATGGTAGAGCGTTGGACTCGTAATGCTCTGGTCTTGAGTTCGAATCCTTGCTGAGGCCAAATATTTGTGCGGGCCTGTTTTTCTCTTTGTTCCGTCCTTGATATCACTCTTACGTGGTGAATAAAGGACGTTAAACACCCTCCAAAAAACCCACCCACCAAGTGTGTGTGTGTGTGTGTGTGTGTGTGTGTGTGTGTGTGTGTGTGTGTGTGTGTGTGTGTTCTATAGTTGGTTGTAGCCAACTGGTACATGTATCAGTTTCACTGACTAGTGGCTATACGCCTGGACGGCGAGCAGTCTCCGTGAAAATCCACAGACTTATATTATTAGCCTCCCAGGTTGTTGCCATGTTCAGTGCTAGCGCTGTGACTGGACCATGCAGCTGCAGACAGCCATCTGAAGTTCATGCTATGACTGAGTACAAACGCCGGTTCCGCCAGGTACAAGTCAGTTCACTTCCGAATGACTCTCGTCCGGGCACTGATCGAGTCAGCGGTCTCAGTACCGACTTGACGAAGCCCGCTAAGCTGAATCATTCAACAAGAGATATTACATTTTAAACAGTTCTTTTTACAACACACACACACACACACACACACACACACACACACACACACACACACACACACACACACCAAGCGGGTCATCATCAACTTGAAAAGTAAAACCAAAGTTCGACCAAAACCGAAAGTAGACTTTACAGTCATGTGACCGATTCCAACCAGTCCCGTTTGTCTTTCTATCGATCCTCGTCCCAACCTTCAAGATGGCGACAGGTGGGAGTGACAGGTCTGTGGACAGTCGTGTTGTGTGTAGCGTGTGTCTGGAGCCGTATAGGGGACGTCAGCCCAAACTGTTACCGTGTTTCCACACCTTCTGTCTGCCCTGTCTCTCACAGCTCGCTCACCCACAGGTAGGTAGACAGGATTTCACTCAGGCCGCACTACGGCCTGTCCTTTGGTACTGAAGTGCATGTGTAGTGCATGCACTGAATACACTTCCGTTTTAGTTCTACACAATGTTTGTAGCTGTGAACAGTCGGTGTAGGGACACACACACACACACACACACACACACACACACTGGCTGACACACCGGGCACTGACGAGCGCACACACACACACACACACACACACACACACACACACACACACAACGGTCGACCTGTTTTGAACTCCGAGACGAATTTACGATTACAGACTTAGTCATTCATTTCAGTATAAGCGGCAACAGCGTACACATCGGCTGAGCCTCTTCGGAAAGTCGATCTTCGTGTCAAATTGCTTAATCAGTAGTGACTCAGCTGTGCATTTGATAACACGTGTATGGGCGGAGAGTGTAGTGCCTCAATCACTTGCTTGCCAGCACTGTCACAGTAGGCAAGAACGCCACTCAAACGTATGCATTGTCATGCCGGCTCCACTGTCGCAGTGTGAAATGTAGGTCATAATGAACACGCTGAGGGGGGGGGGGGGGGGGGGGTCAGCATGGGGTGAGCGGTGAATAGGTAGCGCGTCGGATTTTGCCGCTGCGCTGCTGAACGGGCCGTCACCAATGTCATGGCGGCCGGTGAAGCGTGGGTTCGATCCCAGGTCGAACTTGCAATAATGTGATACCGGTTTTTCCTGGCTGCCGGGCTGCTCATCGGGGGTTTCTCTCCGGGTTATCCGGCTTTCCACCCCCGGCAAAAATTATAAAAAGTAAAAAAAAAATAAAAAGTAGGTATTGGGTGGCGCTGCACCGCGGCGACGCGCTTCCCCCGGCGGAAGCAGCCCGAATTTCCCGAAAGGGACAATAAAGTTTTAAAAAATATAATAAAAAAACCCTGACTGAGCGCACTTGTGCTAGTCGCTAAATCAGTTGTTGCTGTTTTTACACGTTCCTCACCCCCAAACTCCGGTGCCTCCGGTGCTCAGTGCACGCATGTTTTACAATAGGGTCGCGTTTGTACTTATCGCCAGGTATCGGATGGCACCAGTCCTGCGGCTACAGATGAAGGGGAGGGGAAGACAGGTACCCCCTCCATCACGTGCCCCACCTGTCGGAACATCATACCCGTTCCACCAGGGGGCGTGGGACACTTTCAGGTAACATTGATTGATTGATTGATTGATTGTTATTCCACTTACGACTACCTTAACTTTAACCGGGGCGGTCGGTGGTCTAGTGGTTAAGAGACTTGTCACCAATGACTCAGGGGTTCGAGTCCCACTCGGGACAAAGAATTTTTCCTTCTCGTATGTGGCACCGATCATTCGGGCCGATCGTCGGGGGTTCTCTCCGGGTACTCCGGCTTCCTCCCCCTCTGCTTTGGAAATGTTCAGCCCACCAAATTTGAAAAATAAATGCAATTCTAAATCCCGAAACTTAAATAGCTGAGCTGACCCTTCGCACCACGTGATTGTAATGTGTTTATGTCCAGTGTGTGAGAGAATGCGTGTGATTCACGTGAGCGTGCGTGTTGGGTTCAGTTCGCGGCGCTTTGAGCCGATTCATGAAATTGGGTAAAGCGCCTATACAATACTCATTATTATTATTATTATTATTAACCTCTTTGACGATTGCCTCTTACTGGTTGACTGGTTAGTTGGTACATCAGATATTGTACACTAATGTACAAGTTCGTTTAGTAAATAGTAATACAGTAAAACAATTTTGTTTGCAAAAAAAAAAAAAAAAAAAAATGCTCCGTCAGTTAGATTTTTTTAATGTTCGTTTATTAGTAATCTTTTTGTTCCAAACAGTCGAATTTCTACGTGGATGATGATTCGACATCACCATCGCCTGCTGGTGACACAGCAACGGAGCAAAACATCGACGAGGATGACGAGCTCCAAGAAAAGGTCAAGGCCCAGGTCAAGGTCATGGAGGCGGTATTGGCCCGACTGGATGAAGAGGAAGGGGAGATTAACCGACAAAAACGGGCCATGGATCACGACATCCAGACACGCTATGCGGAAGCTCTGCGTCACATCGGTGAAGCACGTGACCACTGTTTCGAGAGCTTGAGGGACGCGGCTCAGGCAGCACAAGACAAACTGGACGCCGAGAGGTCAATGGCAGAACTTACGCTCCACTCTCTGTCTCGGCTGGCAAACCAGACCAGCGTTTCCAGGCAAATCCAAGCGTCGGCAGTCGTGCTGAAGGATGGGGCACTGAGGCATTTCCAGCAGCTGGCCCACAAGACACAGCCCAAAACTTACTTCGCTTATAATCCCAACGACAGCGTCACACCGTCCCTTGTGGACTGTTTGGAGCAGTTCATGGGATCTGTGCTTCCTTCCGGCCAAACCGCTGGTGACCTCGATGTCCGCGCCATCAAACCTCCTGACGATGTCCATGCTGAGTACCTGGACCTGCTGACCAACGCCAACCTTCGTCATGACGTCACTGCTCTTCAGACGGACGTGGAGAAGTTTCGCCAGGAACTTGCTTCTCTCCAAACAGAGAAGACTGAGCTTCAGAAGGATGTGGCCACACTGCAGGCAGACAACATGAAGCTCCGCCAGGACCTGTTTACAGAAAACTCCCGTATGTCGAAGGAGATTGGCAGCCAGCATGCGAACACCACCAGATTGAGTACAGCTATGACAGCTGTACAGAAAGATGTCAGCGATCTCCAGACAGAACAGAAGAAGACCACTACAGATGTAGCAGCCCTACAGAAAGATGTCCTCGACCTTCAGACAGACAACAGGAAGATGGTGACGGACGTGGGAACTGTCCAGACACACGTTGACAAGCTGACTCAAGACTTGACTGCTGCGCAAAGAACGGTAACTGACACACAGGGAGACACCTCGGCGCTGCGTAAGGACCTGGTGTCATCACAAGGGGAGATCACTTCACTACAGAAGACGCTGAGCTCCATTCAGGACGTCCAGGGTAAACTTTTATAATACATTATTACCCACATGCAGATGCTCACAAGGATTAACCAGCACGCGCGCGCGCGCACGCACGCACGCACGCACGCACGCACGCACGCACGCACGCACACACACACACACACACACACACACACACACGGGCGCAGATGAACAAGTATTCTGAACAAATTGAAATTAGAAGGCCTACAAATGTAGAGCGCAGACATTCTCAGCTGTTGGTTGGGGGTGGGGGGGGGGGGTTCCACTCACACTGGTAACTTGAAATTTATGTTTTCCTTTTCTTTTTCCGTTACCAGCTAAATCCAACAGCATGGTTGCCTTCCACGCCGGACTCATCAATTTTATGAAGACTAGTAAAAGGGATGAAACATTGATTCTGGACAAAGTGGTGACCAACCAGGGTGGAGGTTACAACCCGCAGACTGGCATCTTTACGGCACCTTTGTCTGGCACCTACATCTTTATGGCCACCACCAGACCTTTAATGTTCTCTGATAAAGCTGGCTTTAAGATTAATTTAGAAAGCAGCGCACTTGGCATGTCATTTTGCCATGGTGTCTGTTCCTGCACGGGTCACGTGGTGGTGGAGGTGACTGCAGGTCAGCGTGTGTGGATGAACAGCGTCGAAGGCGGTTGCACATTCTCTAATGTTTGTACGTATTTCAGTGGTTTTCTTGTACAGGCCAAACTGCAGTAGTTCATCGAAACGTGTACGTAATCAGGTCAGTGTCTGTAGCGTCGCGTGTCATTCCGTGTCACAGAAAACAGGTAGTGACTAAGACTCCCCGGCTATTCCGGACGCTGAAGAATCACGATTACGATTATTACTGTGATATGAAGAACATCATCAAGATAAAGTTGTTTGTTTCATCGGTTTTGTTGAAATTTGAGCAGAAGGGATGTTTAATATGTACCATGTATACAATATAGACTACATTGTATAATAAATAATAATGGCTCATAGCGCCGCGAACTGAACCCAACACGCACGCTTTCGTGAATCACACGCATTTTTAGACACTAATGAACACATTACAGTCACTTGTTGAGAAGAGTCAGCTCAAGAATTTAAGCTTCGGAAGTTAGAATTGCAGTTGTTTTCAAAGTTTGTAAGCTGAACATTTCCATAGCAGAGGGGGTGGGAGGGGGCGAGAGTACCCGGAGAGAACCCTCCATGATCGGCCCGAAAGCGCGGTGCCACATTCGAGAGAGAAACATTCTTCGCCCGAAGTGGAACCTGAACCTGATCTCTCGCATTGCTGACGACGTCTTAACCACTAGACTAGCGACCACCCATTTCTCAGGCTTCGAATGTCGAAAGATAATTCGTGATTCTGTACCTGGGAACCTACCCCCCCCCCCCCCAAAAAAAAAAAAAAAACCCAAAACGTGGACTTGAATTGTAGGCAGGGAGCTCAGGAATGATGCAAAAAGAGAAGAGAAGTGACAGTCACTCTCTTCAGAACAGTAGTCACGCACCATTTACTCCGATACCCTGTTTAACTCCAGCAGCCGTTCAAAGAACCAAGACAAAAGCTTTCTAGTGTCTGCAAAGA
>JACVVK020000093.1:257500-420000 GCA_018292915.2 Batillaria attramentaria
TAACCCTTACCTTCATTTTGGTTGATTTGTTGGTTGCTTGTTTGATTGGTGCTTGTGTGAGTTTGTGTGTTTTTTGTTTTCCTCTCTGTTTATTTCCTTTTTCCGGGGAGCCGGGGTGGTCGAATCGTTGGACTTCTAATGCTCGGGTCGTGAGTTCGATCCCGGCTGGGGCCAAATATTTGTGCTGGCTTTTTCATCGTTGCCCCGTCTTTGATATCACCCCATGTGGCGGAAAAGGACGTTAAACCCCCAAACACCCACCCACCCACCCGTCCTTCCTTTTTCCCGCCTTTTTCGAGGGGGAGGGGGGGGGGGAGTGCGGGGATTGAGGTAGTGGTGTTGTTTCTAGAGTTTGTATTGGGGAGAGGGGGTGTTGTCGTTGTTGTTGTTGCTTTGTGTTGTTTGTTTTCTGTTTGTTGTTGTTTAGTGTGGGTCGGTTTCTAGTTTGTGTTTTGTTTATTTGTTTGTTTGTTTTTTGTGGGTTTTGTTGCTGTTATTGATGTTGTTTTGCTTTTAGTTTCCTTGTTTTCCCCAGACTTTTTGGCTAGTTTCTTTTGTCGTTAGTTGGGGGAAGGAGGGGTCGGAGGAGAGCAACCCGACATTCGCTTACCACGGTAATGGGACCAAAAGATATACCAATAAGCACATTTTCAGCCCTCATAGGATTTGCAGAAGTGCGACAAGGAATTTAAAATTTCCAACATATTTTTAACGCATTCTCTATCAAAAGTGTCCGACACCCCACATTTTTAACCCAGCCTTTATAATAACTTATTTGTGCCCACGGGCGCGGGTCACCGCCCCTTTATGAATTTACCTCCCTTGGCGCGTGCGACGGCTCCTCCCTCCGTCATCAGATCTCTGTACCTGATATGACCTACGACCCACGCCTTCAAGGGGACGTGCTTACGGGTCAAAAGACTCCTGTTCAAAATAAAAGAAACCCGCCGGATTTCAGTGACGACGAAACATAAAGACTAGTTGCTCTCCTTTTGTCAGTTGCTTCCCCTCTTTGACCCCGCGCGGTTCAAGCATCCGGGGCTTTAGGGCCGCTGTTCTCCGCCAG
The DNA here is from genome assembly GCA_018292915.2 of Batillaria attramentaria. Taxonomy (NCBI): domain Eukaryota; kingdom Metazoa; phylum Mollusca; class Gastropoda; family Batillariidae; genus Batillaria; species Batillaria attramentaria. Next base: position 258,567 of record JACVVK020000093.1, read on the forward strand.
AATGACGGGTTTATTTTCAAGAGGACAATGGCGCCGGTTTTGAAGACGATCAAAGCCGTGCTTAGAGAGTCTGAAGAAGAAGAAGAAGAGAGAGAGGGTGGGTGTTTGGAGTTTGAGAGAGAGAGAAAAAGGGGGAGGGGTAGTGTTCACGGAAAGGGTTCGGTTTTCGAGACTTCATCTGAGCCATATGAGCAACGTCAAAGGTGACAAAGCGACGGAATTACCCAAATACCGCCAGTGTTTGAAGGGGTTTCGTTAGTGACAGCGAAAAGGGAGATGGCCGGTCTGCGGTTTCCACACCATTATTCGGCCAGTGCGTTCATTGAGGAAAACCTGAATGGAAAGGGGCTGTATTAGATTTTTCAATAAATGTTTTCGTCTCTGTCAGTTACGGAGAGAAAAGCCGGTTGTGTTCCCGGTAGCTCAACTGAGTATTCAGCTTAGTTTCGAGTTTTACGATCATGGAATCTCCGCTCTCGTTTTATAGCAGCAGCAGCAGTAGCAGTAGTAGTAGTAGCAGTAGCAGTAGTAGTAGTAGCAGTAGTAGTAGTAGTTGTTGTTGTTGTTGTTGTTGTTGTTGTTGTTGTAGTAGATGTAGTAGCATTACTTTTTTCATTAAGTTCCATAATTATAAACTTTCAGTCTGGAAAAAAACGGAAAACAATGGGCACTCGTCGACTGTCAATATTTAAAAATTAAATCGTAGTTTCACGTGTCATGCAGATCGTAAAACCCACCTTTCTGTTCTGTTACCAAGGTTAGAAACGGGGCATAACTGGGCATTAGTACGTGTTCCGGAAGTTGCGTCATGGGGGCCCTTTCGGGAATATAGTATATAGCCACGTTTTGACTTATGGCGCCCCCCCCCCCCCCCCCCCCACTGGCACTCGTGGATTGTGTGTTGTTGTTTTTTGTTTTTGTCTTCTTTTTTTTGTTTGGGGGGTGTTTGTTTGTTTGGTTTTTTGTTGTTGTTTTTTTGTGTGTGTGTGTTTTTGTGTGTGTGTGTGTGTTTTTGTTTTGTTTTTTGATAATGACGTTCAACGCTCAAACACTCACCTGCCCACCCAGACGGAAAGTTCAGTCAAACACACACACACACACACACACACACACACACACACACACACACACACACACACACACACACACACACACCAGTTCCCCCTTCAAAGATCTCTATCCACACTGGAAAACGTCCTCAATTTTCAGCAGAAGTTCTCCATCACGTACCTGGACTTTCATAACACCCGTCAGTCTACCCCCGCACCCCTTTCCCACCCCCCCCCCCCTACCCCGACATCCTCCTACACCGAATCCTAACCATATTACAAGACCGGCGTCCTCGATTTTCAGAACCACAAACACGCGCGCGCGCGCACACACACACACACACTCACACTGCCGCCAGTAAATCCCCCTTTGTTTCGGAGACACACCCTGCAATCATCAACCGCCCCAAAATGCCTCAAGTTATGTACTCACTGCCCTAGTTTTCTCCCCTTCCGAAACTGAACGGCGTGCAGTCTGGACACGCACTAGCGCGTAGAAAGAGGTTTCGTTTTTTTAAATAAAAAATTCATGTTTGATGTCAGCGGCTTGAAAAGCCTAGTGACGGACCACTAACCACTCCAACGCTTTTGAACAGTCAAGTATGTCACGGGTCAGTGAACACGACTGATGGAGAGTGTCGAAACAGCTGCCCGGCCCCTGTTTAGTGATGCTATTTTCTGCCAGTGTCACGCTTAGCTGCTGTTTCTTTCATTTAAACTGGCTAATTCCGTCTTGGCTGGGCCAACTTATGTTTTAGAACAGTTTCGCTCGTTAGTGCGCCTGTGCGCTCAGAATATTCTATCTTGATGGTTAGTACAGCTCTTAATGCGATACAATGTTGTTTGCACTTTGCGCGAGCGGTCCAGCGTTCAAATTTGACGACTGTTGTTACACTACTGGAGCGCTCAGTGTCGCTGCCGCGTCATTGAGTACGCTTCTGTTGGCTCCGTGGCAGCACTACAGACGCTGTCACTGTTCGTAAAAGTCGAGGTTAATTTAACCCACGGCTACGGGCCTAACCCAGACTAGGACAAAAGAAACCGAAACGCAAAATTAAATAAAAAGGGAAACGAAGAAAGAAAGGAAAAAATCCTTCTATAACGGCTCAGGCACCTTGCTGGAATGGGCCCGCTTCCTGATTTAAAACGAAAAACAACAGAAAATTCAACCCTAGAGCTAGTTTAGTTCGAGGTTAGACTCTAACCCGGGGCTGAAAGCCCTAACCTTAACTATTACATACAGGCCCTGGTGTCTAGGTGGTGTGATGATAGATATCACGAAAATAGCTCAGAACGATTTGTAAGCATTTAAATGGTAGCGTAGTATCTTAGTATAAGGAGCGGAGCGATTGCATGTCTAAAGACAATTTTCTGTTTTAAAGTGTACTTTTATAACAGATAACAAAGTATATTTGAATTTGAATTTAGCCTCTTTAAAAGAACTATGAGCCCGTCTACCATGCAACGACGTTGAGGAAAATTGGTTGGCGAACGCTTGAATTAATAATAATAATAATGAAATAATAATTGGTAATTTATGGGCGCTTTACACAGTTGCTTGGCTCAGTGAGCTGCGAGCTGAACACAACACGCGCACGCACCTGAATCACACGCAATTTCTCACACACCGGACCTAAAACACATTACAATCACGCGGTGCGTGTGGTTATCTCGGTTTACAGACATTTTAAAACTGCATCCACTTCGAACTTTTGTGAGCTGAAAACTTTCCAAGCAGGGGGGGTTTGGGGGGGGAGCTAAGACCCCCCCCCCCCCCCCCCCCACGGTCGGCTCGAATGAACGGTGCCACATACTTCTTCGGTTACCCACTGAGCAGAAGCCCGCGATCGAACCTCACGTATTGGTGACAAGAGACGTTATCTCTCTGCCCCGTTAGCGGTCGGTGGTCTAGTGGTTGAGACTTAATCACCAATGCGAAAGGTTAGGTTCGAGTCCCAGTTGGGACAAAGAATTTTTTCTTTCTTGTATGTGGCACGGCTGACCGTCGGGGGTTCTCTCCGGGTACTCTGGCTTCCTCCTCCTCTGCTTTGGCCGGAAATGTTCAGCCCACACATAATTAAAAATAAAAGTAATTCTAAAATTCCGATTCTTAAATTGCTGAGCTGGCCCTTCGCAACACGTGATTGTAATGTGTTCATGTCCAGTGTGTGAGAGAATGCGTGTGAGTCATTTGAGCGTGCGTATTGGGTTTCGCTCGCGGCGCTTTGAGCCAAATATTTGGGATAGCCTGAGCGCCTCCTACTACAATAATGAGCTTATTGTCAAGATTGCACCGTCCGTATTACTGAATTCGGGCGTCTCTTGTGTACCGGACGACGTGGATAGTGTAAAGCAAGCAGAAATAACTGATATTAGCGAAACCACCATGTCACCAGCTACAACTGACAACCAACAAAAACTGACTCAACTCTGACAGACAACGGAAACCGTATACGTTAAATAAGTCACAGAAAACATGCTGAGGTGATTTTTCTGTCCCTATCCCCCCCCCCCCCCCCAGCTACATTAGAACCATTTAGCAGCGGGATACGAACCGCTGGTCATCTAGTGCGGCAGGTGGACACCGGGTCATCGTAACCCATTTGACAGCCAGGCAGGGGCAGACGACTCCACACGAACGAGAGCTGGTGGCGAGGATGAAACAATAAAAGTGTCACCACCTTTCTCTAATTAATACTCTGCTGTTGACAGACTTCCTGCCTAATCTTCGCGATGAAATCGAGTCAAGCCAGTTTTTGCGCCAGTAGGTTAAGGTACAATACGTTAACAGACGTTACTAGTAGACGAGATATAAATCAACGTTTCCGATCGTGCAGTACTGACGTTTCAGTCAGTATGCGACATCTTACTTCAAATCACAAACACTCCGGCCATCAAAAATGGTGCGTCACAATCGGCCTAACAGACAAACAATGTGTGTGTGTGTGTGTGTGTGTGTGTGTGTGTGTGTGTGTGTGTGTGTGTGTGTGTGTGTGTGTGTTTCCTCTCTCTCTCTCTCTCTCTCTAGTGGTATTGCTTCAAAATATTCTACATGAATACCTTCATGAAAACTGAAATGCGAGTCCTTTCAGTCGTTTCAGGTAAAAGGTGTCTGAGCCAATATAAATAATACGTTGAGCAAGTTCCGAGTCAATGGTTATAGATGGTAAATGAGTGACCCTGTAACTGACCCCTGGACAGCACGTGTTTGACACGTGCAGCTGCCGGCGTCAGTGTGCCCGATAACTGACAGTGAAACTGGCGACGCAAAAGCGGCGGTAACATAAGGCGTCACCGTGAGAGGGGGCGACATACACTGAGCGAATTCAGAGAGGGGAGGCCGGTTACGGACCAAGGGAAGCAACACACGTTTTCAGCACTCGGGACGAAGAACCTGATTTTCTGCGATTATCCCCCCTCATTCCAAATGAATTTAGCTTTGCTGTATGGAGAAGCAATGCCGACAAAAGTCGTTTTTTTGTAATAATAATAATGTCAATAAAACTACAAAATAACAACTGCGGCACAATTGTCATTGTTTTGCTTTATCTCATCTCGGTCACAGTGCGGCTTATCAACTGCGACTGAGTCAGATTTATATTTATATTTATAGTCACTTCCGGAATTTGTACTTCCAAAGCCGGCACGCATTCCCTCCTTTTTTTTTAAAATCTGGTTTTCACTTTGCTAGAAACAAAACAGAAAAAAAAACAAGTATAAATAGGACAAGTTACTGCAACGATTCTGAGCCTCAGGGCCCAAAAGCTAGAGGGGGCACAACCGCACGCCCTGCTCCAAACTGTGGTTATCTCCCATGCATCACATTCGGTGCAAGAGCGACTTGCCACTGGATGGTTTGTTGTTTGTTTGTTTGTTTGTTTGTTACTCTTGTTTTGTTTTGTTTTTGTTGTTATTGTTATTGTTGATGTTCTGCTGTTTTGTTTTTCTTGTGTTGTTTTTTTGTGACGTTCAGTTTGTTGTGGTTCAGTTCAGTGTCAGTCTTTCGGTCGTTTGTTTATTTTCATTATCTTTGTTTGGTTTTTTGTTTTTTGTTTTTTTTTTACTTATTTATGTGTGGTTTGTGGGGTTTTGTTGTTTTGTTGTTGATTTTCACTGTCTAATGCCCGTCGAATGTCCCGATAAAGTCAAAGTTTTATTGAATTGCCTTGAATTCAATGAGTCAAACGTGTCGCTTCCCTCCCCTTCCAGACAAATATTCGATTGTTTCAGCCGTACGCGTACGCCGATTTTCTCGCGTGCTACACAGTGCCGTCTGGGCCCATTAACAGTATCGAATCGACGTAGTCCATTCCCGCAATCGAGGGATACTACATTACTTGCTCGACTCGGAAGCTGGCTGCGAAAATTGCGAAAGTAGATCTGCAACTGACGGTGACGTCTGCTGAACTGCATGCTACTGGTGGCTTGATCGCAGTACCCAGAATATCCACAATGTCTGGACAGTGTTACGGATGTGGAGCTGAGTTTAGTTTCTTTAAAAAAGAGGTGAATGTTCTGTTTGCTTTCATTCTCAAAGACCGTATAAAAACGGAGCCTTTGTTCTGATTGTCGCCAGCTCAGATAATGGGAAACCTGGTTAGAGACAGTGAATTAGGGTAAAAGCAAGAACGTAATATGCTCTTGGTTGAAGTGAACATCAATGATAACTGAGTTTGCAATGTGATAAACTACCAGAACATGGGGAATTTGGGGGACACGCACCACGGACATTGAACAGACAGGAGACATCAGAGACTGATGAATGATTTCGGTGACCTATGAATTTCTCAGAGAATGGTGAAGGGCAATGAATTCTACTGAAAACTGTGTATCGCCTTTAACTATCAAGGGCTGTGTGTGTGTGTGTGTGTGTGTGTGTGTGTGTGTGTGTGTGTGTGTGTGGGAGACATACATACACAGAGTTTACAGTTATGTATGTCTCTGGTGTTGTAAAGTGCTTTGAGCCAGCATTTTGCTGGGGGATACTGTTCTATATGAAAGTGATTAACATGTATTTTTACTTTGTGAATCATTGATTGTGCAGCATGGGTGCAAAAACTGTGGATTTGCTTTCTGCTCCAACTGCTTGCCCCAAAAGGCAGCTGTCCCCAAGCTGGACAACACAAAACATCATGTTTGTAATCGGTGTTTTGATATACTGACAGGGTAAGCTCACGACAATATATGCCATGCTTGATATGTGCACAGTGATCTGTTAGTTTTGGTCTGGTTTTCATCTTAGATTAATTATCTTTATCAGTCTGTCATGCATACCACTTACCAGTCATGCTTTGAATTGAATTGAAGTTTAAACCAGATTGGCGGTACACTGTAAAAGCAGTAAGAAGTATTGGTGGTAAAAACTGTTGTGCGTCCTCATTTGTTCTTTTCGTTTGTTCAAGTTCAGCACTTCTTTGAGTGTAATGTCGCAGTGCTTGATGAATTTTAGGACATTTCTGTCGTGCCACTATCTTCTGCATGTGAGTGCTGGGTTTGCGTGCCATGACAGCTCAGTTCCACATTGTCGCCTGTGGGAATTGTTGTAGGTTTATCGGTTCAACTGAATTGTTTATGATGATAATGATGATGCATTGTTCAGCTGCATTGTTTATGAAACTGAAATAAAACATTTTTGGTGTAGGAAAGCGCAGCCTCAGGACACTGGTAGGCGGTCACCTCCAGCGGCTTATCTGAAGTAAGATTTACAGTAATTCTGCTTGCTTTTTAATGTCTAAACTGTTATTTATCATTGCCAATATTTCTTTTTATAATCTATAATTGTTTCTAGGGTTAATGGGTTGCTTTGGTTGGTTTGTGTAGTGAGCGATGGCAGTCTCACCCACTTGCTTCCGTTGTGTTCAATGTCATACATTTTATAACTGGTTAACAGTAGGTAACTGGTTATTACCTCACATGAGCCTGAGCCCGACTACCCCTTGCCCACTGTATGATAAGACTGGTTATAAAGAACAAGCCAAGCACTGCACACCGGTAGGAGCCACTTGAAGTCACTATTACGCAAGGCGTGGACCTTCCTGCTAGGCGTGAGACCCCTGCAGATTGCGTAATAGTTGCTTCAAGTAGCTTCTGGTGATCTGAAGATTTGAAGTAAAAAATGTAATTTTTGCATAGGCTTTCAGCCCTGAAGGAATCTCAATAGCCATAACGCTCTCTGCCTGGGAGTTTTTCCAAGTGTGCTAGATCTAAAGCCAAAACCCTATTTCTCAAGAAGTATTGGATCCATCCTATAGGGGAATCTTCCACTGTGCAGAGCGTCAGTCACATGCACACATATTATTGTTAGGGTCTGCGAGACCGTAGGTGATACGGTGGCAGGGCTGAAAGTGTTAAGAGTTAAAATATTGCATAGACTGTTATACTCACTTTCACGTACATTATTATGGCAAGTCAAAAAGGATGGTGACATGTTTAACTGTTTCCGCGAGTTTGTAAAATTGTATGCATGGTCTTTATCGTGTCATTCCTATAGGCGTGTGGCAGCTCTACAGCAGCAAGAATCTCAGCCCAAAGCAAAACCAAAGGCCCATGCCGGTGCAGCCAAATCTCACGTCAACTATGCAGGCCTTTTCTAAACAAGACCGTGAAATAGCAGAGAGACTGGAAAAATTGAGAGAAAAGCCTCAAGGTATGTACGCAGTGTGTATTGTGCGAGCAGTTTTGCCCTGGTTTTGCTTCATTAGATTTTGTCGGGTTTCACGTTTGGTTTAAACTTCTTCTTTTTTTTATTCATTGAAGGATCACCGTCAAACAGTAAATAGCATTACATTGTAAGAGAGCACAACAAGTAAAAAAATTTCATTTTTGTGTTTGCTGTCACTTTGTTGCTGTTGTTTTCTTTTCATTTATGGCGGTGCTGGTGATGGTAGTGGTGGTTTGTGTTTGTTTGTTTGTTTGTTATGATGTTTGTTACTGTTTTTTTTTGTTTTTGGCGTGTGTGTACATCTGTGTCCTTTCTTTAACAAAAATGCTTTTAGAAAAGCCAGTGAACGAAAACTTGTGTGGTTGTTTAGCATGTGCAGCCATAGTTATGGTAAAATAGTACAGCTTTTGTTTTTATTCACTTTCATTTTCTGTGTTGCTGTATAAATCAGAGCAGAAAGTGAGCGAGAAGGAAATTAACGAGCGGCTGGCTCGACTCAAGGGAGAAGACCCAGCAGTGCGAACAGCACCTCCGAAATATGTGAGTGAAGATATGTATATTGTATACACTATTAATGTATGCTTTTCTTGGAGGATTACTTTCCCTGTCAGTGAAAAAAAAAATTGGAATGCATTGTGGTGCACTTCCCTTGCATTGATTTAAGTCAATCCGTCTCATGGTGGCTTAGTTTTTGCATAGGCCAGAAATTCAGTGGTGACCAAAGATTTCAAATTCAAATGAAAAAATGCTTTATTGTCCATTAAATAACAGAAATAAAATAGAAAAATCGTCTTTGGCCTCGAAACAAAAACAAGAATGAAAAATTAACATTCTAAGCCAAACAAAACAACATAAAATTGGTTTGGCGTCTGCAATAACATGCAGAAGAGCATTTCATTTGTGTGCTGGATTGCCACCTTTACAGTTTGTGTGTGTGGGTGCGTGTGTGCATGCGTGCACGTTTGGCAGTTATATTTTTGTAGTCAGCGTTCCTTTTCTTATGATAAGGTATATGATTTCAGACGTACCAGCCCCCCGATCGCCGCACACAGATAGAACAAATTGATGATTTGCTGGATGAAATAGCAAACGAAGTGGAGATAGACTCACATCGCCCAGATCCTGCAAAAGACGTGGAGAACCGGCTTGCAAAGTTGAAGAAAAATGCATCAGGTCACCTTTCTAGCACATCCATTTGTTCTACCATAAAAGTTCTAGTTGCCCCTGTTGTGCTTCTAACACTGACAAAACAAGGATAATAATAATAATAATAAATTTCATTTATATAGTGCACTTCTCGGACACAGTGACTCATTGCGCTAACACATGTCACTCATACACAATCATACCATACAGACCAACACGTCAATCAATACATAGAGACACCAGTTGAAGGCCTGTTGGAATAAGTGGGTTTTCAGTGCAGATCTAAAGGCTGATAAAGATGGTTGTTGTCTCAACCCTCATAGGCTGAGAGTTCCAGACTGTAGAGGTGGCGAACCGGAGACCTCGTTCACCATACATTTTCATGTTTATCTTAGGGATTCTGAGTAGCTTGTCACTAGACGAGCGGAGGGTATGGAATGGAATGTAGGTGCATAGTGAAGCTGACAAATAAGGCGGGAGAGTATCATCGAAATGACGATAGGCTAGAACTGCCAACTTGTATTGGATGCGGAAACTGGCGGGCAGCCAGTGCAGTGATTTCAAGAGCGGTGTGATGTGGTCTTGCGTGCCTTTCCTCAGCACCAGACGGGCAGCACTGTTTTGTACTGTTTGCAGGCACGCAATCTGTTCCGCGGGAAGGCCAGCAAGAACCAAATTACAATAGTCTAGGCGGGATACTGGTGCTGATTTGTTCAACTGCTATATTGCTTAGCATGTGAGGTGGAAGGAAAGCTCTGTCTGTAGAGGGTGGAACTATGACTAAAGGCAGCTGATTTCTATACACATATATTATATGGGGTGGGGGGTTCCGGGTGCTAGGCTGAGTCTGCATGTGTGCCTGTCAGGGCCAGGCTCACAGTTTAAGGTGCTGTCTAAAAGGGACTGTCCACTCGTCTCGTATTAAGGACTATCGTGAGTGTTACTGTCAGTGTTAGTGAATAGTGTTGCTGATCATAAAAGCCGCCATTCCACTTTTAATATAGAACACACCACTCGCTGTTTAGTTGCCAGTGTCCATGTCTGGCTCTTTGATTCACGTAGCACTAATGTGGCTCCTGTTTTGAACAGGTTTGGGTTTATTGTTGCCTTATGGAATACATGTATCTTTGTTGTTAGTTGAGGAGTGGGGTGTTGTTTGTGTATGCTGTGTACAGACATTTGCACACCTCACATGCTGTGGTTTTCATTTACCTTTGTTTATGAACAGGTGCATCACAAGATGAACAGAATAATTTGGACAAGAACGACTTGGCACCACAGAAAAACTTCGTCAAGAATATTGATGTCAATGGAGGCTCTAGCAAGAACATTGCAGGTAGTACGTAATGTAGGAGGTGGGTGTTGGGTGTTTGGGAGTTTAATGTCCTTTTTTACCATGTATGGGTGATATAAAGACGGGGCAACGAGAAAAAGGCCAACACAAATATTTGGCCCACGCCGGGATTCCAACTCACGACCCAAGCATTAAAAGTCCAACACTCTACCATACGGCTATCTAGGAATTGCAGTTCTAGCTTCCCAAATTGAAATAGCTGAGCTGACCCTTTGCACCACCTGACTGTAATGTGTTCATGTCTCAGTTGTGAGAGATTGTGTGCATGTTGGGTTCCGTCTATGATTCTTTGAGCCAAAAGCTTGGGTAAAATGCCTGCATACTGCCCATTGTAATTCTTTCTTTTTTTTTTCATTATTCCTTTCAGGAAATTCGGGCTGCTTCCCCCGGGGGTGCAATGCAACGCCACCCAATACCTATCCTATAATTATTTTTTACAATTTTGCTGAGGGCGGAAATCCGTATACCCCAGAGAGAAACCCCCGATCGGCAGCCAGGAACCACCGGTATCACATATCACAAGCTCGACCTGGGCTCGAACCCACGCTTCATCGCCATGACATTGGTGACGGCCGTTCAGTAGCACAGCGGCTAAATCCGACGCACTACGCATTAGACCACCGCTCACCCCTATTGTCCACTTCATTATTCGTTTGTTACTTTCTCAGCAGGAAGCAACAGTTCACAAACCAAAGGTGGCACGGATGTGGATCCTGCCGAGGTTCACGAGCTGATGGCGCGTGCGGCCCAGCAAATGGAGCAGGAGGCCCAACAGGCTTTGGAGGGCATGAAGAAGGACAAACAGCTGATGGAGCGTCTCGCTGAGATCAAGCAACGCCAGAAAAATAAAGCAGGGGAAGGAACATCAGGTAACACTGGAGAGGCTGGGTAAATATCTTTGGTTAGAAATGCTGTGTCATTTGTCTCTTGGGGCAGCACATTACCCAGAGTGTGTTCATGTTATTCAGCGCAACTCATGTAGTGTGCATATGCATATTTCTCACCGGGGAGCCAGGGTGGCCGAATGGTAGAGCGTTGGACGTCTAATGCTCGGGTCGTGAGTTCGTATCCCGGTGGGGCCAAATATTTGTGCTGGCTTCTTCATTGTTGCCCCGTCTTTGATATCACCCGTATGTGGTGGAAAAGGATGTTAAACCCCCCAAACACCCACCCACCCGCATATTTCTCACCAGTGTCTCAAAATTTTGGGTGTAATTGATTTTAATCTGTATGTCTTGTTAGCATATTTATGTGAATTGTCCATTTATTTCACTTTTTGTTTAACAAATTTTCAGTGTATTTATTGATGATGTTTTCTCTGTATCTATTTTAATCACTGCATCCTTATTTCCCAGTTAGGGGGCAAGAAAGCATTATTTTAATTTAATTTAATTTAATGGAAACAGGAATTGAAAATGGAAGGTTGTATATGCCTATAATAACTTGATCATGAGCAAGAATTTACAGTATTGATGCAATTCTGAAAGCAAACCGTATATGGATGTTTGTCTGTCGATACATGGATAGAGTATGTGTTGTTCCATTCTGTTACTAATTATGTCAGAATGCACAGCTGTATCCTAAACATGCGTTTTAACTGGGGCATGCTTCCAGATGAGCAGTCATTAGGTTCCAATGTGGACAACATAGCTGTGGATGACAATGACAGTGAAAATGAAGAGGAGGCAGCCAAACGCCTAATGCAAAGGGTATGAGAGTGCAACTGCACCGTTTTTTCTTTGTTTTCTTGGGGGGAGAGGGGGGGGGGGGACTCTCTTCCTGTTAGCTTTTCTTTTTGTTAGCCTTTTTTGACTAAAGTGTGCAACAAAGTGAGTAGCTAATAGCGCTCTGACATCTCTCTGTGGCAAAACTTTAACGCTGGCTTTTTCTCAGGATCCACAAATAGTAGAAACACCAAACTTAGCACAATGGTTGTTGATGACAAGGGCTTTCCAGGCATCATTTTGAATGACCTCCCTCTAAGGCCAAGGTCACAGGGTCATGGTAAAAGGTTTTTTTTGTTTTTTTTTTAATCTTGTTTTTTTCCTGTTTCCCAGCAACCACAAACACCAGGCAACCCCAACTTGACACAGAAAAGTTAGTATAAAAAGCTTTCATGTGTACAAGTTGGGTGACCTTGACCTCAGAGGTCACGGTCAGGGTCTGGGTCAGTGTTTCAGAAATTAAATGTTGGCAGAACGTTTGTTTACCTTGTCTGCTTGATAGTTAATAAGAATGTCGTTTTTCAGTGCCCTCTAATAAAGGTCAAGGTCACGTGTGAGCAATAAAGGCTTTGCCGTTTGCTTTTTCAATTTTTCAACAGTTCATGGAGGAAGCGAAGCTGGATGAACAAGTGGGAGCCGCACTAGCTGATGGACCAGAAGCATCTGCAGAGACCACCAAGAAATCAGGGAAATCCAAGTCAAAGCAGCCAAAGAAAAACACTGAGGTAACTGAATACAGATCTACTTGCACATTTTAGGATTGTCCCTTCACGGACTGATCTGAAAATTCTTGTTTTCAGGAGATTTTGCTGCAAGTATATCAGAGCTTGCTTTCAGTTTTGAGCATCTGTTTTCTTTTCTTTTCTTTTTTTTTTCTTTTTTTTTGGGGGGGAGGGTCGGGGGGCTGCCACAACTCTTTGCCAGCTCCAGTGGTCTTCCTCCCTGATAATGGGTGGAATCCACAGAGGGCTCGGAAGCTGGGGCAATTTTTTTTATTATGCATGATGATGGAGATGAGGATGATTGTAAGATGATGCTATGGAGGTCCATGTGGTTTGGGACTGCAGGACAGGGCCGCATTCCACATTTCCTGTCAAAAATATCCCGGCATTAACCAGGCCCAGGAACTATGGCACCTGCGGTGCCGGCCATGTAATCATCCACATCATAAGACATGTCATACCAAGGGAAGCACCCCCAAAGTCGCGAAGTGGGTGAATCTTGGCTGTGTGGCAACAGCCTCCCCATTTGGCCCATAGCACACCGCTCTGGGTTGGAGCCGACCTAGGTAGAAAAATCCCGCTTGCCTCGGCTGGGACTCGAAGCCGGGTCTCCCGGTCCATGGTTCGAAGTGCTAACCACTATACTACAGGGGCCGGTAGCATTTGTTTACACAACCTAAAACTTCTAGAATTCAGAAAAGGTTCAGAGCTTTCTCACAGGATATCAGACGTGACCGATATGCTAAAATGTTAAAGTTTTTTTACTTTATCCTTCACAAGAAGCAAAATTTTGTGAGCATAGCCTAGCTGGTGAACAAGTTTGATTTCCTCACCTGGGCTTAGTCTTGTGGTGGATGAAAATGGAATTCTTTTATCAAGTAAACTCACACGCTGACTACTTCATGTTAGATTTCCCATCATGAAATCTGTACATTTCCATCACAGGCGAAAAAGGAAAATGATGATGATGATGAGTATGAAGACCCAGATGAGCTGCCATTTTGCTGCATCTGCACTGAGGATGCAGTGATTCGCTGTCGGGACTGTGATATGGACCTCTACTGTGACAAATGTTTTAAGTGAGTGTGACATGCAATTTATCCTCCTCCCCCCCCCTCCCCCCTTCCATGGCAGCCTGTTGCAGTTTTTGTTTACCCGTCATCATGGCCAAGTGATAGTTGTAAAGAATAAATTCCAAGAATCACAAACGATTGCAATTTGCACAAGCCTGCTAAAGCGGCTTGTTCAAATTACATACAATCATCTCGATTCTTTGATAAATCTTGATATCGTCAACTTTCTTTACGATAACTGATACAGTTCCTAAAATGCCCCACTGGATGCGGTCACTTTAATAGGTTACGGCAGGTGCTTGTAGCACACAGTTCTTGAGATTTTTTTTCCTGTGCTCACTAAGCTTTACTATACTTTTTCAGGGAAGGCCACAAAGAGCTGGGTCTTAATGATCATCGCACAACTCCATACAAAGCTCCTAAGGGTTACAGGTGACTTCGCCACAAGTCCTGTGTAGGAAAGGTCCTTCGGTTGGCGCCAGTCAAACATTGTCAAGCTGCTTGGGACAAGACTCTCTTCCAAGAGAAACTGTGTAAACAAGTCATTCCTCATGTATTCATGCTTCATCAGATGTAATATGCAAGAACGAGTCGGGAGATTTGTACAATTCAATGGCCATTGCTGCTTTGTCTTCATCCAGCCAGCTATGCACTGTCAGCTTGCTTGTGGTTGCTTCTCGTAACTTTGTTATGTCAATTACTCTAACCGTGACAAGGGGGTCCCGTGCTTGCAGTCAGATGCCAGCAGTGTGTTGTGTCAATCATGCTTTTGAACTGCACGCTTGAAGTTCTGTACTTGGTCTTTAGAGTCATCCTTTCTAAGATAACTAGGCTTTACTTACGGAGGCTGTTTTGGAACAGTTCCCCTCGTGATTGGGACTGTGCTGGAAATAGTCTTAACCTTCCGGCTACGTCGCTAAAAAACTTCCAAGTCCTACATCGTGTGAAACAACTTACCCATGGTTTTTAAATAGGTAATTTTCGACTTATTCCTAGTCCTACGTTGTGGGAAACAAATTACCAATGGTTTTTATATAGGCAGATTGCAGCTTATTCCTAGTCCTACATCGTGGGAAACAAGTTACCCATGGTTTTTATATAGGCAATTCACAACTTATTGTTTGATTACTCTGCTAATTACAAGTTAAACAACACAATTTTTGGCATGAACATAGTCAAACCATTTATTGACAAAGTCATGAAATTTCAAAGGTGTGACATAAATATTGACCGAGATGCGTTCATCTAAAGCAATGTGTGTGCAACTTTTTACCCATGACGTCGTCCGAAGGTTAAGAGATTAGTAGAGCTCGGAATGCAGCATGTTTGATGGCCGTGCAGACGGCAAAAACTCATCTGTCCGCAATAGGTGTTCATCATTTTCCCGTGTTGGCTGTACGAACTCTGTGTGCTTCCAGGTGGAGTTCGGCTGCAATACTACGTGTGTCAGTGGCTACTGCACTTCAGCTGACTGAAGCTGAATGCGAGCCTGTCAGTGATTGTATCTCTGCATGTGTCCATGGGTTGTGATGCTAGGCACCACTAAAACAGCTAAAAACCTGTGTGCCTTACTTTAAAAATTTGGTCTTTGAATGTGAGCAAAGACTGACCACTAGGGAGACGAGGCCAGTGCGATGACATGCCCTTGTATTTCTAGACAGGGACAGTGAAGTCTATTATGTCCTTTTCTACTATCGGCCCTTGTGCATGCGCTTGAAGTGCTGGCACTTGTACAGGCGCTCCTGAGGGGTCAAGCAGATCTCGCAGATTTGGGGGTTAGTGAAGCTTTCAAGTGTTAAAAGAACTATAAGACCCCCCTCTCTCTCTCTCTCTCTCTCAAGTTCTTCATGTACTGTACATGTAAATCATTAATGTAGTCGTTTCGCCCGCCCGGGGAGGACGACTATAACAAGGTTACCGTGTGTTGCTATTGTCAGGATGTAGTGTATGGCTGTTGAGGCTGTGCAAGCAACCCATGCAATCAGTCAACCATCCACGTATACTCACACCATGCAGGAAATGATCACGATGACATGCAATTACCAGACTGAAGGGTTAGTTCCGGGATGCTTGAAGTTTACTCCATTGACACACACATGTGCAGCCCATCACAAAATGAGGCCAGACCCCCCCCACCAAGGTGAACTCTTCACATTCTCGAGCGTTCAAATTTTGGGCCAGATCATGCAATCTGGGCGACCCTTGCCTACGCAGCCGATCAAGGTGGAAATGAGCGTCGAATCCGTCAACCCGATCCTCGGAAATTCCAGATTCTGGTCTAGGCGACGGTTCGCTCCCCGCTTCCACATTGCTCCCCTCCAGACTAGCCTGTTTTGGGCTTGATTTAGCCTCAGAATTAGGTACGTCAGGTTCCCCAGAACAGGAAGCATCTTTCTCGTCAACTATCATCAGGGAAACAGTAGAGCTTATATTCAGCTGTTTCATGTGTCTGGTTAAGGAAGTTCCTGATGGTGTTCTTTTCCGGGGAATGTAATCAACGGTTCCTTTAGAGGATCCTTGGAGGCATTTGTCTTCATCGGCTCCAGCAAAGGGGACTGCCGGGGTGATATGAGGGTGACTGTCTGCGTCGCCTCCTCCCGAAGTAACTACAGGTACTACCCAAGGGTGACTGACTGCATTGCCCTCCTCTGAAGGAACTACAGGTACGAGACGAGAATGACTGACTGCATTGCCCTCCCATGAAGGAACTACAGGTACGAGACGAGAGTGACTGACCGCATTGCCCTCCCCAGAAGGACCTACAGGTACGACACGAGGGTGAAGACTGTATTGCCTTTCTCAGGAGTAACTACAGGTACGACCCGAGAGTGACTGACTGCATTGCCTTTCTCAGAAGAAACAGTAGGCACAACCTGAGGGTGACTGACTGCATTGCCTTTGCCAGAGGGAACTTCAGGGGTGGAACAATTCCCCAAAGGAACAGATGATTGTGGCCTGGGATTAACAAAACCATATCCACCAACGTTCTTTGGGTCACTGGAGGACTCACGGTTCAGTAGAACATGTTGCACTGCAGACCCTCTTTGGAGGATTAGACTCAGGAGAGTCCTCTAGTAGCCTGTAGCGGTGAAAGACTCCAAAGGAAAAAGGGAATATTTTCCCTTTGGAGCCTCCCCCAAGAATTTGCTGAACGCCACAAGATTAGCATGTTCTTGACCGTCAAGGACATCCATAAGGCCCCAATTAAGGCTATGCATGTTAATGTAAGCATGCAAAGATGCCAGCCCGGGCCGGTGGGCCACAGTCAATGCTACCCTATGCAGAAATTGCAAACGATCCTCGAAATTTCGAGTGGATGTATCATTGACATCTGAGATGCAATGTGGAAAATGTTCACTCAGAACATGCTCTTTTAAACTGGACACCACTTTTCCACATTGGAGAATGGGACACACTTCAACAACCCCACGATGTACTTCATTACTTGTAATTAAGTATTGATAGCCAGTATTCTGCACAGATGTGTTGTGATCAGTACTGTTTCTTTCATTCCCTGGGGGAGCCAGTGTGGTCGAATGGTAGAGCGTTGGACTTCTAATGTTCGGGTCGTGAGTTCATATCCCGGTTGGGGCCAAATATTTGTGCTGGCTTTTTCATCGTTGCCCCGTCTTTGATATCACCCGTATGTGGTGGAAAAGGACGGTTAAACCCCCAAACACCCACCCACCCTCTTTCATTCCCACAATTAGGGGAAACATAAACACAACTGTCGCAACTTTTCATAACCGATAGTGCTGGCACTTATGCAGTCTTGGGTGGCAGGTGTTCTTAAGTGATCAAGCAGCTCTCCCAACATTTTGGGTTACTGAGGCTTTCTAGTGTTACAAGACCTGTAAAGCTAGGTACTAACCGGACACTGTGGAGCGCCACAGTGGCTGTGCATATGTGTGACACAGATGTGGTCTTGGGGTTTTCCACAGCTGTGACGTCATCACTATTCAAAATCTTACCAATTGTGACTGTGTTTTTCACAGTAGATTCAGACCATTCACTGAAAGACGGTGAGGTCAGCACATCTGCAGCTGTTCAGTTTGTAGTTAGTAGACGCACCAAGCGCAACGACTGTGATGCGGGCACGGGTGTTTTTCTTGACGTGTCTGATTAGTACCCGCTTAATGGGACAAACGGCTTCATCTTCCTGGCTTCTCTCTGTTGGGATGAGGAGAAGCGAAAAAAGCAGTCCATCTCTGTGAGTTTGTGAGTTGATATCTCTATACCTATGAGTATGAGAAAAGCTGCATACTGGTAGTTTTATATAATGCAGTGTCCGGTACTTGCGTTTGAGACAGTGAGGGGTATGTCAGTATTGCGCTCCTGTTCATCTGTTTAGGCCAAAGAACACAAGCAGTCACTGCTCTCCATAAACAAGTCTTGCACCAGTCTGTTTGGCTTGCATCCAGTGTAGACAAGTCATGTCTACTGCTCTACAGAAGCACCATCTGGTACCTGGAGGCTGTACTTCTCCGTCTACCTTTATACTGTAACCTGCAGTAGAGTTTTGGTAACCAATCCATATTGCTTGCTTTGCATCGAGTCTAAGTCGTGTGTAAATTTTACTTGTGAATATACAATGATACTTAAGTCATGCAAACACTTATTTATTATGTATCTCACTGTATCTTTTGTAACTTAATGGGGTAATAAGAGAACCCCGAGAGTATGAATCATGTTTAATAAAAGAAGGAAGTCCTATTTGTGGCTTACTGATGAAGGGTTGCACCCAAAAAAAAATAAAAATAAAGTTTGAAACATGTAAACTGATTATATTCCTTCTCTCTCTCTCTCATTTTAAGCCCATGCCCACAAACTGAGAAAGGGGATTTTTTATTTATTTTGTTGTTTGTTTTGTTGTTGTTGTTTTAGTCTAGTTAGTACTGTCTCTTTTATTTATACACCGATTATGGCTTATGGAAAACATAAACACAACTGCCAAGACTTTTCTTAACCGAGGCTTTGGTTTATTTCCATCATCACTTTTTTTTTGCCTTTTGCAGTTTTCATTTCAAATGCTGCAAGAAAACACAGTGGTTAGAAAAACACAAACAACCACAAACCAAAGTGAACAGCGTTCGAACAGATGGGGTCAAACGCATTTTGTAAAAGAAACAATCGAACAGGTTAAAAGAAGAAAATAACTTGGTGTATAGTTAGAAGTACTTCCATCTTCCGTTACACGTGCATGCAAAAGGTACCAAAACATTCATTATTGTACATTACAGGATACCTTAAAAATTCAGCCAATTCTAAATTTGGCAAAATATCTGAAAGATTCAAAACATTAACATGTAACCTTAAAATAAATGTAAAAACCAATGCAACTTCCCTCGCCCCCAAATCACTATCATCATCCAGTTGAGGTTCTGTCCATCTTGGATTAAGTCAACCACCATCGGGTGCACTGACGAATTCACATCAGCAAGAAAACAACAAACTGAATACTTCCAACTGTCAAAAGTAAGCAGTTATCATAACATATGTCAATGAAGTTTGGAAAGGGCTTTCCTTGAAAACCCATCCCACCGCCCCCCAACCCAAGCGATCATTCCATGAAGACGAATCATTACACTTTGTTCTTTTTTCCTGCCAATACCCATAAAATGCCCACCACTCGTAGCTTTTCCCTGTGAGGGTAGCTCTCAGAATTTGCAGTTACGACAAACACGGACTAGGTTAAGAAACAACATGCCATTATGCTGTAGATTTAAAAATATATCATGCACAGAGAACCCTACTGTCTTCTAAAAGTTGCTGAGACATGGATATCAATAAATAACACTGAAAACATTTAACAAACTGCACTCTGAATTTTATACACACTCTGTACCAAATATCTGCGACATACATGTACTACTGCAAGGGATAATGAGTGTTTAAAAAGGTCATGACTACCCAGACTTATACATGTACAAATAGGGGTACATACACCATACCTGGGGAGAAAACTATTTCAGCTGAAAACCTGCTGACAAGGAAATCAAATTTCTGATACAAGTTTTTGAAAACCTTGCTACCTTCACCATTAGATACATTTTCACAAAGTCTACAAGCATTTATCATCTTGCATAGATCATGCACTGAAAACCTTAAGTAGAAAGTCCTAAAAAAAAAACCAGGTTTCATGGATTGCAGTCTGTTCCTTGAATTTGGCATCTACCAGTAGGAGCTGTTTACTGGGGGATTGGTGGTGGTTGAATGGAAGGTACATGTACACTGTACAAATACAGGGTATGGCTGAAAATATGAAGATTAAAGCTCTGCTCCGTGAACATGTCACGTGCAGTGTATGTTTTGAAAAAAATAGCTCACCCATTTATATATCCCTCATCATGTCCTGTGCAGCTCTGATGAATCTTACCGTCTGCATAGGTCCTCTATACTGTTGATACCTGCGGGAAGTCGTGGGTCGAGGCATCGTGGGGCACCCTCTGGGTAAAGGTTGATGGATGGTGTGGGCACGTGGCCCTAATTTTTGTTTAAAACTGCATATGTGCGTATACAGTGAAATAGACCTTTAATATTTGCCGAGTGGTAATCGTGGGGATTTTGAGAGGAGGTCTTGTCCGTGGGGGGGGGGGGGGGGGGGGGGGGGGAGGGAATGCACCTATGATTACAAGTTTACTTCCTGTCAAGATGTTAAGTGTTGCAGTGTTCTTTTTCAAGGATGTAAGTTGTAACTGAAATTTGAAGGAAGTCATGTTAAAATGCCAGTTTTACTTGTGTACACCTGATTTGTTTTCTTTTGGGTACATTGCAGCTCCTTTGCATTTTTGGCCTGGGTACACATGAACTATACAGTAAAAATTATGACTGTTGCAGCTGACAGCTGTGTATCTTTGCACTATGTGCAGCCACTGGGAGGTTTGCTTTATTTGAGAACTGCAAGATTTGTACCAGTAGCTGACAACTGAATTGTCATTGAAAATCCAGATACCGGTGCAGTAGTATTCTGTAATAATGGACTTGGTTGTCAAGTTTTATGTACTCAGCACAAAAACGACAAAGTTTACCGTCGCCTGGAAAAAAGAAGCCGAGTGCCTTGGATGCAATAGGCACTTGGGCCCTTTTTCCAAATGAAGGTACACCTATTTTTTTTTCTTCAATGTGAAGTAGCCACCTGTTCAACAGGAGCATTTACCATCTGTGATCTAAACCACACAGCCAGCATGCAGCTCAGCCACACTAAGTTATCCACCAAGGACACTATTTATAAAACACATTTAGCTAGTGTTTAGATTTAAATGGGTGTATGCAAATAGGAATTTTGCTAATGTTATGCCCTCATTTTAACATGATTAACCTAGCTAAATGTGCTTTATAAATACCACTCCTGGTATTGTCAGAGTTATGTATGTAAACTGTACGTCCTGTATATTACTAACCTGTCATTCAGGGATTTTTTTTTTTATGTGCATGTCATTATGCAGTAGACTATAAACTTGATCACTCCGAACGGTTTGTAAAACCATCAGCTGATGCTAAGGAGCATACATTTTGTCTCTAAACCCTACAGCTTTCCAGCTTGTGATGCATGGCTGCATGAAGCAACTGCACAGTACAACCTTACAACGCACATGAGCTGAGCTTAGAGTGACTGGTTGTGAGCATGAGGCAAGCTTAGGAATCAATTCCACAAAGGAAAAAAGAAGTTGAAGCACAACCAATCATCCTTATCAAGTACAAACTTTACGTGACGCTCAGGGTGAAAGCAATATTTTTTTTTCACTGCCGAGATGCTGCTACTGCTGCATTTTTTTTTTTTTTTTTTTAAGTCAGAACATTTGCATTGATAACCCTGCAGATAGCGTCAAGCCAGTTCAGTTCTGTGCTGCCACAGATGAATGCTGCGTGCCAACTTCCTCTGCCTGTCTGCTAGTTCACTGTTAAGTTCATCGACCTCTGGACACTGCAGTTTGTGTTTACTACAAGTACCACTGCTGACACACAACAGTCTGGTGTCCAGAAATACTTATCACAGTTGGAGATTTCTGCTGAAAGCAGCGAGGACACACAGTTTAACGTTCCACATCTGTGTCTAGGGGAAAGATGCGCGTGACCTCTCCAACTCCTTTGGTTTTGCCGTCCCGGAACAGCAGTCTTGTCCCAACTCTGATGTGTTCTGGTTTGATCTTGAACGTGAAAACCACTTTGGCCTTCTCATTGGTTTTTATGTGACTCTGCAAACCAGGGAGAGAGAAGAAGCTCTTTTTATTACACATTTACACCCGCAGCCAGGGCTTTGTATCAGTGGAAATGTAACAGGACAAATGTCCTGCTGACCGTAAAAGTACTGGACATTTGTCCTGAATATTGTCCACTGTAGGGCAGAAACATGGACACGTCTTCCTTGGTAAGAACATATTTGGACATTTTGAAAATGAATACGTCCGTGACTGATGTCCGACACAGATATAAATTCCTGCCTGCAGATTACAAAATGTGGTACATGTATATACTGGTGAAGTATTAAAGGCAAATCTCGCCCCCCCCCCCCCCCCCCCCCCCCCCCCCCTCGCGGTGGCGATATTCAAACAATGCACAAAATGACTGTATGAAGAACAGGCGTGTTACCCATCACTATCAAAACGGTTTATCCCCAAACAACCCGTACTCACTCTGTCTATGCTGGTGATCATGGCTGTCTGGCACACAGTGCCTATGTGAATAGTGGTCTGGAAATTCTTTGTGATGTTCCTGCAGTGGTAGAGCACGTACACATCTGCTTCAAACTGCTTGCAGCAGACTGGCTGGGCCGAAGGACTCAGCAGCACCATTCCCTGAACACAAACCCCCAAAATACATTCATGAAGCAAACCCGGAGGCAGTCAGTGATATACAGGTAATCTTCTCTTTTTTCTTTTTTTTTTTACCACTACTTTATTGTCCCTTTCAGGAAATTTGGGTTGCTTCCCGCAGGGGAAGCAGGTCGCCACAGTGCAGCACCACCCAATACCTATTCTATTTTCAAATTTTGCTACAGAAGGGAAGCCTGATAAGCGGGACAGAAACCCACAATGAGCGGCCCAGTAACATCTGCTATCAATGTGAGAGGTTGGGGTTGCAGTTCCACTTGGGGCGTCAAACTTTTCAGCGGAAGAATGTGGCACCGCAAATTCGGGCTGATCATCAGTGGTTCTCTCCAGGTACTTTGGCTAAGCAAAGAAATTAAGTGAAGCGCCTACACAATATGCAAGTATTATCAGACAGCAAGCTACATTTAGACAGTCAAAATAAAGACAGAAACTACAAGAACAAATACTATTATCAGCTGATAGTTACCTTTCGAAGCTGTTCACGATCAACATCCAGAAGAGCAACAGAGGCGGCCTGGCCTGCCTGGATTAGACGACATGGTAGACGGTTACGATGCACAGTCCGAACCTTCACCTCCTGAAAGTTTCCATTGTCAGATGGACCCACGAGCAGCTTCTCTCCTTCTCGTATAGACCCTCTGTTGTACAGAGAACAATTATTTTTTCATTACTAGATTACACTGCTACATACAGGACTAACTTTAAACTTCAAACATGCATGACAATTACCCATGACACATGCATACCATCACTTCTCTCACACACACACACTTACACACATACAAACACACACACACAGTCTGGCAGCAAATGCAAACATCGAACAGGCTGCTCTCAGTACACTGTACTTTTAAAAACATGAACCTAACATACAAGTGAAATGTTTATTAAAAAGAAAATTCAGCAAACAGGAAGACAGGAAAGCACACTAGCAAGCCTGTCTAGCAGCAGTATGGAGAAAACACATCTTTTCATTAATTTTGGGGGGATATTAGAGGCTCGTTGATTACACACCACATCAAGATGTTATAAAGCTGTACAGCACAGTGATGAAGCCTACAAGATTAAAACTGACCTCTTGATGACACCGCTAACAACCGTCCCAACCTCTGGCACAGAATACAGCTCATCAATCTGGAACTCTGTCGGGTCCTGCGTTAATCGCTCCCGTTCCGTGTGCGAGCGCTGTGGCGGCAAGACGTGCAGGAACTTGAGGATGAGGTCCAGGTTACGGCCAGTCACACATGATACTGTGAATATTGGCGCTATCCTGCAACACAGTTAACTGTGCATAAGAACAATTAGCGGCAAGGAAACTGTATGGCAGCCTGGAAGACCTTCAGCATATAGCGGCCTTCAAGGGGGAGGGGGAGGGGGGGGGGGGGGGTCCAATTAAAACAATGATGGAGAAAAAGAAGAACAATCAGTGCAGCTGCCACAGGAACTTCCACTGAACATCTGAATGGATCAAGCTGAAGAATAATGAGTCGGCAAGTGCAGCCTACACATCACAGTTTTACTATTCAGTGGTCAAGTGCTAACACAATACTGAAGTATGAATTCAACGACTGTCACATGCTGCTTAACTGAACCCAACGATCAAATCAAAATCATATATATCTATATACATGTACTGTACAACAAAAACATTTTGTCCCACAACCACTCATCTGCCCACCCACTCCAATGGCTATCTGCTCCATCAACACACACACACACAC
This sequence comes from Batillaria attramentaria, assembly GCA_018292915.2. Taxonomy (NCBI): domain Eukaryota; kingdom Metazoa; phylum Mollusca; class Gastropoda; family Batillariidae; genus Batillaria; species Batillaria attramentaria. The sequence continues at coordinate 282,848 of JACVVK020000093.1, forward strand.
ACGCACACACACACACAAACACAAACACACATACAAACTTACACACCCAACTTCATCTACTCACTTGCTGTCTAAGGAGCTGGCCACAGTGATGGCATCGTCTTCAGAGCTAATGTAAACTGGGATCTTTTTGCAGCCTGGTGACTTGAGGATGTTCTCCAGCTGGCGGAGCAGACGTTGTAAACTGGGTGCAGGACAGAGGTCGACCTTGTTGACCACAACTATCACTGGCACACGCAGGGCCAGTGCGTAGCCCAGGTGCTCCTTGGTCGTGCCAGCTGCAGGAACATTTTATACTTTAATTTAAAAACAAGAAAGAGAAGGACTAACCTGCTTCTGTCAAACAAAAAGGTGCATTCTGAGCCAGTGGTTTTTCAAACCTGCACCAGGCGTGCATGCAGCAAATAAGCATGGTATGGATATAAAGGGAAGAACCACCAGCAAATTTCTTATCCGGTATTTCAAAAATTTTAACCGGTAAAATACTGATAAACACAATCACTGTTATTTAGTGTGAAGTTTTTTTCCTTCTTGTCATTTCTGAAGTGCTATATCATCTCAGTTTGAACACAGCATTGGTGGGTTACCCTGGTGAAATAATCACGACTCACCAATGCCTGTGGTGGCACTGACGACAAGCATGGCAAAATCGGGACAGTTCCCTGTCAGGCCAAAGATGGTTGTCCGCAGATATTTCTGGTGGCCTGCCAGGTCGATCAGCGTGATCAGTTTGCTGGAGTTCTCGCAGATTTCTTCCATGGAGCGGCACTCAACATAATTCACAACCTGTTGGAAAAGCACAACAATATTATTACCAATTCTTCTGCAGCAGTTCAGTCAGAACCAACAATTATTTCTTCATTTTCTATGAACTGCTTTAAATAGTACATGAATACAACACACCATTTAGCATCTTTCTCTTTTTCAACATTTCTGCTGTATCTGATTCGTGGGGAAAATACCCAATACCCACCATCATCAGAAATCCCTTTTTAAAAACACCACAATCATTACTGTTGTATAGTACATAAAGTAACGCACCTCTCCCTTGCCGTCAAACCCAAGAATATCGTATGATATAGAAGAGGTGCGGCCCGTCTGGATCTCGTGCAAATGGCGGAAAAGGTTCAGTCGAGCACACCCTCGCCCGTTATCCAGCTCTCCCTGTGTCAGTACTCCAAGTAATGTAGACTTGCCAGCATCCACGTTGCCTAGCACTGCTAGTCGCAAGTCAATAAACTGAGGAAAAAGGAAGAAGAGGAAATAATCAGCGCACATCATTTTCAGTTTCATACCTTGGATCAGGCCAATCGAGATTTAGAAACAAAAACTTGAAAGGTAAAGTTCTTTGAATGCAAAAATGCACCCCCAAACCACTGCTAGCAAACCACATACAGATGAGAATTTTCCTTATTTTGATGTTTATTTGTCTGTTTGTTTATTTATTCTTTTATTACCCCACTGCTGGGAAATTTAGGTTGCTTCCCCTGGGAAAAGCACTTTCCCACAGTATCTCCCATGTATCTTTCCCATGTTTACAAAAACAAAAAAAAACCCTTTAAATCCATCTCTGAACCATGCACTGACAAAACAAAGGCTGAAATAATATTTGATAATAATGCTCACTGAGAATAAACCCTTTCAGTTCTCACCTCCTGATCATCAGGAACTTTCCTGACAAGGATTTCAAGCGCTCTTCGGCTGGCGCCGTCATACTCCTCTGGCTCAACATACTTCTCTCTCAAGACAGACAGTGATGCACCAAGCCTGAAGCACAGACAATAAAAAGTTATTACCATAAAGTAACAACACAAAATCATTCTGCAGGGCATGAATTTAAATTATAACCGGTCACTTTTTCCTTTACAATTTATTTGTCACTTTTTAAAGTTTTTTTTTCCATCTCTCTCTCATTCTTTGTGGCAGTGCCACAACATGTGTGGCACATTATCAACATTACAGAAAGAAATCAGTTTTGGACCAAAAATAACGTATAGTTTACAACCTTTGTACGGATGCTCCAAATTAACTTCTGGTAACGCCAAAATGACACGCTCATAACAATCCACCACAACTGTGCGTCTATAAAGGGCTTCGCATCTGCATTGGACATCTGTCAGACCAAATCAATTTCAAAATGTCCAGTTACTTTCTTACCATGGTGAACACATATCATATTTCTGCGCCACAGTGATCAACATTCAGGACAAATTATACCCTATATTTTTACAGACAACCAGGACGATTGTCCTATTAAGTATTATCGTTCCCAAGGATACAAAGCCCTATATGAACAGCTACTAATCCCATACCTATGTGCCATTTTCTCCAGTGTGGACAGGGACGCCTGAAGATCAGCATTGGTGAGACCAGTAAGGATGCCATTGTCCTCCACCCCTATTTCGTAGATGGCCTCCCCATTCCCCTCTTCTAATCGCCATTTCATCTGTGTGACGAGGTGCTCCAGGCGCGATGGGGAAGGGTTCACTAGTTTCAGCTTGTACTCTACATTTCCTTCTTCTTCCTGAATGATCAGCAGAATAAAAATAACATAATTATGAGAACACTTCAACACTACAACAGTTATACTAACACTAGAGCAGCAGGATCAAGGTGTAACTAGAGTTGATAAGAGTCTGACAGTTGATCAGTGTGACAATAAGCAGATAGCAAACGGAAGACAGCTCATTAATTGTCACAAGTTGCAACGGTGGCACTGCATCCTGTCAATTAAGCCAAACTAAATGATCTCAACATGTACCTGACTTCTATAGCTCAGATGATAGTGATAAAAATTGTAAGGTGTTTAATACACTCATGAAAACAATCAGATATTCAGTTTGTGCGTTTTGGTCAATTTCATCTGGTATTTTGCATAGTGGCAATAGTTCTGGTGTATTAATTGTATGTCTCTGTACTAGTCTGTTCATATGCAGTGGCAACTTATGAATAACAAGATGGCCACTGACCAGCCCAATATGTTGTTTCCATTTAATCACCTGCTGTCGTCACGGTCGTACTTTTGTAATGCCATGTATACGGGAGGACACACACACACACACACACACACACACACACACACACACACACACACACACACACTCTCTCTCTCTCTCTCTCTCTCTCAATGGAAACAACTGACCGGGCTTGTCAGACCAATCTTGGTTTTGGAGGAGAGACGTCAAGTTGTTTTCTTTGAAATCTATGACGTTTTCCTCATTGGGATGACGCATAATACATTTGACGTAATAACTTTGACTCGGATACAATTCTTGCAATGAAAGCAGCCCCATTAAAATTGAAGTGTTGCTGCTGCGCAGTGTAAAGATCGAATTTATACCGGCTCAATGTGTTTAACAGACAAGTCTGCGCGGCGAACGTTTTTTTCACTATGTGTTATGTCTGCTGCGCGCGCGCGCACACAGACACACACAGACATACGCGCGCGCGCACGCACGCACGCACGCACGCACGCACGCACGCACGCAGACTTGCGCGAGCCGCGTTTGTGCATGTGCTCCATTGAGACCTATGTGGTGTTCTCTCACTCTACTATGCTATTGAGTGAGAGTCAGTGGGAAAAACAAAGCTCACTACATCAATGAAACTCCCGCTTTCCCCGTCTACAAATAGAGAACTTCCGAAAAGTGACGACACACCCCCACGTCAATCAAACATGACGTCGGCAAACTGACGCTGATACAGTTTTGCGTCAGTGCGCGTGTGCCTTTTCTGCGATGTTTGTGAGGCGTGTGGCTTGTGTAAAGGAAATGTGCTTCGAGTACAAATTTTCGAGTCAACTGACGACAACGGCTGCAGTGAATTTTTCTAATTTTTTTTGTATATTTTTTTATGGCACCCCAGGCTCATTATCTATGTATAGTAGGAGCGATTTTGAGATCTAAAGTGTGTTCACCAGCACTTTCATCAGGTACGGTTTACGCCAAAAGTATAAAAGCGACAACCTCCAAAATTCACTCAGTTGAGAGTCCGTATTCATGCTATCTATGTCCCAAAAATGGAGTGGTTTAGGTAAATATTACGCCTTTAAACGCCAGAAAGCCACTTTTTTTGAAAAGGGCGATAACTCGCAAATCATGTGTGCAATCGTACCTGGATCGGGCCTTCTATTCAACAATCTTGATTCATTTAGAAACCCCAAATTTGAAATCGATCGGTTTAGTATTTTCGGAGAAATAGGCATCTGAACTGGGTTCACATGCAATGTCAACTCAGGCTCGGTTTACATGAAAACTATAAGAGCGACCATTTTCTAGTAGTGAGTCAATTCAGAGTCCGTATTCAAGCTATCTACTGCCAAACAATTGAGTGATTTAAATAAATATTACGCCTGTACACGAAAGACAACCAACTTGTCTCAAAAGGGCGATAACTCCCAAATCACTTAAGCAATCATCACACGCTTGAATCGTCTAATGTAACATTTTGATAAATTTGGATACCCCAAATTTGAAGCCATTCGGTTAAGTATCTTCGAAGAAACGGGCCCGGACACAATTCACACACGCACACACGCACACACGCACACACACACGCACACACATCCGCACAGACGGCACTCACTGAGGAGGAGAACTGCGTTCGGAACACCATACGCGTCAGCATCGATGACGCAAGTTTTCTTTTGTCATTGTCAGAGTTACACTTGCATAATCGTCTCTGCGGGAGATCGGCAGTGACGTGCGTTTGTACCACAGATGCTTGCCTATGAACGTGGAAATTTTAGCCCGTCCTATTATGTTGTTTCCATTACTATGGAAACAACATAAAAAGTGTTGCAATGCTGCTGCTGCATCCTTCTGTAACAGGGTGACCGTGCTACATGAACATACATGCAACATTAAACTTATGTCCTCTTCACTTCCTCGTTACATTTACGTATGCCGTACGGGTCGCTGATGCAATTCTTAAGTGAAGACCTGTACACAGATGTTGCACCGACACTATTGACAGCTGACGGGTGTTGGAATGCACAGCTGAACTTTCGCTGGTCGCTGGCATGCCATGAAACGACACTAACGAGCTGTCAGTATACTGCGTTATTAACAAATAAACGATGACCTTGAAAATGAACATCGAAATGACCAAAACAAAAATTCAAAACGCCAGCTTACTTCTGGAGGCAATGCCTCTGGTAGTTCTCCGGAATCGCAGGCGCCAAACAGGTCTACAAGGCTCTCCATAATTCTTGCTTATGGCTTTTCCACTGTGCAACGCTTCAGAAAGGGAATTCGCATTTTAGTTTGGACAGTGGTATTTAGGGCTACCGTCAGCAATGGGCTAAAAATACCAATCAGCTGTTTGTGCCAACAATTTCGTCCATCTTGCGTCAGGCAGAGTTTCCCGGATGTAAATAAAGGTGAAGTAACCAATGTATGGTGAGCCGATCTAGCCGTAACGGCAAAAGGGTGTCGTGAATGACACTGGGCATTCCCATTCACATTCCCTGTGGGAAACTGGCTTTCAAAGCTCTCTGGGTAAAACCGGATATCAGAGAATTTTGTCCTCGGGTTTCTGTCAGTAGTATACACCTCAGTGCCTGAAATAATGCATTGTGACAGCCCTGATCGAATGACTGTGTGTGCTGGCTAGAGAACAAAAACATAAATAAATAAACAAACAAAAAACAAAACAACCACTGAACACCAAAAAAACTGTAAAGTAGACCCATCTATGTGTGTTTGGGGGTGTGTACATATCTAGTTTGCTGATTTGCATATTAACGTGCATTTTGCCATTGTAATTTGCATGTAAACATGTATTCCATCATTGTGATTTGCATGTAAACAAATATTCCACCATTATGATTTGCATGGAAACCAGCATGTATTTCGCTATTGTCACATGGCTCATTCTTGTGCCAGTGTTTCCGCCATGCCCCAAAATTTCTTTGAATCTTTTGAATTGTTGAAAATCTTACAGTTTCATTCCCAGTTGGCCAGATTTGAAGCTGGTGTATTCCTTGCCTACCAGATGCATTCAGCTTTGCATGGCATGTATGTATGTATGCATTACTTATTGTTTGAATATATATGTTTGCAGTCACGCCTCAAATACTGTCAATTAAGCATTCAATCAGTACAGACATACATGCCTTCCCAAGTCTTATACTCTTATTGGGTGCATGTCAAAAAGCACACACACACACACACACACACACACACACACACACACCAAACTCTGTCATGCATTGTGTTTATTTACAGTCTGTGCTGTATGAACCATAGCAAACAGCTTAATCATATATTTACACAAAATACAAAATGTTCATACAAATATTCATACAAAATGTGTGCTGACCAGGTGTCAGTTGAAATCACTAGGATTCATCATTACCAGACTTAAAACTGTGTGTATTAATTGATACTGTACGTTCTGAAGACTTTCGTTTGAATATCATGTACATGTATCACAAAAATTGTTCAGAAAACTCCAACTGTGCCCCCCCCCCCCCCCCCCCCCCTCAAAAAAAAAAAGGTGAAATCAGACATTGCCTTTTGGATATATGTCTTGTGGGATTTTGGTGTAAATGTATGGATTCTGAGCAGGGATGACAACAACTTTTAAGAAAGCAGAGGAGATTTTCCCGGGGGTCTGGGGCCGGCTTGCGTAGAAGGAAAGCCAGAGAAAAATTGACAAGCGGGGGGCGGGGGGGGGGGGGGGGGGGGGGGGGGGGACGGCTTAAGGCAGCTTATCGCAGCAGTCTTGAAACTGAATTGGCCCTCGAAATAGGAATGCAAGTAGTGCCGAAAAAATTGACAAGCGGGGGGGGGGGGGGGGGGGCTATTGCTCAGTGACGAAGTCAACGACGATTTTTTTTCCGCGGAGATTTTTTTTAGAACAGCGGAGATTTTTTTAAAAGACAGCGGAACGGCGGAGAACGGCGGGACTGTTGCCATCCCTGCTGAGAAATGTACAGTGAGAATTGTAGAATGCATGTCATCCTGTACGTGCTAGTCTCTCCAGTTTTGCAAGATCGATATGCACTCTGTATTTCAGTGAACACGGCATTTTTAGGAATGTGTACCTAGCACACTGATGCAGAAGTATGCGAGCAACTTGAAAACAGAAACAAAACAATTCAATCATTCTTTACACTTTCTTCATGCAATTCGTTCAAACTGTAATTGATCTTTCTTTGTTTCTTTTTTTTTTTTTTTTTTGGTTGATTCTTGACATTACTCACAAATCTCACACATTTCCCTATTTTGTTTGAAAACAAAACTGCTGTCCAACAATTTTCTCCATTTCAGGTTGGTTTTGTGTTGCTGCTTTGTCGGTACTGTGTGGCAACATGACTAGCTTTCATCGTCTGTGGCAACGTCAGTGGTAGTATGAGAGATGGCAGTCTGCTGGCGACTGGTACCATGATCTGCACAACAACACACAGGATATTTTATTATGATACAAAATGCACGTACATTACAATGATTATTCAGTACCATCATTTTCATCCAACCAGTCTTCATCAGATGTTGCACGGAGGTAGGAAAGGATTTTTTTTTTCATTTCGTCTGAGTTACCAATACAGTGTATTTACTTCAAACAAAATCTGCACTTCTTTTTTACTCAAGGCTGGACAGTCCGCAACACACACACCACACACACACACACCACACACACACACACACACACACACACACACACCAAGCCAGTTGCCTGTATTCTCTCCCACTGTGACTGATCCAGTATCCAATACTTAAAACAATTTGAACTTTTTAAACCCATTGGTAACTTCATCAGTCACAACTACATGTACCGGTATTAACTTCTTGTCTATGAACACACTAGCTCACACAGCTCATCTTAACATGTAAAGTTCTTTGTCAGAAGGCAAACAATTCAAACTGTACATTCAGTTAAAAGGAAAACTGACATCATACAAAAACACAACATTCCCCCTCCCCCCATACCCCCTCCCCCACCCCAACCCAGCGCCCCCACCCAGTGCCCCATAGCAAAATACAAATCATGATGTACAATGCGTCAAGTACTGGGTGTGCATATATATACCATTTCTTTTCTACAGCATTTGAAAATGTTCTTTTACAAGATCAAACATTGTAACAAGTGAAAAACAGGATGCAAAATTGTGCAGCAAATATCTGACAAAAATCCAACAGCATTCTCTTCAAAAAGAAACACATGTAAATGAAACATGAGAAAGAAACTGTAGTAAAAAAGGGGTCAAAGGCTGAATATCCATTGTAGAAAGCTTAACTCACCCTCAAAATGATCTTTCACCTTATCCTTCAAATGTAACAACAAAAGGCGAAACGGTGATGCGCAACCATCAAACTTCATCACGTAAAAGTTGATATAATAGTCATTTCAGACTATCAACATTTACCATTATTTTCATTCACGAGGTCTGAATGGAGTATCACTTCATGAACAAAGCAGCTTTAAAGCTTCATCAGTGACAATTATTCAGCCTGTTGTGACAGTGTGTTTGTATATTTGTTTTAGAGTGTGGGTAAAAGCTTACCAGATGCTTGGCTTTTCTCCGCAGCTTGACCTTCAGTATTCCTGAAGACAGTGAAATACATATATTAACACAAATTCACACACATATGTGCACACGCATGCACGCCGCGCGCGCGCGCGCGCACACACACACACACACACACACACACACACCACACACACACACCACACACACGGAGTCAAAGACTGAGGGTATACTTAAACAGTCTCCAGACCAGATTGTGGCTCCAGATTCGCTGTACGCATTTGCGCACGCGCGCGCGCACACACACACACACACACACACACACACACACACACACACACACACACACACACACACACACACACACACACACATGTTAAGGATGAAGCTGGAAAAACACAGCAAGTCCACTGACATCAACTGACGAAAAAGGCCATAACATCAATGTCTTTCATCTTCAAATCACCCCTTTTGCCCTAAAATGAGGTCATGGACTCAATTATTGAATTGCCATCACACGGCAGACATAAGGATAAGAGAGAACAAGGTCAAAAGCTTCAATCTTACGCAACAGCAGCCGTCAAAGCACTTACATGTCCAATGTAATTCTTACTGTACTTATGAAGATTTGCAAGGGACAGTGACGACACACAGTTTGTTCATCTTATAAGTTATATGTGAGTAATATGAACAAACATTACGTTTTCTCTCCATCCTCTCCGGCGTTCTCCTCATCTTCATTTTCTGCTCCCAGTGGTGTCAATGTCAAGGGGTTGAACATATTGTATGGTTCACCGAGTATCCCAGCTCTGCACAAGATATGCATCAATGCACTGTAACAGCCATACAGCAAGTCAAGCAACTGCAGTGTATCATAAAAGCTTTCAATGACAGTAAATGCGGTGTCTGTAAATATTAACACTTCTAAACCGAAAGCTTGAGTTTGATTAACATTTCAATACATTACACACATTAACATTTCACTACAATAGAAGTGAAATAATGAAAAGAAAGATGAGGTGGTTAAATGAAAACCACATGCGTTGAAGTTGAGGGAGGGAGAAGGGACACACACACACACACACACACACACACACACACACACACACACACACACACAGTGAAAGGACTGACGAGCATTCTTTCGTTCCAATTGTGAAGACGGAGGTAGGCATCTACAAAAATGCAGGATCCTCCTAAATTTGTTTATAATTACAGTACAACTTCTTTTGGGCGACCACTCCTTTGGCAAGATAAGAGTGGTCTTAAAAGAGAGGTGGCCACCCAAAAGAAGCTTCAGACAGTGAAGAAGTGCAACCCAGTATCATTGTAACATTGGTCTGCACAGGCAGGTGGTCTCTCAAAGGGATGGTCACCCAAAAGAGGTTCTACTGTACAATGTTCACACACAGAACATGCAGTACCACACCGCTACACCAGTTCCTTTACTTACCAGACCTAATGCAACTTGAAATTTTTCCCTCAGACCAAAAAACTTTCTTCTTTTTTTTTTTTTCTTTTTTTTTTTTTTTTTTTTTGGGGGGGGGGGGGGGGGGATTATTAATTCTTTTCTCAGACCCACCTGAACTTCTTGACATCAATAATCAGATCCCTGAAGCGCTCCTCTACGTCCTCTGGCTCCTCGTCTTCATGACCGTACTTTGAGAGTGATCTGAAATGCACAGATGGAATTATTTCCTCTTTGTGTATATGTGTCACTCAGACACATGCACAGCCAAGTTCATGCCATTATCAGTCAATATTCATAATACATGTACTCGCGGCAAAATCACTATTACATGTAAAGCAAAAGTGGCTGCATCTGCAACAGTAGTAAAGGTGATGTGAACCCACTGACTTCAGCAACTGATGTAAACAAAATTAAGATGTCATGATTTCTGACACCCAGATGAAGCAAATTCTAAAGACAGCAGAACAGACACTGCATATTACATGTACTGCATGATAGGTAGCTGACACAGATCAAGACTGTTTGGTTATGATCAAATGAATCAGACAACTTGGTTATGATCTTAATCTGACACAGCATAACACTCCAAGCCATGTCCCTTTACCTTGGTGACAAAGCTCTAGCTCTCTTGAACAACCAGCCTGCCTCCTCTTTAGGGGATGGCAAGATGGAGACAATGGCTGGAGACCGCTGCCTGAAACCAAAGGTTAAGACTTGAATATATACTCCTCAAACATTTGTTAAGGGTTGAAAATTGTTTAAAGCACGGCAAAAATGGGCAGTCTTGGTAAACATCTGAGATAAAACATTTTGTCAGGACATCTTTCTGCTTCACAATCACATTCTGGGCACTGCTTGCAAAATTATTAATAGCCTTGTTCCTGTGTATGCTGTTTCATAGAGGTATCCCATAGGAGGTGTGAAAAGGCAGAGGTCCATTTAAGATGAGAAATCGGTCTTTCATGGCCTGAATTTGCTTCATGATCGAGGCCTGACTACAGTTGGGCCACATTTACAGACATGGATAAACAATGAGCCCACAACTGAGACTTTCCACATGAATATGAATACTGTAAGACTGTCTGGTACTCACTCAATTATAGACTTGATTGGGGGTCGTCTTCTGCAACACAATGAGAGGAAACAAAATTGTTTGTGTTGTTTGTTTACACACAAATCCTTTTCAAATCAAGGGTTTTCAAACATGAATGTTGCAATTGGCAGGAAATCAAGGAATGGTCGTCTCCGGCATCGCTATTCCACAAATTGCTATGCTAATATGAAACACAAAATTGCTTTTTAGCTTTTTGCAAAAAAAAATACTTTTTATGGATGCAAACAAAATGAGTTTGGATTAGGTCTGGTTTTCTTCTATAACACAAACACAGTTTACAATTCCAAATACAGTCAATAGAGATATGCGCCGCCCCTAAATTCAGACAAATGAAACCCAGTTGTGTTGCCACCAGCCAGAAAAAAAGCTACAAACTTACGGATGGAGTCGCCTGTACTCAGCAGGAGAAAGCTTGTCCAGTGAATAAACTTCCTTCTTATCATCACCTTTCTTCTCCTTCGGCTCATCCTTTGAGTCTGTAAAATCAAACTACAATTCAATGAAACACACACACAGACACACAGACACACACACACACACACACACACACACACACACACACACACACACACACACACACACACAACTAGCACAAATACCATCAAAACTATTGAAATTGAAAATAAATGAAATTCCAATTGGAATTAAGAAAGAAAACACAATTATATTTCATTTTCTATGATGAACTTACAAAATACAAATGGATATTTGCCGAGCTCGGGAATGTGTATTGTAAGCTACAGTCCAGGGGGGAAAGGCACAAATAAAAAAGTGGCCGCACCACAAAGAATATACCTTCAGGGGCATATTTTACACGAATCGCAGGGTTGAAGGTGTCTGATCGCAGCATCCTGAAATGCAGAAGAAACTATGGTATGATACAAAAACGATTTGCATGCAGCATCCCTTCTCGGAGCCTGTCAATATTTTGTCAGCATTGTCTAATTCATTTTCTCAAAATCAAAAATTCACTACCTCACCTGACACCCCCCCCCCCCCCTCCCCCCCCTCCCCCACCCCTCCCCCCCACCCCCACCCCCCCCCCCCCCCCCGCTACCTTATTCCAGTTTTCTCTTCCTCCCTCAGTTGTTTCACTTTTTTTCTATTTTTTTTTTTTGTCTCCCTTGGTGCCCTTCACAGGAGTTGTGTTGGGTTGTGACATTCTTGAGGTACATGTGGTGTGCACTGCAGGCATTTATCCTGTACATATGTTCAAAATGCTCTCCCTTCACATACCTGCCAATTTCTTTCTTGACAACTTCAAACTCCTTCCTGCGGAATGTGATCCACACAACAAAGGTGCAGAATGTGTAGAATGTCTGATAGGAAAAATCACACACACACACACACACACACACACACACACACACACACACACACACACACACACACACACACACATACAATTTGCAATACTGAACATCACACCCCTTGCTAGCAAAAAATGATGTAGAGAAATTGGATATACGACACCTTAACAGATAGTATAACCACACCTAGTGAGAAAAGAAAGACAGGCTGAATAGTATTGTTGAAATAAAAGAGAACAAACTCACCAACATACAAACACACCACAATTGCCAACAATAAGGAATGTGCTAGATTGAAAAAAAACAAAAAAGGTTAAGATCACTGCATAGATTTCATGAGGATCTGCAGAGGGATCTACCAGTAAAGATACAGAACATACAGAAAAGCGTGTTGATGGCAAACAATACCCAAGTATTTGCACTTACTTCAAATATGCCCCTGTCTTTGTATGTAGAGGAAACTCGGGACCTGAAAGAAAGGAAAAGTGTAAACTATTTTCTTTCGTGCTTCTTCCTTTCCGCCTTCCTCTGAAAGTGTGAAAGCAGATTTTTAAAAAAATCACACACACACACACACACACACACACACACACACACACACACACACACACACACAAACACACAAAACACTGACTGCAGAAATACATTCATAAAAAATATAAATCATCTTTCAAGATATTGACAGTGACCTTGAACAACTTGAAACACAAGTGCAACATTAACACGGGCGCGTAGGAAGATGCTGAGAGGAAGGGGGGCCCACTAAGTCGGGTGAGCCATACGGCTGGGGTGAAGAAGGGGGGGGGGGGGGGGGTGTGTGTGTGTGTGTGTGTGTGTGTGTGTGTGTGTGTGTATGTGTGTGTGTGTGTGTGTGTGTGTGTGTGTTGGCTGCCAAGGATTGTGTCCTGCGACAGCAGAGAAGGGGGGCCCCACCACTGGTGGGCCCTCTTTCCTCTTATCAAAAGCAAGGGGGGCCCAAAGATATTCGGGCCCCCCTTCCAAAAATCAAACGGGGGCCTGGGCCCCCAGGGCCCCCGTGGTTCCTACGCCCCTGTTAACAATAATCACACAGCACAAGAGGTCTGGCATGGACACTTACAATGCATTCATATTACATCCTTTACCAGCAGAACAGGATTTACACATGTAGGATAGATGACAAAATCATCCTAACAGCGTCTTTGACTTACGTGCCACATTCCATGTGGTGTAGCTTGTCCAGTCCGAGGCCGAGAACAAGGATGCAGTAGGACTGCCCAAGCAGCTTCTGGGCCACCTCCATTCGCTGCAGGACATTTGCATATGCCTTCTTTTCTGACAGGCTGAGTTCGCTGATTAAACAACAAACAAAAAAATGTAATTTTATATTCAGGAAAAGTCATCAACACACACACACACACACACACACACACACACACACACACACACACACACACACACACACACACACACACACACACACACACACCTACTACAGTGTTTCCCTATAATCTCTGAAACTGCAGCAAAATAGAATTGTCCAAAGAGCTGTCAAAAGCTGCATGAATTTCAAACACAGATACACATTCTTCAAACTATGTCCGACTTAATTTTTGGTATGTTATAAGCGTGTAAACTTGTCAAAGTCGTATAAGTAAACTGCACAAATATAACAAGATGGAAAGGTAAAAGTCAATGCCTAAAGGCTGAAGGCATCAGTTTGCAGAAAATGTAAGAAATCTATTTGCAACACAACACATTCCTACCAGCTTCCTTGCACACTGCAGACACTTAACACAACTGTGCATTTTACTATACTGCTGGTAGCCTGGTACATCCAGCAAGCCATGCACAACAAAATCCATGATGAGTGCAAGAATCACCCAGATGCAAACAAGTGTTAAAGCCCCTGCATATAATCACCACTCCAAGACAAGACTACAAAACTATTCAGTGAAAGTGTGAAAAGCCAGCATGTTCCAAGTCTCATTATAGGCTTAGTCAACAGTCTCTTGTAAAGTACTGTGGATAGTGATGAGCTGCCTATAACAGGGGCTTAAAGTAAATATGGCACAACATCAACACTGAGTCCCTTTTTCAGGCAAAACAGCAGCACTTTCACACTTGCATCACTCTACCAGGTGACCATCTCTCTCTCGCTCTCTCTCTCTCTCTCTCTCCCTCCCTCCCTCCTAGTATTTGTAGTTTAACAAGGACAAGATCTAAAAAAGGTCTGAGCACCTAATCTTTTATCTTTGTAAAATAAAGTTTCGTTCATTCGTTCTTTCGTTCGTTCGTTCGTTTGGTCTCTCTCTCTCTCTCTCTCTCTCTCTGTTCCTCTCTCTCTCTCTCTAACAAGGACAAGATCGAAAAAAGGTCTGCGCACCTAATCTTTTATCCCTGTGAAATAAAGTTTTGTTCGTTCGTTCGTTCATTCGTTCTCTCTCTTCATTTCACGGCCAATTGAAAATTAATTATTGTTTGGTTTATCATTTCCGTTGGAAAATAAACTTTGTTCTTACATAGTGAAATGAGGACTGACTCGAAGCTGATAACACTGTTTTTTTTTTTTTGTTTTTTTTTTTGGTGTCAATTAGAAGTATCTATCATGCAGTGTCTTCTGAGCATGACAGATACTCAGAAGACACTCACTGTTTTGTTTTGGTTTTGTTGTTGTGGTTGTTGAACTCCCTTCCTACAAACTAACCAAGTCTTTTTTTCCCCTGCACCCTGACATTCTCCTCTCCTAAAGCACAAAACAGGCGAGACCTAATTCAGACTGGACCTTGAAACACACACACACCCACCTCCATGCGCACACAGAAACACAGACGCACACACACACACACACACACACACACACACACACACACACACACACACACACACACACACACACACACACACACACAATGGATTGTTTCCCTTCTGCATGTCAGAGTTTTTCTGCCCATGATGACTTGCTAACTGCAAAATGGGTTGTGATCACCATCCATCAACAAGAAGGGTTAAACAACTAATTATATATTGTGCAAAGTGTCATCTATAACCCATTAGTACTCACACATGGTTAGTCAAGTGTTGTCACAAACAGAAGTCACAGTTGGGGGTAAAAAGAGGAGAGAGAGAGAGAGAAAGGACATGAGTCATCACTTCAGTGGTAGAGAAGTACACCAATGACAGATGCTTTCTCTCTCAAAAACATAAAATGCAATCATGGCAACATACAAGCAGCGGAATACACTACATTCAGTAGATGATCACAGTTGCAGACAGGTCTTTCTACATAAATGCAGTAGATCTTCCTGCTTAAATGCCATTCAAAAGAAAGTATAAACATACACTTAAATCAATGGTATGACTGCTGCTTATCAAACCATAGAAACTAGAAAAGATTTCTGGCTGGAAGTACACACTACAGTGTGTACCATATCATAGTATAATTACTTACATGTACATGGGGTTTTTCTTGGTATCTTGGTTTATCTTGTCAAAGAAACAGCTGAAATAGCTCAGCAGATGCACCAAGAAGTAGTCAAACTGTTCTGCCCTGCATAACAGAAGTAATACATTTTATGTGCAAGCATATCATGCAATAAGTGTTTGCAAAATGCCATACCTACCAACTGTCTGTCTTTGGAAAACTTGAAAGCTAGCTCTTTTTTCCCCTTGTTTTTTTTTTAGAAGCCATTGAACCCACAGGAAAGAACCTGACATGACAAGACACACCCCTTGAGTTTTGATTAAACAAAATTATTCTCAGAACTCAAAACATCAGACACATTATATGGTTCACTAAACTGGTGGTTGCTAACATGTCCTTTTAGTCTCAGGCAGAGCTTTCCTCAAGAAAAAAAAAAAAGGATAGCATCAAAAAAGAAATCCCCACCCCCCCTTTTTTTTTCTCTCTCCTTTAAATTCAGCCTAATTTATTTTTAAGTAGGCAACTTGGCTATTGATCTTACCTGAGTAATTCTTCAAAACTTTCTGGTACCATTTCTACTTCACCCATCATATCAAGTGCCACCGCTGAAAATAGAAGTCCATGATGAAATTCAATACCATGATAAAATACATTTAGAGCCTGTGCAACTCCCCTGCAAATTTTGAACTTGGAGCGTGGAGCTCAAGTGTTGTACATGGTTCTTTCAACAATTTTATTTTATTTTTATTTTTTTTTAATGGTTTAACTCAAAATAACAAGTTTGGCATCTTACATACATGTATATACATGTATCATATGTGTACTTCTTGTTGCTTCAGAGGCTCATGACCTCTTACACATTCATGAAAATTTTCCTGAAACTGAATTCTGGGGGAAACAACACAGATTTTCACATCTATTGCTAATACCCAAGTGTATTGTAATTGAGTGTAATGCACTAACACTTGATGTCGTCTAGGGTAACGTATGAATGCTCCACTTGGTCCTTCTTTGACGGGCCTTTAACATTATTTGGTGGTTTTGGCTGACGTTTCCTGCCTCCAGCAACACGACTTGATGCAGCCCTTTAACCAAAAAAGACAGCGTATCAGCACCACTGACTAGATCAAAGTATGCAGGGCTGAAAAGTAGCCATCCTCCATGCCAGTAAAATCAAATGCACACATTTTTGAACATGTTCTCACATGTAATGGTTAGACCTGAAAAGTTTATAGATTATACAAAATACTACTACTACTAATAATAATGAATTGTACTTATATAATGCCAAAATTCTCATAAAGTGACTCAATGCACGTACTCCGGCACTCATACCAACAAATATGCAAACACACACACACACACACACACACACACACACACACACACACACACACACACACACACACACACAGCAGCTGAATCAGGAGGAGGTAAGTGGGCCTAGTCAAAAGCCAGCTGGAACAGGTGCATTTTCAAGTCAGACTTGAAACGATCTATGTCTGACTGGTCTCTCAGGCCGGCAGGTAGTGCGTTCCAGAGTGACAGGGCAGCAAAGCTAAACGCGCGCTCGCCAACTGTTTTGAGGTTTCGACGAGGAATTTTCAATAGTTTTTCAGAAGAAGAACACAGAGTGCAAATCTGTTATATACAGTACAACTTCTTTTGGGCGACCACCCCTATGGCCAGACAAGAGTGGTCTTAAAAGAGAGGTGGTCACCCAAAAGAAGCTTCAGACAGTGAAGAAGTGCAACCCAGTATCATTGTAACATAGGTCTGCACAGGCAGGTGGTCTCCCAAAGGGGTGGCCACCCAAAAGAGGTTCTACTGTACCATGAAAAAGTGAATTACCTGCCCTGTCCTTTGGCATCATGCCCATGTTTCTTGCTTCGTTTGCCTTTGTCTGCTTGTGGAGAATTGCTGAAAGAAGAACCAGTATTCCAAAATGAGAAATTTCAGGCACGGGATAATCAGCTGTCTCATTCTAATCTTTCTGACAAATAACAAAGTGTTGATTAGTTAGTTTGTATTCTGGTGACATAAAGCTACACAAGCAACAAAGATTATTTCACGGCTATAGGGCCTACCAAAGTGTTGAACAAAGTCAAAGTCAAGTCAAAGTCAAAAATACTTTATTTATCCCCGTAGGGCAATTCATGCGGGCGAGCATAAGACACATAAAGAACACATTACTTGTAACCTGCTGCTTGATACTGCCATGTTTCTGTCATTTGGGACTAAACAAACTGCTGTGATCAGCATGTTAGTCGGATGCATCAGGAACTATGCATTACTGCACAAAAATTCATACCTGACAAATTCCAGGCCCATTGGGTCATCTTTCCATATCCATCTGCCAGAGACTGGGTGCTGTAAATAATACTGACAATAATAAATTCTAAAAGAGCGTGATATCCTCACAAAGTTGGCACACTAAACAATAAATATCATGTGCTTGTGTGCTGTGACAGTAGCTGGAGTGACATGTTCCTACTAAGCTGCAAGGCGGATCGGTACTGCACTTGCATGCAAAGATTCTTTGCTACAGCCTGGTCAGAAACAGCAGTACTTTTATTGTTTATCAAAATCTTGCTTCTTACTTTCTCTTTACGCGTTTCAGTTTGAACCATTGCAGAACGTAGACAGCCCAACATTGTTTTGTTTTATTATCGCACCATCATCATCATCATCATCATCTGTCGAGTCATAAGCTTAAATGCTTGTTACAGGCTCCCTCATTTGGCACATAGTTTTTCGCGAAAATATTTGGATATACATGCGTCAGAATAAGTTTCAGTAAGTAAACATAGTAAGTCCCATCCTTTTTTCTTTTCCTTTTTAATCAACTTCCACTTGAATTTGAAATCATGTCAGGTTTTTGCCACATACAGTATTTTAAGTTTTAGACCTCATAATCAGCGTTACCATATCGGAGTTTGAAGCCACCTTCGCCATCATGAAAAGGTCTTCCTGGATTAGACAAAATTCTAGTAACGATTTGTTCGTACGTGAGAACTGAAACTGACAGCTTCGGAGGCCGCCATGATAGATGCCATGGCAACCGCAAGGGAGTAATTTGTTGCTATTTTCATACAATTAAAAGCAAGCGGCACAGATGTTGAAAAAACTCGTTGTCTTCTTTCGAACATCAGAAACTACTGTTTTAACACCAAATTATACTGTAAACACAAAAACTTCAAAATACTATTAAAAAAAAATGTCGATATATAACAACATTCGTCACAGAATACTCCCTGTAGGTGACACTCTCGTTTTTGCACAGCTAACCTGAGGGAGTATTTCCTATCCACGTTATGTTTCTCATTTTCCCACCA
This sequence comes from Batillaria attramentaria, assembly GCA_018292915.2. Classification (NCBI taxonomy): domain Eukaryota; kingdom Metazoa; phylum Mollusca; class Gastropoda; family Batillariidae; genus Batillaria; species Batillaria attramentaria. Next base: position 301,954 of record JACVVK020000093.1, read on the forward strand.
TGTGTGTGCAGTATATAGATAAATTTCTCGTCTGTGTGAATTAAAGTTTCAAACTTAGGATATCCCACGTACTAAGCATTTCGTATGGTTTGTGAAAAAATGACTGATCCCCACTGACTCCCAAATTTGGCTCGAACAGTGCCCCGTAGGTGTGCGCGAGTGTGATGCGGTTCGCAGTCAGTTACAGCAAGAAATGTGCCCCGTAAACTGTGGTGTACAATGTGGGGCATCTTCGAGGACTGAAACAGCTAATAGCATTTTCACCGAGACACGTCGCCAAAGCGTCCACTCCAAGGTCACGCACCACCTCTCTTGAGAGTGAAACTGCGACTGAGACTTGGCTCCGCCGCACAGGTGTGTTAACTTCGCTAGTACCTTTTGAAACGGTGACACGAACAGTACGTAGTCTACTGGAAACGCACATACCTTCTCTCGATGGAACTGCAGTCAGAATACAACTAACATTAGCATTTCATGCTGCTTTACTCACAGTACAACTTGAATACAGCTGTCAACCTGTGATTCATAGAGAAATTGCTTCACAGAATGACAGAGGACCCCAGTTGCACCGAGTTGCTCCCCCCCCCCCCCCCCAAACTCATTAATTGGGATGCTGATTTAGTTCAAATTCTTTTTTGTGCAGACCTGGCACTGGTGACTGACGCTGATGTTTTTACCTGCTGCTGATAGCGAATGAACTCTCTAGTCCGCAAAAATGGCGCACGGCAGTGGGCACTTGTCCTCTAAGATTTCACTCTGGCAAAAACGAACCGAAGAACATCAAGAAAAACAACTCATCAACCCCTTCTCTGAATGGGAGGGAGCCTCACACAGAGCGAAGCTGGAGAAGGATGACCCACAGTACGGGAAACCTGTCGAGGGCTCATGGACAGAGTTGCGTGGTAGGCAAGCTGGAGACCACATCAGTGGAGAAATTGTGGAACTGTGCCGAGTTATTGCAGAGCTAGGCCGCCGGATGCCAGATAACACATACACTATCACGTTTGGTCAGCTGTTTGATGCCTACACCAAGATCTCAAACAAACTCGTTGGAATGTTGATGAGAGCTAGGAAGCAGAAGTTGGTCGAGTTTGAAGGAGAGATGTTGTTCCAGCGCAGAGATGACCATGTTGTGATAAGATGCCTTAGGGTGCCAGAGTTTGAATGAGCTTTGCTGAATTTAATCTTGTTTTGTACAGTAGCAGTTGTCGTGATACTTAATGTATGATAATGTCAGATCAACAATAAATACTATGCAAAGATGGAGTCAGCTATAAGAAATGTTTGTGTGTGTGCACAATGATACTGAAATATATAATATTCATAAATAAGTCAGGTTTTTCTGTGGATAGAAGCATTGCATGAAAGTTTCTGCATCCCAAGAGTAGCTAAATGTTGACCTAAATATTTAGCGCGAGCCACTGTGTACCAGCTTTATTACAAAAGGTCTACCTTTTAATGACTTAAACCATGCTGTGCAATAGGCTATTTGTGATAGCTGAAGTCTGGGATTTCCATGTACATAATTTATACAGTACATGTACAATAGTGCAATATTTTTAGTTAAATCTGCGCTCTTCACTGCAATAAAATGCTGTGCTTTTATTTTCGCTTTGTTTGTTTAAAAACAAGACCACCTGGTAACATGTTTACTTCCATTACCCCTGGTCTTGCTGAGAACAGAATATTCGAACCTCTATCAGTCTATGGCTTCCTCAGCATAAGACAAATTAATCCAGCAAGACCGGGGTTAAGATTCAGCCATAGTTAAAGTAACTTATACTGTACTGAATAGTGGATATCATTTCAAAAACACTTTGTAGTAGATAGGGGCAAAATAGATGTAAACAAACTCAAAACTGAGCAGCTTCTGACATTTTATTGCAATCACAGGTAACCATGACACATTCTACTTCCTAGCAAAGTTTGCACATTCACTTGACAAACAAAACTTTAAAGACTTAATCAATTTTTGGAGTCGTGCATGTACAGGTCTTTAAAAGTAATGACACTTATTCACCAGGGATATATATACATTTAATATAATATCACAATTTCTTGTTAAAAACACTTGCAGTCACCAAGCAGCACACGCACACACAGATTATTCACATTTGTACACACGCACACACATCCAACGTAAATAAGCAGACTTGCTGATGGGTTTAGCGTGGAACAGCTCAAGTATTCTACATCTGCATTCATACACATGCTGAAAGGCCTGTCTGTTCCATGCAAGAGACAGTTTAAGCAATAGACAGACAGGCCTGAAATCTGCCGTTTGTTCTACAAATTCAGTCACTATGACTCAACAACATCCTTTTTCTGTCTTTGCATATCTTGTACAGTCTTAGAATCCTCCCATGGACGAGGACCTCTGATGTTTTCCCAGTTATCAAGATCGGACCTCTCTACCTCCTGCAACAGATGTCAGTTACCATAATTGATCAAACGACCCTACCAGTACCACCAACCAAGTTTGAAAAATTAAAACATAGGACCACCACCCTAAAATAAATACTTGGCTTGGAATGGGCTACCATTTGTCAATAGGTTGTCTCACTCCAAATGGCAGGAAAAAAACTTATCTTTCTATCATTCTTCTTAAAGGATGTGCACCAATGTTCTAACTCCAAGTCAGTAAGTGATTCCAGTGAAATCCTGCAAAGTATAGTGTCAATGCAATGCAAGAGCACAGCCCGTTTCTCAGCCAACAAGACTGTTCACTACCTAAATGTTATCAATGTTTGTAGTCACCTCATATATTTTTTCCAAGGAAAGCACCTCTTCCCCTTTCTTCATTTTGATTCCATACTTCTCTGCTTCTTGATTGGTAATCTAGAAAAAAAGAAGTTAAAGCACACATTGTGAAAACTTGTGGAAGTTACTTTTATAACATCACCACCATCCTTCACCTCTCTCCTTTCTAGCAGTGACTTGGGATCTTCCATTGCTGATGTACATTTTACTTGACACTTGTTTGACCCGCATGTGTGCCAGTTACTTGGCTGTCATTTAGATTTGAAAAACATAAACGAGAGAAAGGTGCTGCACAATGTTAAATTTGCTGCCAAAGGCAATGTCCTGTTTGTTTTTCTTTTATTAATTTTTTTTTTCCTGTTGATTTGTTGGTGTGTTTGTTTTTTGTTTGGTTGTTCTGTTGTTGCTGTTATTTTGTTCTTTTATGTTGTTGAGGTTAGGTTTTTTTTTCTTTGGTACTCTCAATTCTCAAGAATTTACACTGATGTCTATCAACAAAAATGCCAACCTTTTTACTTTTCCGAAAGTCATAGCGAATTGATGTAAACTGTTTAAGTGCAAACGACCCACCAACAACGAACAGCTGTAGACAGAAAAAATTACATCATTAACTCAATTTAGCACAAAATTTGATTTCATTTGCCAAAGAAAGGCTGGAGGAAGAAGGATGCCATTTATCTCACCTCCAATCCAAACTACATGTCAGTGTACGATCAGAAAATGACTCCTCATCACTGAAAGTGACAAGAGCTAAACAAAAGTATGACAGTTTGCCTGAAACGTAATGATAATAGCAATACAACACGACACGAAGAGAACAATGTGAAAGAATAAATTCTTGTCTTTAACGTTTAATATAGGCGCACGACGATCCAGTCAAGTTTGCAATGCCATTTTGTTGAACGCGTGTGTGGTTACATCACATGTGTGAAGCGATTTCTTACAGTGAACATACACTCATCTTATATTTCTCTGTCCCAAAACTTTGCCACGCTTTTCTCCTGGGTTCATAAGAAAAACTATTAAATAAAAATGCACACACCACGAAAGGTACTCCAAAACGAATAAATCGCCTCTTCGCAGCTCGTTGGAGAAGGTCGATTGCCGCCATACTTGACGCCCTTTGGAGAGTCGCCTATGTCTCGATGTTTGATTGGCCAAAACAGTTTCATTTGGCCAATGAATGGAAGTGGTACAAAAATGGGCCACAAGAGTTGCCTACCTTTGGACATTACACTTACTTCCCTTCGCGTTTCCGTCTGCTAGCAACAACGGTGGTATAGATCTCAAGCTTTTCTTGTGTAGTGTACGTACTTCCAAGTTCCCTGCTTTAAACATTGAACTGGTGTTTTGTTAGATCTGACAACGTATTTTTCAATTTCTTTTTCTTGTTCTGGCATTGCGTTGTGTTCATGTCACTGTAGGTTTTCTCTGCTTTGTTGCCAGTGTAAACGATTATTAGGCTAGGAAAATTGCCGAACAAGGTAGAACAAATCTGATCCTAACTTTTTATTACAGATTTCAGTAGAACACAGGCCCCTAATGCCGTGGTGGTCTCCGTGAATTTTTTCTCCGTCCGCGTCACCATTAAAAACGACCGTTTATCTTGCCATTTTCACTATATGAGCCCTATAAATGGGCTTTTGAGGGTGTGCACAAAGTATGCGTGTTTGCGGGTACAGAAATGCGCAGAACTCCACTCTAAATACGGTTACTGTTAGACAAGACATGCATTGTTGACATACTGAAATTTTACCCCAATCAGAATGATGCTTCCTGGAAAATTGCGGCCATCAGTTTGGCCGTTGATTCAAAGGACCCTGTAAAACGGCAGTATTTGATGCTTGTGCACTTATCAGGTCACTGCAGGTGACATGTATCGCGGAAAACATTTACGAACATTGAACAATTTAGTCAGGAAACGCTTCTTTGGTGTTGTGAAGTTCCCTTGTCACCGCATGTCCAGGTACGTATGAAATATGATATCCAAGTGAGCACTTTTTTTCGGTAGCGATATTTTGGGGGTGTACTTACTAAAGTAGTTGCTGCGTTGTGAGTAGTGAACGATTTTTCTCAAAGAGCAGTGCGCACTCAAGAATAGTATCCCAGTTGTGTCATATCAAAAGTTCATTGAAATCGCTTTTGTACTTTTGTCACAAACAGCCAACGAAAGTGCAAACCTATTTAATAATGGCTGCTAGTTCAGTACTAGCAAAGTGCAATGGAAATTATGTAGAGCACAACCTGAAGTCTATAGTAGTATGTGTCTGAATTCATTTCAAGTGTGATGAGGTATGTTAATCACACGGCAAACATGTTTTCAAGGTCAAGGTCATTGGTTTGTCTGTTTACTCCAAAACATTTTACTTCATCGCTCAGAATAAGCATTTTGGTGCTGCTAACTTTTGTCCCCATGGTTTGGTGAGTTCACAACATCCTCAGAATAAAAATATGACTGCAAAATTTTCATAACTCAAGCGTGACCTTGACCTTTACTAGAGGTCACCAGAAAGGCATTCTTATCAATGCATATTAGGCAAATGTTATGCCAAAAGTTGTATTTACAAAATTTTCACCCAGTCCCTATGACCTTTACTCCCAAGGTCAAGGTCACCAAAGTTGTCCACAAGAAATCTTCTCATACAAACATCGTTTGTGCTAATTTTGTTTTGCCTGGTGCTTGTGACTGCTTGTTCGTTTGCTTATTCTAACACAGCGATGAAAGAAAATGTTTGGGAGTAAACAGACGAACCGATGACCTTGACCTTGTAAACATGTTTGCCGTGTGATTAACATACCTCATAACACTTGAAATGAATTCAGCCACTTACTACTGTAGACTTGATGTTGTGTTCTACATACCCTCCATCACATTTTGCCAGTAATGTATGCCAGTGATTTTCATTTGTAAACTTATGAATGTCCAAAAAAAGAGGCAAAATAACGGCGTTTGTTCCCAAGGAAAAACACGTTGAAAATAAAAGAGATTTCACAGATTTGCTTTTGTGTCTATTGTTTTTCATTTGCATTTGTGTGATATTATTTTTCTGGACGTTTCATATTAAGTTTGTCTAATTTCTGTACCTGTACCTCAAAACAGGAATTAATGAAAATGTCCGACATTTTCTGAGTGCGTTAGAATTTGAGGCAAAAAGGTATACTTGTAATAGTATTTTAGGGTTGCTGGACCATTTCTCTAAAGCATGATGTGCGTCTGCAAATGATCTGTCAAGCGTAGCAGCTGCAGCAGCGTAATATGTCAGCCCGGTCCCCATCAGTAAGAGAATTGGCGTCTATATGGAAAAAGAAAGATTTGATAACTGAGAGCTTCTACAGGCAAATCTGTCGTCATTTCGTTGGACCACCACAGGGTGTCTGGCCTAACATATCCAGTAGTCAAACTTGAAGTGTGTGCACAATACCTGCTGCAGCGGCGTCATTTGTAATCTTTGCTGTGTATAGTCAGTTTTTGAACCCAACCACAATATGGATTCCCGTCATTTCCCCTCACAGCCAAAAGGACATAGTGGATGGGCTAGTAACACGTAAGTGCCAAGCCTCTCCTCTAAAAGTTGGTCAGTAACAAAAAACGCTGTGTACACTGTGGCCGTCATATCAGGCTACTTGGTAACCTACCCCCGTAGCAATTAATGCTCTGTTTAATTAGAAAAAGGTGATTTAAGTCACCTATTTCAAGCAGTGAAGAGTTCATGAAATTTGATGTGGGATGCACGTTTTCCTTCTCCTGGAATCACTCTACTTTTTCCAATATGTAAATCAATGACAAGTTAAAACTGGTGGCTGCTAGCAGCAAAATATAAACCTACCCCCCACGCAGCATGTAATGAAGGAAATGGGAAAAAATGGGTAAAATAATGACCGCTGTAAAGAAGACGTGCTTGTTTAGATTCAGGGATCTTTCTTCATACGACTAGTCATTGTCTTTTCCTCCAAGACAAATGTATAAAAGGAAATTGCATCAAGTGTAGCAATTATGGCAGGCTCTTTTGGTAAGCACCGCTTTCAGCCCTTATAGTGAACTGATAGCTTCAATTAACGGCCATCTATAAGCAATAATCTCTCATACAAGTTCTTGAAGATACTTCTGAAACACCGAGCATGTGCCCGAATATTTGCATCATATTATACTTGTTTTCGCGGATACACCTTATCACAGCAACCAATCAAGTGTCCCTACTCCCATCATTACGCATATTCAGCCATTATTAAACAGGTTGCACTTTCGTTGGCTGTTTGTGACAAAAGTACAAAAGCGATTTCAATGAACTTTTGATATGACACAACTGGGATACTATTCTTGAGTGTGCACTGCTCTTTGAGAAAAACCGTTCACTACTAACAAAGCAGCAACTACTTTAGTAAGTACACCCCCAAAATATCGCTACCGAAAAAAGTGCTCACTTGGATATCATATTTCATACGTACCTGGACATGCGGTGACAAGGGAACTTCACAACACCAAAGAAGCGTTTCCTGACTAAATTGTTCAATGTTCGTAAATGTTTTCCGCGATACATGTCACCTGCAGTGACCTGATAAGTGCACAAGCATCAAATACTGCCGTTTTACAGGGTCCTTTGAATCAACGGCCAAACTGATGGCCGTAATTTTCCAGGAAGCATCATTCTGATTGGGGTAAAATTTCAGTATGTCAACAATGCATGTCTTGTCTAACAGTAACCGTATTTAGAGTGGAGTTCTGCGCATTTCTGTACCCGCAAACACGCATACTTTGTGCACACCCTCAAAAGCCCATTTATAGGGCTCATATAGTGAAAATGGCAAGATAAACGGTCGTTTTTAACGGTGACGCGGACGGAGAAAAAATTCACGGAGACCACCACAGCATTAGGGGCCTGTGCTCTACTGATTTCTGTAATAAAAAGTTAGGATCAAATTTGTTCTACCTTCCGCTATATGAAATGCCTAATTAGACTCGCCTATATAGCATACATGTGCAAGTGGGATTCATTCCGGCGTCTTCGGATCCTGAGCTACTTGTTCGAATCCCCGGTTGGCAGGAATTGGTATTCTTTTTACATACCATATCGAGTCATATTCATGTGCTGACTCGTAAACAGTGCCTGTCTTGCCTTCACGTAATACATGTAATATAATATCAAGTGTGCACGTTACAAATCCCATTTCAGTGGGAGGGGATGCGGATCGAATGGAAAAGAGATAACCAAAACGCACAAGTACATTAGCATTCGTCCTCAGTATGTTAAGGTTGGTCAGTTAATAGGAAGAAGTAGTAGAGAAGTGATGTACAAGTATTCATTATTCTCATTATAATTTTTATTGACACTTTTCCATGCTGCACAATACAAAACCATTATGTTACTTTCTGCTCGCACTCAGCTTGAAAACATGATCTGTACTTGATTGGTGTGAACCCATTAACCATCTTCCTTAGAGTGGCAAATAGTAAACATGCTAGAATCCCACACTACTTTCAATCAATACACTAGTCCAACATTGAAGTAATGATAGGTAGTGGCATGCTGTATTCAGCTTTCCAAAATTTTCCTTTGCTTTGCAGGTTACTGACTGACATGCACTTGCAAGCTGCTGACAGTGGGACAGATGTGCTGGACTTCGTCAACTTCTCTAAACAACCACCAACATAAAGATGCCTCACAATCTCCTTCAAAGACTGTGCCTGTATCAAAAGAATGGTTTGTGTGCATGGAGACATGAACAAGCAACCTTCCTACTGTGCAAAATCTCAGCAGATTCAAAGTCTTCATTTCCTACCGGTACAGGGGGAGAGAGCACGCAAAAACAAAGGAGTGCTGCACAAAATGAGAGGATGAAATGGAGACTGAATCGGAGGGCCTCACTGTCACCAGCGCAGAGAGTATTTGATGCTTTATCAAAGGAGAGTGGGGAGGCTGACCAACACATGGTAGAAACAGATTTTGATGATGGCAGCACTTTCCATACAAGGCATGGAAAAGACGCCCCCCTTGGAGATCAACCCAAGTCAGAAACAGACACAATAGGAAAGGAATCACCTGGTCATGAGTCTTTGTCAGATGGGAAACGGCCACACACAGAGTCTGTACATGAGCATCTTCTGAAGGGTGGAAGAAGGCATTTGTCACCACTCAAACGTTATTCAGCGATGATGCCAGAAGGATATGTAAGAGAAGCTGACTCGTCTGCAAAGAAGAACCTTGATGAAGTACTGAAGGCTGATGATAAAAAGTACCCTCCAAAATAAACTGTACATGCATACATCATATATTTATGAGCACAGCATTTGATTGTTCTGTATTCATAAACCTTTTTGACTACAATCAAATAAATGGTTTTCTCAGCTGCAAAAAAAAAGAAGACATTTGAAGTGTGTGTGTGTGTGTGTGTGTGTAAACCTTTTTCTTATTATCGCAGTTACGGGGTGAAGGGTGTGTGTGCATGTGCAGTAAGTACATGTAGTGGATAATGAACAGTTAAAAACGGAAGTATGTTGGACTTATAGTGTATCAAATTACCAAAGCACACACGCACGCCTTCACCCCTAAAAGGCCCAGTTAGACCAGCCTACAAACACTGCATGTTTGGTCATAAGCGCCTTCCCCCCATCGCGATCCAGGAGGTGCGCGGCAGTGTGTTTAGCCATCTGGATTTTTTTTTTTTTTTTTTTTGCTGCCCCAACTCTTTTGCCAGCTCCAGTGGTGTTCCTCCCAGGTCATGGGTGGAATCCACAGAGGGCTCGAAAGCTGAGGCAATTTTTATCATGCAGGATGATGGTAAGATGATGCTATGGAGGTCCGTGTGGTTTGGGACTGCGGGACAGGGCCGCATTCCACGCTTCCTGTCATAAATATCCTGGCGTTAACCAGGCCCGGGAACTACGGCACCTGCGGTGCCGGCCGTGTAATCATCCACATCATAAGACGTGTCATACTAAGGGAAGCACCCCCAAAGTCGCACCCGTGAAGTGGGTGAATCTTGGCTGTGTGGCAACAGCCTCCCCATTGGCCCGCTCTTGGTAGGAGCCGACCTAGGTAGGAAAAATCCCACTTGCCTCGGCTGGGACTTGGGTCTCCCAGCCCATGGTCCGAAGTACTAACCACTATACTACGGGTACCAGGAATTTTTTCTTGCCCCGTCCCAAGCCGACAGCGTGCACGGACTGTGTTCTGTTGTGCAAAATCAGGAGATCCGGACTTACCCTTCTTTTCTCTGTCCATGCTGCATGCAGACCAATTTCAACCGTCGTTGAATGCGGGTGTTTCGGTGTGAAAAACAATGGCTGGGGCATGGAAAACATTATGGGATGGTGATCAGGTGACAACCACCATGATTTCATTTTACCAGGCGAAGATGTTGCTGTGGTGGATCAGACACGACGATTATTATGTCGTGTCTATCTGCACGGCGGCATCAGTTTCAGCAGATTGCTGGCATGTCAAGTTAGGGGAAGACTATGCGGGTGTCTTTCTTTGAAATAAGTGGTGCAACTTTCGCTAGTAGGGAATCATAGGTAGCCTTGTCCGTCCATCCGGAGACATATGACTGGAATGTCTCCGGGTCATCCGTAACCAGTTCTTGAAGCAGGCTGTTGTAAAAGCCTAGTCAATGTGGGTTGGCGGGCACCCCCTCCATGCTGCAGTAGTCAGGCATGCACCGCATGCAGTTGTTATGATTGCCATGCGTAAAAGAACTACATGCTCTTTGTCAATCCGACCAATAATTATGCTACATGTACTTTGTGCAGTGCGGAAACAACTGAAAATGCAACTGAAAGCACTGACCACTGCGTACAGGAAATGATGTCCGCTGCAATGTACTTCTGCACGGCTTGTGAACAGGCAGCTTCGTGCAGGTTCAGGCTGCCTTTTACGCTGTTTACAGCTACTGTCAAACAGGCTGTCAGAAAGTACCTAGCCGGCAAGCTTGTAGGCTGGTCTGAAGCCGTCTTAAACCGTCATAATAAGAAAACTGAGGCACATCAGTGGTTAAAAGACTCGTGAACAAAAATCTTTGAAAAGCTGGGGACTGAGAAGGTACCAAAAGAGATTCACTCTTCACCAGTTAGCAACTTTGAAGGTTAGAATATTTTATGACCAGTATGACTGATGTGGTGCAAAATACCATATGCCGGTATATATCCGTCTCTGAAAGCACTGAAGTGCGGTAAGCCGGTGAGAAATCAAGACATGCAAGAGCAAAGTACTGGCAAATTTGTTTTTGTGGCCTCCACATAGATTACCATATTCTTACTCAGTTGTGTCGGCCTCCACCGACTGCCCCAAACAATGAGTTAGTCTACAGTTTTTGCCTATTTAAAAAAAAAAAAAAAAATTACTGATAGTTGACCACTGATCCGTGAAGAAGTATGGTGAGCAATGGCCGGCGGACTGACGGTTGCGAGTCAGTCCTGCATTCAGGTCGTTGTTTTAAGAAATGATAATTAATCTGATCACTCAACACCGACCGAGAAGGGAGGAACCGGCGGGGACTGAAAAAAACGCACCAACCAACCGGCATCATCAGTGATGGGAGGGCCACATAAAATCAGTGTGTGTCGTCTGTGCCGGCACATAGTCAGTGTGTGTGTTGGGGGGGGGGGGGGGGAGGGAGGAGCCGTATCAAGGAAATTGAAGGCTGTTCGGCTGACTTCGCTGATGACAGGTGGGGAGGGGAGGGGGGAAGGCCGAAGTCCTATAGTAAACGCCCCCGTCTGGCTGAATCGGATACTGACAGTTCACCCGGGTACTGTATACATGTACGAAGTACCTAACGTAATTTGATACAGCCAAAGGGTGATACAGATTCTGAACTGGCATGGACACACCGTTAGACAAATGTAGTCTGACGTCAGACCACCGTCGTACCGTTACATGGCCGAACTGGACAACGCTGAGACTGACACTTGACACAAACACTACACGGAAATGTCTCTTTAATTTTGTCTCTGCTTGACAACTTCCCAGCCCTTTCTTTCTCAGAATTATCTCAGCCAGTCAACGTGTATTGATGTAGTATTTGCAGGGAATCATACATCTACTAGATGAAGCCGCCGATGCCATTGTTTCTCAAGAATGACCTCACGCGCGTTTTCAGATTTCGCGGGAAACCGTGGTAGGTCATGTGTAAACCCCGTAGTTCGGTTATCAACCATTCAAGATGGCTGCCACTTAGACCTCTTCGACTGGTGGCGACAGCGGCCAGTGGATTAATTTTGCCGAAAGCTAACATCTTGATTCTCATTGAACCCAACTAATAGCGCAGCATCAGAAAATGTGTTTAATTTCTTTTTGTTGACTACGAGATATGTTGTTTCTTCTAGAGGAACGACTTTGGAATCCATGTGTTTGCGAGTGTTTTGTACCGCAATCTCCATGCAGTTCTGTGGCGGCACCGTGCTTTGATCTGATCTCAACACTTATCCGATAAGGTCATCTTGAAAATTATTTGTTGGCATCATGGCGGACACAAGGCGGAGAGTAAAACTTTATATGCTGAATGAGGATCGCCAGTGGGATGACAGGGGTACAGGTCATGTGTCATCGGCCTATGTTGAACGGTTGCGAGGGATGTCACTCTTGGTCCGATCTGAAACTGATGGTAAGTTTTTATTTTTTTACAACGCACTTAAAGTTGAAGACATGTCAGTATGAGCAGAGATAATTGGTATTGGCATGAAGTAGGCTTGAGTTCTCATTAAGTTCTATTAATCACAGTTGATCTCAGGAATCTTTGGCGCGTCCGCCATCAAAAATATTGCGCCATTGTTTACTGTGGAAAGAGGGTACTAGCGTACCAGTCACGTCTATCTGTGTGGGGATAGTAGGTTGACGGATTACAAAAATTTACACATTGGATGTGTCTCCTTCTGTTGAGAGAGAAAGCTTATACTCGTGCGGTAATGTTTAGCACTTGCCCATTCTGAATAATGTGGAAAATGTAGTGGAATGGTAGGCAGTTGATGGACTTCAGTGGTGGCTTTCATTTCTTTGAGGTCCACAACATTTCGATTGATATTGGTGTGAATCATTTTCTGCTTACTTTCTTTGGGTATCTTTGATTTATTTAGAAGAAAATTGTTTCTTTCTTTCTCTCACAGGGTCCATTTTGCTCGAGTCAAAAATCCAGCCTGACACTGCTTATCAGAAACAGCAGGTACGTGTAGTAAATGGAAATGTGACCAGGTGCATAGCAAGGACAATGAATGTTAACAAGGTTTAGCTTATTTTGATGACCAATTCAGGTTTAAATGCTGATTTTGCCCAGCAGTACTAAAACTACTATTCTATGTATAGTGATAATGGTACAGCTTTTTCAGTATGCGTAACCCACACAAACAATAAAACACATGCACACACATACACCATCTGTCTGTGTTCTCCTCTCAGTTTCACTATCTTTCCCTGCGCACCATCTCAAAACAACAAATGGTCAAATAGATAATACAGATTGAAAAGGTCCATTTGCCTTCACAATCACAGGGAATTTTTTTAATTCAGTGGTGGGTGATGATCAAGAATCAGACTGCGTATAGCATTGCTCGTACTTGTAATTTTGTACATAATTGCAGTGGCATCTACAGTGTGTTACTTTATTTTTGAAAGTTTAACTAGAGAATCTTCAAAATTTTGACAGTATTGACAATGACATGCACAAGAAAGCTTGTAGTTGTACTAGTTGTATTGGCTACTCCATATAATGATCAAAGATTTCTTGCCATCAAAACTGCAGGTAAGCCACTACTAATACATAGAAGGGCGTTTTAGATTGGAGCATTTTTATGTTTAACATTTAGCAGCTCCAGTCACAGTCACATGGACCTTTCTGTTGTACATCTGGCTATTAGTAGCTTTACCAAATACATGTACCATACTACTATGACTGCGAGTACAAGTTTACTTAAGATTCAGATTTAATGAGAAAAACTGGATGGTTTTCTTGTAGGAAACACTGATCGTGTGGTCAGAGGCAGACAACTATGATTTGGCGCTGAGTTTTCAAGAGAAAGCAGGCTGCGACGAGATCTGGGAGAAAATTTGCCAGGTAAGTCTAATGCTGAATTCTGTGGTGACTGAGGTTCACCAGAGCTAGAGCAAAATGTTCATTTTTTTAGCAGTAGTGAAGGTTTATGTCATGTAGACCCTTTTAGTTCTATATTTTCACAATCGTTGAGAAATTTTAAGATAAAGGTATTAATACAGTTATTTGATCAGTAATGTGTACATGTAATGGCTTTTTTTCTTCTTCCTTTTCTTTTTCTATGAACCGTTTAGATGTAGTTCTAGCTTTAAAAAAAGGTAGTCTTGAACCTCTTCACTGAGATTGTTTATATGCTGTGTGCAGGTCCAGGGCAAAGACCCTTCAGTGGATATCACACAGGAGGTGGTGGAGGAATCAGAAGACGAGAGATTTGACGACATGCCGGACGCTGCCCCACCGATTGAAGTACCTCCTTGTGAACTCAGCAAGTTGGAAGAGATCTCGGAACTGTTCAGCAGTGTTCTGCCATCTCCAATACGTCGGGAGAAGCTTGCAGTGGCCATTGAGAATGAAGGCTACATCAAGAAGTTGATCGACCTCTTTCACATGTGTGAGGACTTGGAAAACATGGAAGGGTTGCATCACCTGTTTGACATTTTCAAGAGTATATTTATGCTGAACAAGAATGCACTCTTTGAGATCATGTTCTCCGATGAGGTGATTTTTGACATTGTGGGCATCCTTGAATATGACCCCTCACTACCCCAGCCAGCAAAACACAGGGACTACTTGAGGAATAAAGCCAAATTCAAGGAAGTAGTGCCCATGACAAACTTTGAACTGGAGAACAAAATTCACCAGACTTACAGAGTGCAGTACATTCAGGATGTGATACTCCCCACTCCATCTGTTTTTGAGGAAAACATGCTTTCATCATTGAATTCATTCATATTTTTCAACAAAGTGGAAATAGTCAGCATGATTCAGGTAAGAAATACTGTTGTCACCATGTTGACTGACTAGGCCTTTGTGGGATTAGTCGTTTGTGTGTGTGTGAACCATTTCACTAGGGCTTGTAGTCGTAGCAGTACTAGTAGTTGTATAGACTGGGTCACTACTACTTTACTAGGTGTGTATTTAATACTCTGAGTCTGAAGCATTGTAACCAAAACACCCCCACCCCAAAAAACAACAACAAAAGTCAAAACCCCAGTGACATGGTGATCGTGAGTGTCATCTTCAGTCTGTAGTGTAGTCATCAGCTGTACATGGACTTCATCTAATCACTTCAGACCTCGTGGGGGGTGGACCTGTCTAATGTCAACATTTGGACCAAAGAGCTTTCCATTGATTGTCCGATGACCCCTGGAAATGATGCCTGGGGTGATGAGACGAGGAAGGCGTGTGTATTCACGTGCCCAAATGGCTAACTCATTTAAGCTACAGCCTATATTTTCACAACCTCAGACTGTCCGGAAGGGTTTCTTATCAGCAACTTAGCATTACTCTTCTCTCTTCTGCGTTCTGACACATGCAGCGAGGTAACAAAAGAAATCTTTGTTGCTTAAGAATTTTTGTTGCTTAAAAAGTTAAATATGATGAAAAGGCAAAGAAGATGAGCTGTTCCATCAGCAGATTTTTTTTTTTTTTTTTTGTAATGTTTTTAACATTGAAGGAGCTACTTTGAAGTTTGGCTAGTCACTTTCTTCGTCAGACTTTCAGAGCTGGTGTTTTTTTATGCTCTTCACAAGAAAGGTGACAGTGTTTTACTTTTACTAGAGATTTAAATTTTTAGTTTTGTATTTGCGTATCCATACCATGATATAAATTCATGGACAAATTAGAGACCACTATGACATTACAGTTTCACTGAATCAGTCTGAACTCTGATTACAGGAGAGAAACTTCTTTCATAGCCCTTTGTTTTCCTAACCCTTTGTTCGTTTTACCTATCAACATGGTAGGAATGCTGGCAGAACTCGGAGCAGTTAACGTCGGGCCCCCTTTTTGCTCACAAGCCTTTGCTCTAAGGACGTATGGAGTCTAATATTCAATGTCATGGGTTGCTCTGTGTATCTGTAAGCACCTTCCCTAGAAACTGCACGTCAGTGATAAAAATGCTTTGACGTGTACAAAACAAAAACAAAAAAAAGTAGTGCAACATTTTCGTGTGATCTTGAAAAGTACCATTTCCAACCCATAAGGTCTATTTTTCCCACTTCCGTGACTTTTGGATCATGTCCAACACCCCACAGAACCAGTGTTTCAAAATTAAATGCCATACAAAACTACAATATTGGCCTTTGAACAGTTCAACGTTGTCAGGTCTCCACCACCATCGTAAATTTGCCCGATGGCCTTCACTGTTACTAGTGTTAGTGTTACACACTGCAGCCTCTAAATATAACGTGTGTGTGCGTGTGCATTGCAGTATTCAGTGCGTCATCAAGTCACTTTATGGTGTGTGTGTTTGTGTAAACTATGTACTCCTGTTAGGCATTTCAACCATTCTTACTCTAGTAATTCTAATTGAATGTGCCAGACTGTCCCTACTAAACTTCCACTCATGGCGGTTTTTTTTTTTTGCAGGAGGATGTCAAGTTTTTGACAACACTCTTTGCTCAACTTACTGATGATGAGACTGACGATGAGCACAGACGAGACCTTGTCATGTTCTTGAAAGAGTTCTGCACTTTCTCACAAACGTTACAGCCACCTAGCAGGGAAAATTTCTTCAAGGTATGTGCTCAAAATCGATGCAGTGAGCTCCTCTTCTTCTCTGTCTATGTCCTATTATTTAAGTTGGTATGCATTGCCAGTGTTTTTTAGGTGGTGAAAATGCCCCCCCCCCCCCCCTCTTTTTTTTTTTTTTTTTCTTTTCTTTTCTTTCTTTTGTGCTTCCCAGTGGCACAGACATTTGCCTTGCCAGTACTGCTGAGCTGTTAGGGGTCTGTTGAACAAAATGGTGATAACAAAACAAATTGCACTTAACCAGTTGTCAGGCTTGCTTTTGATGTACACATTTACTGCTACTGCATTTGTTCCTGCCTGCAGTTTTGTTTCATAGTTTGGTAGGAAATTATGCTTATCTATTATATAGTTACAATTGTTTTGTTTTGCAGACATTATCAAATCTTGGAATCTTGTCTACAATTGAAATAATATTGGTGAGTGCATTATTTAATATTAACAAGCAGAACACATTTCTCTTCTTACTCAACACAAGTTTCGTCAGTTTTTCTTTTTACCTTCAGCTGGCTAAAACCTCTAAATGGTGTAATTTATTTTGATAAATTATGTCCAGTGACCTGATGAGTTGATCAGGGAGGGAGGGGGTAGGGGGTGCCTGTGTTCCCCTTAGATTAGAATTTAGGCCTTGGAGTCAGATATATATATATGCACCAATGGTTCTTTACCTCGAATAACATGCCCCTTGACACTGTTGTCCAGGATGATTGATTTCACATAGAACTTTAGAGTGTAAGGAAGTGAACAGGTTACTGGCTAGTCATCAATCCAGTGATGTGAAATGGAGACAGGAAGTCTCAGGCTGTAACTGGTGTAAATGTAACGAGAATGACGAGCTGTGAGTAGTGTGATGTATAGTGGTAACTGATGGCAGTGATGCTATTCCTCTTGTTTATGGAGTATGGTATTCTTGGTTGTAAATAGAGGTTGTTGCACCAGGGTCTGGATGATGAAAGGATGAAGTCCGCAGCAATCGACATATTTTCATACATTGTGGAGTTCAGTCCGTCCATGGTGCGAGAGTTCATCGTGCAAGAAACCCAGAATCAGGATGATGTAAGCATTGTTACTTTTCTTTTATTAGCTCTTTTTATGAAAGATCTGCTGCCTTTAACCTTTACGCATCGGGATGCGAACCGGCTCGCGTCACTCTCAACAGCCGTAGGCACCGAGCTGCGAACCGATTCGCGTCATCCTAAACGGCCAGCAGCTGCATGCGCATCAGCAGGGAAGTAGGTCACTGGCCAAGCTCGCGATGTCAAAGAGTTAATGTACCTGGTGTCGATAAATTGTATAAAACTCGACAGGTTACATCTTTTAACTGTTTTGTCTTGTTATAGTGATTGTTTGGTAAACTTGAAGAGAAGAACCTTTTGACTTTCATGTGTAGGGTTTTGTTTTCTGTGTGTGGTGGTGTTCTGGCACTTACACTCTTTTCTGGTCTTTCTTTAGGATGACATTTTGATCAACCTAGTCATTGAGCAGATGGTCAATGATGCAGATCCTGGTGAGTAATTCTGTTATGGTTTTGGCACTGAGAAATGGTCAAATGCCCTGCTTTTAGGCTCTTAATAGATTGATGTATACATGCATGTTGGGTGTTATATGGCAAATTATTTCTTGTGTATTGGCAACTCGTGTTGATTCAACGTATAAGTTCATTGAGTAGCCACCACTACCTGGTCATGTAAACCATGGTGGCCTTTTGGTGTTAGTGTACTTTTTTTGGTGGATTGGTTCCTTTTCATAGACTTTTAAATGTGGCGGCGTTTTTTTTTTTTTAGC
The DNA here is from genome assembly GCA_018292915.2 of Batillaria attramentaria. Classification (NCBI taxonomy): domain Eukaryota; kingdom Metazoa; phylum Mollusca; class Gastropoda; family Batillariidae; genus Batillaria; species Batillaria attramentaria. The sequence continues at coordinate 320,227 of JACVVK020000093.1, forward strand.
ACGCACGCACACACACACACACACACACACACACACACACACACACACACACCATGAACTTGAAGGTGGGGTGGGGTGGAGTCAAACTTCATGTTAGGTCTGTCAGCTAACCAAGCCAGGCTGGGGAATTTTCAGTCATTTGACAGTTTTCAGCCAAATTTCGTATCCTTTCAGCCAAAAAATAATCTTAAGATTCACTTGAAGAAAAAGGAAGTGGGGAAAGGTTGCTCACACAGTCATGTATCATGATACAGGCAATGCCACATGGAACAGTCTAACTTCATTTATGCAGACTTGCATGTCAGTACCGATGCAGTATTTTACTTTCGGGTGCCAGGAGAGGCTACTAAATGCCTCTAAAATTAAATGTGCTTAAAATTTGTTTTCTGAAGTGAGACATTGCCTCTGTAGTCCCCCAGCAGGCCGCTGCCTCTGCACCCCAGCCTTGGATTCAGTCTTTTTTTTATCTCAGCAATTCCTAAGTCTGCAAGCTATGGCCAAACAATTCACATTTCACTGCTTACCTGCATGTTCAGTTTTCATCGTTGCAGAACTGGGCGGAGCCATGCAGTTAATGGGCATCCTGCGCCTCCTGCTGGACCCTGAGAACATGCTGGCCACTGCTAACGTGAGCAGTTTACATTTGTTTGCACTGTTTGATGCCTTGTTTCCTTGGTGTGGCATTGGTGGATGGGCATAATTGGGTAGAAACAGATCACTGTTCAAGTATTAATACTACTACTTACTACATGTGCTGTTCATAATGATCAGTCTGCAGACACGCTTGAAAGTTGCATACTGAAAACTTGAGTCTTGATAATTGAATTAAGTTGAAATAAGTGTATGAGGGAGGGGGGGGGGGGAGGTCTTTTTTCCTTGTTCGCTTTGTGTGTATGTGTGTTTTTCTTTCGTTTTCTTTCAGTAACTGGCATGTTACGAACGTCTTTCTTGTTTTGCAGAAAACGGAGAAGACAGAGTTTCTCAGCTTCTTCTACAAGCACAGCATGCATGTATTGACAGCGCCTCTCTTTGCAAACACTGCCGATGAGAAACCTAGCAGAGGTTTGTGTCTGAAACTTTCAGAATTCAGAAGACCCTTTCTCTTCCACCAGCTTTATTAGAATATTACACTTGCACTGTCTACTCTAATATTTAACTTTGCCACACATTATCTACTATAATTCGATCACTGTACAATTTTTACGCAGCAGTCATATTAAGTGCATTCATGTACTGTAGCTCAAGGACTCTCCTTGATTGTCTGGTTCCTGTTACCAGTAGTAAATGGTTTGCAAAAAGTCTGTGAATATAACAGTTTCCAACAGGGTTTCACCTGCCCGCAGTTTTCCCGTCGGTGACATCTTTGACAGTGACCCACCTACATTACATCCATCGGACTATGGCAACTCCTGCCGATGGATTTATTGACAAATATAGTGTGTGTTGTTTGATTGTACAGTAGAAACTTTTTTGAGCGACCTTTCACGGGACCGAGCAAAAACGGTCGTGAACAACAACTGGTCGCCCAAACTGCAGTCAGTCACAATGGCGTCCGGACCTGGCCCTGCCCGGCCGGGAGGCGCGCATATCAACCGTAGGGATCATTGCATAATAAGTACAGTGTGCATGCGTGGATTTGACTCAGAAGCAGAGTTTGGTGTTTCTGTGGAGTCTTTCATAATCAAGATTGTGCGGCTTTACCAAAATTTCAGCGACGGAAAACGTAAACAGTCGCATGTGCCACCATGTTTGTAACCACTTCCGTTTCATGCGGTGTCGTGAACTTGTGTTTGCTAAGTGTCAAATCGCTGAGTTTAGTCCGGTTGAATTCCCAGCGGCATCACAGCCACTGTCTCTCCATCTCTTTCTCTCTCTCTTTCACCGTCACGGTGGCAGTGACACACACACACACGCGCGCGCGCGCTCGCGCTCGCACCCACACGTGTCCTAACGATGTGCACTGATATCCCGGCGCTGCCAGTTTGCTAAGTGTCAAATCACCGAGTTTAGTCCGGTTGAATTCCCAGCGGCATCACAGCCTCTCTCTCTCCATCTCTCTCTCTCTCTCACCGTCACGGTGGCAGTGACACACACACACACACACACACGCGCGCGCGCGCTCTCACCCACACGTGTACAAACGACGTACACTGACTGACATCCCGGCGTTGCAGGTTTGCTAAGTGTCAAATCGCTGAGTTTAGTCCGACTGAATTCCTAGCGGCAGTTTCCGTTTTCTTTCTTGTCAAAACAACACAAAAACAAGGAGGATTAGGAACCACACCATACCTATCAACTATCCGCCTTAATTCGCTCACACGCACTGGCACACAAAGAAACACCTTCACACACACACACACACACACACACACACACACACACACTGACATGCCCGTGATAGGGCGTCTTGTGGAAATAATGGTCAGTGAGTTGACAGGTGTTAAGGGTGTCGCAACTGGCGGATGAGGTGATCACAACCCGCATAACTGCAGTTGTGTTTAGGGGGCGACGCGCTAATTACCCTTTGTCCGAGGTCACGCGTGCACAGTAGGGGGTGGGTCCAAGCGGCGGGTCGCGGGTAGTGTCAGCCCAAGTGCCCTGGGCGGTGGAAGGTAAATCGGCTGCCGGCGAAGTGTGAAGCGCCAACTAAGCCAGTTGTGGCCGCCCACAACAGAGACGCGGGGTCGTTTTGCAAGCAGAACAGCGGTCTTAAGTCGCGTACTGCAGGTGGTCGGTCGTTGGAGATGCAATAAAGAAGAAAAACCGTCCGTGCCGGGCGAAAACGGTCGTGAACGAAAAACGGTCGCTCGTTCAAGATGTCGCTCAATCAAGTTTCTACTGTAATTAAATACTGTGTGTTCCAGATGACTACCAGACTGCCCAGCTACTGAGCTTGATACTGGAACTTCTGTCGTTTTGTGTGGAGCACCATACGTACCACATCAAAAACTACATTATCAGCAAGGATCTCCTCCGCCGCGTGCTTGTCCTGCTCGGCTCCAGGCACTCTTTTCTTGTTCTTGGTAAGTGATTGGGATTGTTAGCAATAAGCAGCGATCATCAAATGTGTCAGGACCATGGTAGCCATTCGGGCTACCGCCCTGAACAAAACTGGTAGCCCGAAAAAAATTCTGGAAGCCGGAGTGGCTGCTAGGTTCTGATTCATCTCAGAATTCCTGCTCGCCATTCGGGCTACCGCTACCGGAGCTTTCACTCGCCCGACGGTAAATTTGGTAGCGAAAGCGAGCGGGCGAGCGCATTTGACAATCGCTGAATAAGTACGTTGTAACATCATAATAATCGGTTCTGTATTTAGTTTCATCTGTGTTTTTGGCTCCCTTGTGTAACAATGGGAGTCTATGTATTAACCCTCCGTCGTCTGTCTGTCTGTCTGTCTGTCTGTGTGTGTGTGTGTGTGTGTGTGTCCAGAAAACTTTAACTTTGTCATTTTCTCAGAATCTACAAACAGTAGAGGCACCAAACTTGGCATGCTGATGGACTAGCACAAGACCTTTTAAAACATATCATTTTGAATGACCTTGACCCAAGGTCAAGGTCACTAAAGCTCTGTTTGAAAATTTTACATTGGCATTTTCTCGTAATGTACAAATGCCAGAGGTTTTAAACTTTGCATGATGATAGACATTGATAAGAACTTTACAGATATACATGTAGTCAGTGACCTTCTGTCAAGGTCAAGGCCGTACAAGATAGTTTTGTGAAACCTTAACATTGGCATTTTCTCAGAAACAATGAACAGCAGAGGTGCCAAACCTGGCATGCTGATAGACAGTGATAAGACCTATGCACACATACCATCTTAAATGACCTTGACTGAAGGTCAAGGTCATTGAAACAGTGTTCGGAAATTTTACATTTGCATTTTATCAGTATCTAGAAGAATCAGAAGCATCAAACTATGTGCGATGATTGACATTGGCAGCACCTTTACAGACATACCTGTGTTCAGTGACTTTTAGTCAAGGTCAAGGTCATGCAAGCGTTTTTTTTTTTTGGAAACTTTAACCTTGGCATTTTCTTCAAAACAACAAACAGTAGAGGCACCAAATGAGGCGTGATGATAGACAGCAATGAGACCTACCTTTCTGAATGACCTTGACTGAAGGTCAAGGTCATTAAAGCTGTCTGTTGTGAATTTTAACATTACTGTTTTCGGAGGAACTACAAATGCTAGAGGCATCAAACTTGGCATGATGATAGACATTGATGAGATCTCATTTGAATGACTTTGACCAAAGGTCAAGGCTGTACAAACTGTTTGGGGGAAAATTGTAATATTGCCAGGAACTCAGAGCGCCAGACACATCACTTAGCATGATACTGGATAGTGATAAGAGCTCTACAAACATACTTTGGTGAATGACCTTGACCTGTGTCACAAGGGAGCCATGGAGGCTTCTGCCTCTCTAGTTCCTCGATGTCTGTCCATGGTACCAAATAGAAAAAAAGATAAATTTCATGTTTCATCACTGTGTTGATAACTGTTGTGTGTGTGTGTGTGTTCGTGTGTGTTGCTCAGCAAATATGTTTCATGATGACCTATTGGCATGTGTTGCAGGTGCCTTACGGTTTATGAGGAAGATAGTGGGTCTGAAGGAAGAGTTCTACAATCGGTATATCATCAAGGGAAACTTGTTTAAACCCATCATCAACCTTTTCTTGCGCAATGGTGACAGATACAATCTCCTGAACTCTGCACTGATCGAGCTGTTTGAGTTCATCAGAGTGGTGAGTATGTTTGAAGGAGGCCATGCTTAAAAAAAAAGAAAAAAGTCTGGCCTACCTCCCTTTCTCTTTTCATAAAGAAAAATTCTCTCTCTCTCTCTCTCTCTCTCTCTCTCTCTCTCTCTCTCTCTCTCACACACACACACACACACACACACACACAATTTCTAGTATAGTTTCAAAACAGTAAAATGTGTTCCGTGGTTATGGCATTGTTTTCACCTCGTGCCTTTTTTTGTTAGGGAGTATGACGATTTTTTGCAGCAGTCGGTAGTGAGTACCATTTTTTTTGTGTTCCATTTGTTCAGGAGGACATCAAGACTCTGTCCACGCATGTTGTGGAGAATTTCCAAAAGGAGCTGGAGGGAGTCAAATACGTCAAGACGTTTGAGACTCTGAAACTGCGCTATGATCAGCAGCAGGATCGGCTGAAAGACCGCATGAACATGGAGGGGTAAGTGAAGGAAATATCTGGTTAGGTAATAATGATAATACAGTGCAAATATACAGACTTCTCTTCAATAGGTTTGGAAGTAGTATAGGTATCTGGCAACACTATGTACTGTGCATCATCTACAAGTAAAAGCTGTTACGAGTAAGAACAGGAAAAAACTTGAATCCTTGAAAATGCAGGAATTGTTAATTTTTTTAACCGTTTCAGCTGTTGCCTGAAGATCTGCGTGTCTGACTTTTTAAACGTAAATAGTGAGGCTGGAGATTAGTTTTCTAATTTGAAGTTCTGTATCTAGAGCCGCTAATTGTCAGTAAGCGTGTCTTGAAGCCTGGGTAGGTTGCTTGGTTTCTCAGTGCCAGTCCGCTGTGCAGCCTGTTGTAAAGTGCGATCACACAGTTTGAAAATTTGCTTTAGATAGCAAGACAACTAGAGTCTTTCAGTTTATGATTGTTATCCAGAATAAAATTATCTTGCAGCTTGTAAACATTGATTTTGATTGCTGCATTTAGTCAGCTTTGCATTAGGGTGTTCACGGAGGCTTAGAAGGTACGTGTAGTACCAAGGGACGGACAACCTGAAATTCTTTTTACAAGTTGTGAAATGCAGTACCTAGACTTACAATCTGCATCAAATACGCATATTTTTAGCAGGCATGCAGCCTCACTGGTGCGCAACAGTCGGTTCCGGCGTGACGTAAGGACACTGGAAGAGGAGGAGGAACTGTGGTTTGACCAGGATGACGAGGTGGAGGATGGGGAGGGACCACCGCCCATGTCAGATCTGCTGAAACACAAGCTGGAGACTGATCTCGACAATATCCACAAAATCTGGGAGCACAAGAAAGGTACTTGGTAGTTGAGAAAAAAAAAAGACTGTGTCATATCAGGCAGGGCTTCATACTCCGTGTCAGACATCCACTATACGTCCATTCATTTTTGAAATGCTTGATTACTTTCTTTCAAGTATGTCCTGTGATTTCTGTGTGACATAGGATGACATTCAGGACAAGTGTCCTTTACTTTTACGGTCAGCCAGAACATTTGTTCTTTTACAGTTCCCAAGTTACAAAGCCCTGATCAGGTAGAGAAAGTACAGAGTGGTAAAAGTTTCAGTACCTAATCTGATACCAACAACTGCTCTAGGGAATCATGGAGAGATAGTCTTAGAGGGATATATGATTTTGTGTATGTGTAATCTGAAATTTAAGGAGCCCTGTAGAAGAAGACTCAAGATTGAAATGAGAGATCTGGGATGATCTTCCAATCAAAATACAGAAAAGTTGAGGTTTGCGTACAGAGAGTGTTAATTATTTACAGGTTACCTGTTTGAAAGTTGACTGTAGTCTTGTGTGCTTTTCTCTGCAGCCAAAGAGCAGGGTGAAGTGCGAGATGTGTCACAGCGGCTACTGCACAAGTCAGGCACCATCAACATCAACTTGAAGGACCGTGGCAACAGCCCACTGTCCTCACTGCTGGGCACTCCAACTAGTCCTGGCAGCCCAGGCAGTCCTGCCAGTCCAGGGAGCCCTGGCAGTCCGGGCAGTCCTGACTCTCCATCTAGCCCTGGTCACAGCCCTGGACGTCTGTGTCCGACACCTCATACATCGCCAAATAACACTGCTCAAAAGCCAGTGGAGAAGACCAATGCAGTCACCAAAAAAGTGAGGACCATTTGTGACGCGCCCCACGCCCGCCCCCACCCTCTTTTTCATTTCTGTTACACATTAGACTTTGTCTTCATTGTGATAGTTATAGTTACTCGCGCTAGTATGCTCAGGTGTTTCTTTGTTTTCTAGTATATTTATTTACCTTGTATTTTGTTTTTGTTGTTTATTTTTGTTCAGTGTCTAGAGCTCATAGATTAGGTGCTGTAGAAATCGGTTGTTATTATAATTCTCTTTATCCAGGTCCAGATTACTATAGTAAAAAAAAAAAAGAAAAAAAAGTGATAAACCCTTTCACATTGATCCATGGCTCATTTGCAGGGGGTGAAAGAGTTTCTCCAAGTACGCCTTTTGTCTCAGCAGACAAACTGTTCAAATTTCATGCACCGTTTCTCTTATTCAGGTTGACCTTTTACGAGTACACTGATCAGCGTTCTGTTTGTTTTTCAGCCTGGACTTAGAGGGTTGGTGGACTATCCTGACGAGGACTCTGAAGAAGAGGAGGAGGAAGAAGAGGACGAAGATGTGATAGCACCATCCCCGAAGAGACCACGAATAGGAACGTAACACAGGGTGATGGACCAGTCTCTGCACACCTTCCCACATTTACACACACAGTGTCACCGTTCTCGACTATCTTCTCTGAAGAGCGTTGTAGTGGCAGCAGCATCCTCCCACACATCTGCCAGCATGTCTCAAAAGCCCTGCCTTTGTGATGCCTGTATCATAGTGTTGGCTGGAGTGTGTGACCAAGTCCCCTTCGACAGTGACTGTCTGCTGTGTGGACACATCCCTCAGAGTGACCTCATGTTCCAACCATTCCACAAGGGAAGTGCATAGGCACAGTATATCAACAGAAAACTTTGTTAAATCTGCATTGTCGTGTTTGGTGTCATTCTCTTGAGAGGCCAGAGCGGAATCTGCAGATAAAAAAAGAAGAAAAAAAATTGTAGGACTTTTACTTTCGTGTGCTTTATATTTATTTTAGATCATGTGAATGATTTGAAGAATTAGGTAGCTAAAAGGGATTAGAGAGGGTAGACGTTAGAAGCTACGTCTTGAACATCTGAGGTATCCTAGTGAATTTTAGATACTGCTAAAGCTTCTTTCCAGGCCCACCTAAAGTGTTCGATTTTGCCAGTGTCTGCTGCTCCCATTAATCATATCTGTGTTGAAACATACTTTAGTGTGTAGTTCATGGAAACGAGTATGATCTAGGCATTCTTAAACCTACAAATGATACAATAAAAGTGGTCAAATCCTAGTTTTAAAAAACAAGGGTATTGGTGTTCTTGTCTGTATTTCACCTTTGGTTGCTGAGACCCGTAAGCAGAAGGAAAAGCTGACTTTGCACGTGGTTTTGAGGGAGGGGGGTGAGATGGAGTTGGTTACTTTATTTACACTTAGTTTCACAAAGGTAAAGAATTTATTTGTGGTACCAGATCTTCACTTCAGTTGTACCGATACAAGCAATACGTATTGGTTCATAATTCAGTGACGTGTTTTGTAGCCTTAGTTAACTAACGCAGGGTCCCATACAACCATTTACCTCAAATGGCTGTTGAATCGGGTAGAATATCAACTTTGGAGAATGTTTTGACAAAATGGGTTGTGTGTCAGGCAGGATTGATTCATTGGAGAGGGAAGCTTGAGGGGGGGGGGGGGGGGGGGGGGGCAATCAGTACACAGCAGGACAGTGTTTTATGGGTTTTTTTATGTGTGTGTGGTTTTTGTTTTTCTTTCTCTGTGTACTAACTCAGCGGTAACAATTTGCTTCATGCGCGGATGGCTGCCTGCAATACCGCGGTTGCTGGTTAACTTACGCAGAGTCGGGTGCTCTCCATCGCCGGAGACGCAAACGGTCCCCCATGCTGTGGGCTATGCATGCGATGGCGAGCAACGTGAGCGTTTCGACCGGCAAAGATGTTCGCGATAAAATTAAATCAATGAAAGTTCCTGAACTGAAAAAAATATCTGAAAGACAGGGGCGTGCGTTTTAGTGGCTACACAAAAGCGCAGCTTATCACTTTAGCCCTTGAAGCAGATCGGCAGTCGCTTCAACCGAGAGACTCGGTCTTGCCACGCGGAGAAGTTCTGCCTTCGAATCGCTTTTATCCACAAATTTCTGAGTCTCGGCTCTGAAACTTTTGAAGGAAAGGGCTCAAACTGAACGATCTCACCATTAGGTAAGACCATCTCTGGAAATTTCTCCAGCTTATCTGATTTTCTCGAGCCATTTTGGCAGCCGATAGCAACGCAGTGGTAGTGCGGCATCGTGTGTGACTCGAGCAGCCCACATGCCGAGTCTATCAAGCCCAGTCTCGGTCCAAAACCGCGCACGTTCACGCATGTTCACGCGCTATAACGAGAATCGGCAACCGCAGTATTGAGAAAAGCAGAAAGCTCAAGTGTATTTTCTTGCGGCTTTTTAAGTTGATCATGGTTGTCCGTGAGATGCAAGTATAAATAACAAGTCAGTGCTGTTTGAAGTGTGCTCTCCTCTTTTGGCTGTGTTAGTGGCAGGGGTGTGAATGAAAAACATTTTAGCGTAAAGGTCAGTGACAGCTCAAGGAATATGCCCGATAGCAGAGCAGTGGTGTCCCATGTAGACGAATCGCACACACTGTTCAACCACACAAATTTCGCACGAGTACAGATTTCAATTCCCTCCCACCCCACGCAGAACTCTGTCAGAAGTTTGGCCAGTTACTGGGATAGTTATTGGAATCTTCCAGAGGTAATTAGACTATCTTTCTGGCCAGAGGTTACAATTGTGAAGGCCCATCACTCGTAATGTGAAGAAAAGTGGTTGGGACACTTCATACACAGCATGAGTTCACAATTGTCACATCATTGTACAGATTCAGGGACAAAAATGGATGACTTGCGTTGGTTTATTTTACTGTTCCTCTTTGACTTCTCAAGTAAAACTCAGCTGTTACAGTTTTTGAAAACTGTATTTGAATCAGTTCCACTAGTCTGTATTAAAACAACCACCGGCAGTACTGTTTCCTCCATGTTTGTGGATGTGGGGCATCTCTGTACTGCGACTACTGCAATTTTGTAATATCCCCAAAAGGCTGTTCTTTGTTGCGTAAACACATACCATAGCAGCACATCACACACCGATGATAGTTGAAACAAACAGCTTAAAGGGGAAGTCCACCCAAAAGCAAAGTTGCTTTCTATCCCTTTGTATTGATGTTCTTAGCCATTCCATGCCTAAAATAGTGACCTTAATGCATCTATTTACTCACAAATGTGCCGAAAAGACCTCCTATTTTCGCTTCTAGGCGGCCGCCATTTTGCCACTCTCTCTAGTGGCGGAAACAAAATTAGGTCGGTCGCGTGACGTCACTTGCGCTGCTGCCAGAGCACGGTAACAGACGATACCTGCAGTACACAGTTTACGAAAGCAGGTGTGTCTGTGAAATCAGTTCCAAGATGGTTCAGTGCAAAGCGTTTGGCTGCTTTAACCAACAGGGCAAATGCCATAATGCGGACGGGAGCCATAAGACGGCCTTTTCATGTTCCCGGACCCGAGAAAGTCGAGAGAAAGGCAAAAACTGTGTGCCAAGTGGCTAAAGAATCTAAGGAATGCGAACCTCCCTCTCCTCGTGCAAGACTACACGTGGTGTGCCAGTCATCGTGTCTGCGAGGACTATTTTACAAGAGACTTATTTTCAGGACGACACGTATTTGCAAATGACGTTGCTGCCTTTTCAAACACGCATCTCTCGCACCTGCATTCAGTCGCATGACTCGCATCGCTTTCTCGCGTCTGCCTCCCCGCCGTCCTCGCCATCTGCTCCCCGATTCCTCAGTTCTTCTTCCGAATATTCGGGTTCAAAATTGTAGGGGAGTAATCCAAAATCCATTCTTCCAGAATGTTGGTGTTTTATACAGGAGAAGGAAACGAAAAAGGAGAAGAAAACAAGAGGAATCAGAGCGTGTGAAGTGTGTTCTGTGTTCCTCACGGCAAGCGTTGTGTCTGCGAGCGAGCCAGTGCCAGCGCTAACGTGGCCCGGCACCTACAGCGCAGATGACGTCACGCGCCTAGTGAATATGTCAGCCTCCTTGCTCCTATGTTTAGAACAGGCTAGCGGCTAAATAAAGCTTTGTTTTTCAAAGTTTTGGGGCTGTGCATTATAAGAACACCCAAAGCTATCATATAAAACCAGGTTAGGTCTTGGGTGGACTTCCCCTTTAAGAGGAGACTAAGAATCGGCATGGAAACAATGTTGAATTGACACCAAAGGATTTCACACACAAAAACACCGTCAGTTCCACTCACCTGCACACACACACTTCCGAAAAAATACCATTCACTCCGCTTTGCTGCCATGTGGGAAAGGAAATGTTATTCATGGCATTTATTTCAGCACTTGGTATTTTAGCCCAGTCAGTACTGTGTGCTAGTGAAATTGATGAAAACTTGGCCCAAGCTAGTTTTTTTTGTTTTTTTTTTTGAGAGAGAGATGTGGGTCATTCACAAGTCTGTTCATTCATCCATCATATTTTCATGAAAAAAAACACCTGTTGCAGTCTGAGTGTTGGGGCATAACTGCATGACCTCCACTTGTACATTAACACTGTCATTTGACAAAATGTCTAACGTGTACATGACCACAGTGCGAAACAATAAAGAAACAACTTTGTGTTCTCTGTTTCACCAAGTACTTGAAATAAAACAACAACAGGCTGCGAACAAGGTAAATAATGGAATGCTTTTTGGTTTTGCTTTGTGCTTTTAATTCCAAGACCATGCAGAAAAGTTGAATTGTCCTCCAGTGAACTGCTGTTGAAGTGAACGTCTCTCAATGCTAATTGTGCTTGGGTACTTGTCACGACAGTTTTGGGTTATAGCAGGTAAGATGTGCAGTGCAGAAGCAGTGACAGGTGTAGCAGCTGGAGCACGAGTAGGCTAGATGAGCAGCGTCAGAACCATCAACCACACGTCACTGTTTCGATTTGTACTCTTGAGTGTTATTTGCAGTATTTTCTTTGAAAGACTGTATGCTTGACAATTTGATGCAAAGAAGTCCACGTGCATGTGCCATAATAATATCCTGTGTGAATGGCAGGGGAATATGTATGTCACATTGATAAAATGGGCTATACATGTCAGTATTGGTTTGCATGCAGGCTGACATCTGATTTCTTTGGCCTTACGCTTTTCCTTTTCTGGTACATGTAATTACACTGCTTACAATAACTTTTTGTCAAAAATGTCGTTCTGTTTTCATTAACTTTACAGCCAACTTACCCTAAGGAAATGATCAGTGGTGGTTTTTGTAATTCTTTCAACCACAATTTTACCCTCCCCTAGCAAACAGAAATTTGTTGCAATGGGAAATGCAAAGACTTGACCAGATGCGGTTATGTCACTGGTCAAATTGTAGTCAACTTTCTGGTTACCCCCACCCCCTCCAATCTCCGACAAATCAGAGACTTGCATGCTATGTGTAGGGATGATGTGGATCTGATGGGAACTCTAAAGCTTCATGTATTGTCATAACTGTGTGTATTGTTTCATGTCTGTGTTGACAAGCCATCGTGGCATTGTGTTCCATCATCTAGACTGCTTGTAATGCTGAATCTTAGGTGAGAGATTTCAGTATTGTGCCTTTTGCTACAGTCTTTAAACAAGCTGTAATGATTTTCTGTTCCTGTTTTCCTACTTTTTGCCAAGGATAATCGCTGATGTGTTGGTGCAGTAACTGCACTTGTTTTTTCTGGAACAGCGCAGCCTAGTAAGTAGTTGAAAAAAACAAAAAAGATCAAATTGCTTATCACAAAATTATGAGGGGGTGGGATTTGTTTTTTGTTTTTTTAATTAGAGTAACACATGGAAAAAAATTAATGTCCCGTGATAGTAAAACTTGTCCTTTGGCAGCTGATTGACGAAAGCATGGAAAGGGTGAGGTTTCCGCAGCTGCGCTTGCTGTGAAGTCAGTTGCCGCAGGCATGAAGCGTTGTGTCCCGATCCCATGTATGTTATGTTCACCCATGTGCATTTCACTTCCAGGTACCACAATCTGTAAGCATTCATCCCAGAGGTGTACATGTACTGTGTTTGATTCATTGATTGATTTGTGGTCCCAAACACACCCCATTATGTTTCCCCATGTCATCTGTTACTTTACAGAAACAATTCATGAGAAACCCAAATTGTCCATCTCTGTGGGCTTTTGATGGCTGTGGGAGTTGCTATCTTGACCCAACATTTAAAACTACGGTCACATTCGTCAGCATACACTGGCAGCTCTGTTGGAGGAAAGGTCATAGATCATAACATTTTCAACCTGAGCTGACACCCCAGCCGCTGTGACTACTGAGGAGGAAAGTGTACATAGTTCTGTATATTTTTGTGGAGCGTTGTGTGAATCTGGGGGAACACCATGAGCTGTGTGGTTTCCTGCATTTAAAGTCATTGACATGGTTTTGATTTTAATGTGAGAGCGTGGAGGTAACTTGAGTGTATAACTGACACAGCCAGGTGATCATCAGTCTTGTATTTTAGGACATAGTACGCCTGATGCACCTGTAGAAGGATGAAATTTTTATCATGTACAATTACAATTTCATGTTCAAAACAATAAATGCCATGCAAACAGCGTGGTTTTAGTTATGTTTTTGTAGTTCTTTTCGTGTTTGTATATATATGGTGTCTAAGCAGGCATCCGTATCTCACACTGTGCCTTCTCAATACATCCACCCCACTCAACTCTTGCTAACACAAGTGATAAACGGGCAATAACCGGATTCAATGACGGTGTCAGACTGTCTCACGTCACAGATGAAAACTGTCCCCTGCACGCCGAGTCACGAATGAATGCTGCACACGCATGAGTGACTGAACATGAACCACCACCTCGGTCATAGCCGCTCAAACGTCACCGCCACTGAAGATCTGAAACCCGTTTCTCTATTGAGCAATCACCATCGTGCATTTGGTCACATGGCTGAAAATCTGAAACCGGTTTCCGTTCACATAAGGCAGACGACGGCAGAAGTGACAAGTGCTTGGAGTCATGGCGCTCGACAGTTCTTCCCCAGGTGCGATCTTCGCGACCTTGGCGGCTGGATCAGTGCTGAAACTGGCAGCAGGTTACGTCCTCAGGCGATGCCAGGAGCCAGCGAGTGATTACAGACTTGTAGGTCGGGTTTCTGCGCTGTACTGTTATCCTATCAAGTCGTTCCGCGGCATGCAGGTTCAGGAAGGGGAGTGCACCGCGCTTGGCCTCAGGTGTTTTGGTGTGACAGACAGGTACAGACAAGTATTTATGCAAGTGTCCTTGAAATCATCGTGACATACATCAGTGGATAAGGCTCGTGCTAGATTTAGGCAGAATACATGGTAGGCAGAGACACAGAAACAACTGAGCCCTCGCCCCCCCTCCCCCCCCCCCTAAACTTCTTCAGAGCAACAAACCCCCCCCCCCCCCACACACACACACACACTATGTGTGTAGACGTCCATATATACTTTTCCTGTTGCTCCTAGTGCTAAACAAGGGCAGCTTCTTCTTTGGTTAATCATCCATTTTTGTCCTTGCGAAGCTTGTATTTATAGATACATTTTTGTACATGTAACTGTATTCAGGCTGGGGAATTTTCAGTCATTTGGCAGTTTTCAGTCAAATTTTCTATCCTTTAAGCAAAAAAAATCTGAGTTTCAGCCAGAGAACATTAATGCATCATGATACATGTAATGCCATGTGGGACAGTCTAACATTTTTGATGACTTGCATGTCAGTACCAAGGCAGTATATTACTTTCGGGTGCCAGGAGAAGCTACTAGATCTCTTTAAATATGCTAAACTATGTTTCCTGCAGTGGAGTGTTGCCCACGTGGTCCCCCAGCAGGGCACTGCCTCTACACCCTGGCTTAGGTTTCAGTCTTTTTTTTTTCCTCAACAATTCCCCAGCCTGAATGTTATTAATGGTAATGGTCAGATCCAAGTTTCAGAGTGTGTGTGTGTGGTGATGGCTGTGGGAGAAGGACACATACGTTACATCAGGAGACTATGCAACAGGCAGAATTTATAAGTGCAGTTCCCCACTTTTCATTGATGGTTGTATTAATGCCATTGCAGTTCTACATTTGACCATTCAACTTGAACTGGCCATTTTATTGAAAATATGAAATAGTGGATGTGTAATTGTACTAATACACTTGACAGGCACTGGACAGTAGCAACTGCCAATGGAGTATATCTGACTCAGCGACAGGAGCCAACCATGGCCCTGATTACCGTGGAGGTGAAAGGTGACATCATTGTATTGAATGCTCCTGGTATGGAACCCATCACACTGCCTGTCAACCCAACCATCACTCAAGACAGACTCAGTAAAGTCACGTATGTACAGCATGAAAGTTTTCCTAGAGTGCGGAGCAGAAATCTAGAAAACTGAAAATACACTTTCAACCTTCGCTTGCCCCAAAAGTGAGGGCCCCTAGACAGGTTAGATATTGAGAACATTAAATACATGTAGATTTTAATTACAAACTTAGCATAAGGGAAATTTTCAGTTTTAGTGTCTGAATTTAAAGTAAGTTTAAATTTGTCCTCTTTATAGTTATAAAAATGGGCTTTGTTTCATTACCTATAAAGAGTGTTTTATGCTCACGTGCAAGCACTTGTACACATATATGACAAAACGTGCACTCACACGCACGCAAGGTGCACACACATGCAAACATTATTCATGCACACACTCACTAAGAGCACATACACTATGCACACACACACTGTCTCTCTCACACAAATCCTGTACACAATCGTACACATATAAAAGTACACTCCAGTGTACACGTATTATCAAAGCTGACCTTGCAAAGTACAGGTACTCTTTCTCACACTTTCTGTCACTGACAGCGTGAAGACTGACACAGTGACGTCCCTTGACTGTGGAGATGAGGTGGCTGCCTGGCTGTGCCGTTACTTCAAGCGTGACGGCCTACGCCTTCATTTCTCTGCTCCATCCTTGGAAAAACGAGACTGTTCCAAGAACCAAAAGAACTGGAATCACCCTGCAAAGTCTGGTGTTGATTTTGTAAGACAGACTTCTATTCTCTGTTGTAGGATTTGTTTCACCTGCCGCCACCATGAAGTTTGAATTCATGAGAGAATTTACTCTATGGGCATGATGTTTTTATAAGACCAAAGTATTTTTCTTATAGATTTTGATATTTATATAACATGTCTTTCCACATTCTGAGCTTTTATCAATTTCAGTATGATGTAGATGATATGTTCATTGTCAGATCACCACTGTTTTGTACTTGGGGTAGTTTTTTTGTGTGGGAATGCAAACTTTTTGTTTAGTGTTAAATAGTGCAGATTTTTTTATTTTTTTTTTTTTAGAACTTAACTGACATTTTCTCTGACCCATTTCTTTTTCAGACGGCGCTCTCTGACTACTGTGGTTATATGGTGTTGAGTAATCCCTCGCTTGATGCCTTGAACCAGCGACTGAGTGACCCTGTCCCCATCAGCAACTTCCGTGCCAACATCATTGTAGATGGCTGTGCTCCATTTGAGGAGGTACGATAGGTGATTTTCTTTGCTGAAACAAATGTAGAAGTACAGTTGCATGGTTTAGTTTATAAGGTTATTTCTTATTTATAGGTGCTTTATGGCGCAGCTGCTTGTGTGTTGATGTGGTTCAATGTGAAGTTCATTTCTTTACTCCCAGTTTTGCTGGTAATTCATAGAAGTAGGCTGATGGATTTTAGTTTTCTTTTGTTTTGTTTTTGTTTTTTTGTTTGAAGTTGACAAGAGCTTGTCCTTGGTAAATTTTAGAAATTTGCTCCTTTCTCGTTTTCATATGTAGTAGTGTATGGGACATACAGTAGGTATTTTTATTTATGCTGTCATAACAAGTTCATGAAGATAGACATGTCCCATGATTCAGTGTTAAAATCAGATTCAGCAGCTCTTTGAAAAGAGCGACCGTGGAGTAACTGCATTTAACTTTCTGTGAAATGGAAAGTTCATTATTTCACTCGACATACACTGGTTTTTGCATATCAGTCCAGAGTTGTATTGAGCAACTATTTGGGGTGTGGAACTGACAGCAGATTTGTATGTTTACAGGACAACTGGGTGTCACTGCGCATCGGGAAGGCTGAGCTGCGAGCGCTAGATTCCTGCACACGCTGTGTGCTTGTAACCGTTGATCAGGAAAAGGGTGTGAAGGACAAAAATGAGGAGCCTTTGTCAACACTGAAAAAGTAACTTTAATTGTGCATTGTGAATTGCTATGTTTTCTTTTGTACATTTTTTAATTTGACTCTCTCAGTTTCCTCATGTCTGTCTACCTCAGTCTGTCTCTGTCTCTCTCGCACGCGCGCACACACACACACACACACACACACACACACACACACACACACACACACACACACACACACACACACACACACACACACCAGATATGCATAGCATGCCATGGCAAACTTGAGTGTGATAAGGTTTGGTGATCTGCTAGCTATGTACACTCAAAAGACACATACCGGTAACCGCACTCCCGCACTCAAAAGTAATGTAGGGATATGCCATCTGGCTGTATTAAGAAAAACAAAAACCGTGAATAAAACAGAATGCAGCTCTGCACTTGCTAATGTATCCTTTTCCAGGTTCCGCCTGAAAGAGCCCTACGGACCCAAGCCTGCTTTTGGTGTCAACTTCACTTTGGACAACCCTGGCTTGATCCGTGTTGGTGATCCCATCTACGCAAAATATGGACGCCACAATGTATCCGCAAAGTAGGACGTTGCTTAGGCTTTGGTGCTAGAGTCATGCTAAAGGTTCACAATTTACATATGCACTGATTTTCAGCATTAGTTGCTTCTCAGGCATGATTTTCTTTGTGTTTGCACTGAGTAAGAACACTGTGATCATATTGAGCATTACGCTTTAAGCATTCTTGTTAAGACCATAGCTTATTGGGTGTTTCTATTAATGTTCAGAGACATTACCCATTGCAGTGAAAATATCTGCTTCTGCCTGCGTCCTCAGTCTTTCCACAGCGCATTTCATTGACTTATTGACATCTGATTGCCAAGCTGTTTGAAATAAAATTCTGGCCAGGTCTGTGTCTAATGGTTTTTTGTTTTGTTTTTTGGTGGGGGGGGGGGGGGGGGGGTCTTCTTTTTTTTCTTCTTTTTTTTTTCAATCTTTCTATTGCGCATTTCATTGACTTATTGACATCTGATTGCCTAGCTGTTTGAAATAAGATTCAGGCCAGGTCTGTGGCTAGTGTCTCTTTTTTCTTTTCTTTTTCTTCTTCTTTTCTTTTAGGCTGAAAGTGATTATTCTTGATAGTCACACACCATCAGTAGTTACAATATGTGTATTGCAGTAAGTGGCATACTCAGCATAACCAGTTTGTGAAATACAAATTTTTATGCAGAGAATATTTGGTGAACATAGTACAAAATACACAGTACTCAGCATATACAAGTTTTTGTGCAAATAATATTTGATGAACACAGTGAAATCTTTTTTGCCCATAGTTTTTATAGTGGATCTTTCTAGACCATCTCTCTCTCTCTCTCTCTCTCGGGGAGCCGGGGTGGCCGAATGGTAGAGCGTTGGACTTCTAATGCTCGGGTCGTGAGTTCGTATCCCGGCTGGGGCCAAATATTTGTGCTGGCTTTCTCGTCATTGCCCCGTCTTTGATATCACCCGTATGTGGTGGAAAAGGACGTTAAACCCCCAAAACACCCACCCACCCTCTCTCTCTCTCTCTCTCTCTCTCTCTCTCACATGGTTCCTGGTTAAATTTTTGTGGGTGCCTTCTCATTTTACAAAACAGTGTGTTTTTTTCGTTTCATGTCTGTTCATCTATATTGAGTGTGAATTTTTATGTCTTTCTCTACTGTGAGGCGCTCAGAGGCCACCCCTTGTTGTACCAAACTTCTATTATTATTATTGTTGGTACATGTATTAGTAGTATTAAATTTTTGGAACTTGTAGTCGCCATTTTCTCAGTCTGTCCTTTCCAAGGTGCAGTAACGGGATTGCTGTGATATTGTCTACCAAACAGGGTTTCTAAACTTTCCATCAAGTTGACCATTGTTCAAACATATCATGTCTTTGGGCATTTTCTCTTTTTAGGGTCATTTTGCCCTCCTGAAAAGAGAATTGTAAATCATAGTGCAGTGACTGGTTCACTGTGCGTCACCTTGTTTTTGTCCAAACTATACGTGCTGGTTTATTTTATATGTTGTATTTACTTATTCAGAGGCAGTTGATTCATCCGGAAACTGTTTTGACAGACACAACTATAGTGCACTGTTATTCTCTCTCTATATATATGTATATACACTGTAGAAGTTTGTACGCAGTTCAAAATGTGAAAAAAAATGTAACAGGCATCTCTGTGATCTAGTGTTCTTTTAATTGGGCGGTAGTCAACTTTTCACAAAGCATTTACTTACTTAGGCCCCTGGCTCCAAGTGGAGCATAGGCCATCGACAGCCCTTCGCCATCGCACTCTATTCTGGGCTATTCTTGCCACTCCAGTCCAGTTGATCCCCTGCTTATATAGCCTCAATGTCCAGCCTCCAGCTGTTGCGAGGCCGGCCTGCTTCCTCTTCCCCTGCGGGGTCCATGTCAAGGCTTGCCGTTTCACTAAGCATGGGACCAGGTATTTTTGAAGTGAATGTGTTTGAGGAGCGAGATGCTCACATTCAGTGTTGGTTGTAGGATGACAAACTCAGGTTTGCAAATTGTGTCTTCTCTCTCAAAGCTACTGGCACATGTGCCCCCTATAATGCACATGGAATAGCAGAAATTATTCACTGATGTTTGTTTCTTTACACCAAAATTGTGATCTGATCACATAATACCTCATGAAAATGAGGACAGTACTGGTGAAGTTTGTATGTATGGAATCTCGGACTCAAAGCTGTTTTTTTTGTCACAGTATTTTGCGTGGGTTCTTTTTTCTCATTTTGTCAGCATTCTCTTTTCCCCAAGCCCACAAAGAGCTGTGTCCTGTCCTGAGATTGGATTTTGAGAAGGGGATTTATTATGTAAATTTCCAAGTCCATTACTTGGTGAACTTTGTGTGTATGGAATCTCAGACTCAAAGCTGTTTTGTTTTTTTTGGTCACAGTATTTTTCGTGGTTTTTTGGCTCCCTTGTGTAACAATGGGAGTCTATGTATTAACCCTCCGTCGTCTGTCTGTCTGTCTGTCTCTGTGTGTGTGTGTGTGTGTGTGTGTGTGTGTCCAGAAAACTTTAACGTTGTCATTTTCTCAGAATCTACAAACAGTAGAGGCACCAAACTTGGCATGCTGATAGACTAGCACAAGACCTTTCAAAACATATCATTTTGAATGACCTTGACCCAAGGTCAAGGTCACTAAAGCTCTCTGTTTGAAAATTTTACATTGGCATTTTCTCGTAATCTACAAATGCCAGAGGTTTTAAACTTTGCATGATGATAGACATTGATAAGAACTTTACAGATATACATGTAGTCAGTGACCTTCTGTCAAGGTCAAGGCCGTACAAGATAGTTTTGTGAAACCTTAACATTGGCATTTTCTCAGAAACAACGAACAGCAGAGGTGCCAAACCTGGCATGCTGATAGACAGTGATAAGACCTATGCACACATACCATCTTAAATGACCTTGACTGAAGGTCAAGGTCATTAAAAGAGTGTTCGGAAATTTTACATTTGCATTTTCTCAGTATCTAGAAGAATCAGAAGCATCAAACTATGTGTGATAATTGACATTGGCAGCACCTTTACAGACGAACCTGTGTTCAGTGACTTTTAGTCAAGGTCAAGGTCATGCAAGCGTTTTTTGGGAAACTTTACACTTGGCATTTTCTCCAAAACAACAAACAGTAGATGCACCAAACAAGGCATGATGATAGACAGCAATGAGACCTACCTTTCTGAATGACCTTGACTGACTGAAGGTCAAGGTCATTAAAGCTGTCTGTTGTGAATTTTAACATTACTGTTTTCGGAGGAACTACAAATGCTAGAGGCATCAAACTTGGCATGATGATTAACATTGATGAGATCTCTTTTGAATGACCTTGACCAAAGGTCAAGGCTGTACAAACTGTTTCGGGGAAAATTGTAATATTGCCAGGAACTCAGAGCGCCAGACACATCACTTAGCATGATACTGGATAGTGATAAGAGCTCTACAAACATACTTTTGTGAATGACCTTGACTTGTGTCACAAGGGAGCCATGGAGGCTTCTGCCTCTCTAGTTTTTCTCATTTTGTCAACATTCTCTTTTCCCCAAGAGCTGTGTCCTGTCGTGGGATTGGATTTTGAGAGGGGGATTTCTTATATAAATTTCCAAGTGCATTACTGGTATGCCGAAAGATTTTCTTCTGAGCTGCAGTACACTGTACATGTACTGTTTGGGGGTGATAAAAACATGACGTGCATGTGTGTCTTTTGTATGTAACCAGATTCTTTCAGATATCTGTGAAAATGTCAGTAAATCTCTAACATATCATGTGAATGATGCAGCAAGTACAAAAGGGAATGCAGTTTTACTTTTGCATTAGGTAAATCAGAGTACACTGATTTGTTTAAAAGATTTGTTTCAAGAAGAAGTATACATTTTCAATAAATTATAATTTTTCACATATATTCATGTTGTTAGTAGGTTTCTTTCATTTTAATTTTACTGCATTTCAGTATGGCACACGCACACACACACACACACACACACACACACACAGATGCACAGGCGCGTGCGTGTGCGCAGTGTGGATTTTTCCCACTAGCGAAATGAGTTTCTGAATCTCCAGGGCATTTGTGGCTTACGTCAAAGTGACAATAAAGATCTGTGGTTCTCTCCTTTGACGTAGCAAACAGGGTGGTTCAGCAAACAACTGCCTGTTTTACCAGAGTCTCCTAACTGAACAGTTATTAGTTCAACGGGTTCAACCCGTGCAGCAGCAGAATGCCAGTGGCTGATAGTGCAGGAGCGTTCGATATGGATCATGTGGATACTTCGTCGGAATATTTGTTTATCCTTTGGTTCTCATTTTGCCTGGAGGCCGGCATGGCTGCCAGCGTTGAGAGCTTGGCACAGATTGAAAACTAATAAAGAGTTTTGTTTTCATCAGCCCGGCAGCTACTTTCACGTGGGGGGGGGGGGGGGGGGGGGGGGGCGAGCCTAGGATACATCAAATATGGCTGACCTGACAGACGGATGATTAGTTCGGATTGAATCAGTAGTGTTCAGCCGACAGTTGAAGGATTTCATTTAGGTCTTCTCGATGCAAAGCGCACTTTTCTACCCCCCCCCCCCCCCACACACACACACACACACACACGCTGAAAAAAAACAAAAACCGCTGCCACTAACCTATGAACTAACACACACACAGATGCACGTGTATAATCTGGGCATGCTCAGCAGCGGATCCAAAGAGGGGGTGCAGACGAGGCCGTATGACGTGTAACATTATATCATCAGTATCAGAACTGATTGACTTGTCAGTATCCGCCGTCGGTGCTGGCTGGTCCGCGGCTAAATCAGTTTACGGTTGGGTGGTTCCCTTTGCCACTCAAGTTCCAAGGTACTAGAGATTCTTTGTAGTACAAGCAGCGTGAAAGAGCCTCCCGGCTTTTCTAACAAAACAAAACTAGAGGAGCAAAGCCTCCTTGGCTCACTGTGACTTGTGAGATGGGTCAAGGCATTCAAAAGAGTATGTTTGTAAAGCTATCACTGTCTATCCTGAAGTAAGATGTCTCTTGTGTTCATAGTTCCTAAGAAAAAGGCAAATGGCAACATAACAGTTTTGCAAGGACAGCGTGTATCACCTTGACTTTGAGTCATGGTCATTCAAATGAGATCTGTAAGTGAAGAGCTTATCAATGGCTATCTTTATGCCACGTTTGATAGCTCTAGTTTTCGCAGCTTCTGTACAAACGGCAATGTAAAATTTCATAACAGACAGCTGTATTGACCTTGACCTTGAGTCAAGTTCATTCAAAAGGCTATGTCTGCATAGGTCTCATTGCTGCCTATCATTGTGCCTTGTTTGGTGTCTCTGCTGTTTGTTGTTTCCAAGAAAATGCTAACGTTAAGGACTCCGCAAAACATTTTGCGTGGCCTTGACCTTGACTCAAGGAAATTGAATACAAGTATGCCAGTACAGGTTTTGTCAATGTCTATCACCGTACAAAGTTTGATGTCTGGTATCCCTAGATTTTGAGAAAATGGCAATTGTAAATTTCCAGTGAGACAGATTTAGTGACCTTGACCTTCAGTCAAGGTCATTCAAACAGTATGCCTTGGAAGGTCTTACTGCTGTCTATCAGCAAGCCAGGTTTGGTGCTTCTGCCATTTATTGTTTCTGAGAAAATGTCAATGTTAAGGTTTTGGAAGCATTTCCGCAAACAGCTTGTATGGCCTTGACCTTGACTCAAAGCCACTAAATACAGATATATCAGTAAAGTTGGTGTCAATGTTTATCTTCACGCAAAGTTTGATGTCTCTGGCTTTTCTAGATTCTGAGAAAATGCCAATGTAAAATTTCCAAACAAACAGCTTTGGTGACCTTGAACTTGGATCAAGGTCAGTCAATATGGTATGTTTTGAAAGGTCTTATGGCTGTCTATCAGCAAGCCAGGTTTGGTGCTTCTGCCATTTATTGTTTCTGAGAAAATGTCAATGTTAAGGTTTTGGAAGCATTTCCGCAAACAGCTTGTATGGCCTTGACCTTGACTCAAAGCCACTGAATACAGGTATGTCAGTAAAGGTGTTGTCAATGTCTATAATCATACAAAGTTTGATGTCTCTGGCTTTTGTAGATTCTGAGAAAATGCCAATGAAACCCAGCAAACAGACAGCTTTAGTGACCTTGGGTCAAGGTCAATCAATATGGTATGTTTTGAAAGGTCTCATGGCTGTCTATCAGCAGGCCAAATTTGGTGCTTCTGCTATTTGTAGATTCTGAGAAAAGGCCAATGTTAAGGTTTACTGTGGACACACAGACAGACAGACACACAGACAGACGACGGAGGGCTATTACATAGACTCACTTTGTTACACAAGTGAGCCAAAAAGACAGTGCGGCGGTACCTCGAACCCTGACCCACTTTAGATATGTTTGCGGCTCCCGCTGACAGTTGGTTTTTGTTGACTCAGTGACGGGGATGAGAAATAGGCGGTGGTTCGTCCGCATAGAGCTGAAGAGGAATCTTAGTTCCTGTGAAGTACGCGTGTACAAACTTCCTCAACATTTAATTGAAAATCGCGCGGCTTTAAAGTGTTCGTGTGAAGGGGCGGACTGACGCGCGTTGTCAGCCGATCTGTCTCGTGATTGGTCGAACGGCTGAAATGAGGAGGAAATACCGTTCAAATACGCATTCCACAGGCGCTCGATGTGTACGTGCACCCGGAGTTTGCTCCTAGCAGGGAAAAACGCCCTTGAAGTGTATTTTATTATTTGATTATCATTAATATGCACTGACTGTCGCGGCCCACGGTCATGGTACTCGTAGGGCCCTTCTATTTCGACAACGTTGAAGCCGAGAAGCCAGCTCAGATAACGCGGTCGAACCTCAGTGCTACCTACAGTACATCGTCAGTAGTACATGTACTTTGCTACCCGGCCGCACTGCCGTCAGGTTTTTTTTTTTTTCAGTTCGCGTTTTAGTCGCGCCATTGGTCGTTTCAGTTTAGCATTTTGTGAGTAAATAGTTTAGTTGAGGCTACAGAATTGCCGGAATGGTTCAAGTATTGCCGGTTTATCAAAATCTCCAAAACTGAATCATAGTGGTCGTTGTATGGGTCAGTTCAAGTTCAGCTCAACCCGGCCGGCTGACCTGACGGACTCACAGAGTAGAGCAGTCGTAGAGCGTGCAGGAAACAAAATGGTCCTAACATTTAATAGTCCCCCTTTTGTGCGTGTTCCTTTCGGTGTTGTTATTCGACAGTGCTGCTGGTGGTGCCGTAATGTCGTCGTTGTTTAATCCGGCGACCGGACTGACTTGGATTGAAAAAAAAAAAAAAAAAACCCTGATCATTCGGTCACGGCAATCAGTATTGCCACTAGTAATATAATTGTAAGTACTTGCATGCCAAATGTCTGATGTAGTTCCAATTCATGCCTACGCGGACTGAGAAAAACTGATTTCTAAGCCTGAGACGAGTATCCTTGAGAGTCGAGTCACTAGAGTTCAGTAGCCTGTGCATGCTACCTACGCGTCCGCCTCTCTTCGGGTGCGTGTACTGATAAGTAGGACAGACAACCGTTTCACGAGTCTCTTGCTCGGGCTCGGACTGTGACTATATGATGACGCGGCTGCGCGCCAGTCACTGTGCGAGCAAGCCCGGCGGCCCGGTCTGTGAGGCCCTTGATACGGCAAATTTAATATTCATGAGCTTTTTCGGTTTACTGGTTTACATGTTTTAGTTCACATCAAGGACCGTGACAGACGCACTGCGAGTGAATACTGTGTTGATGTCAGTGTGCACCGACGACGCTGTGACTGATACGCTGCGCTCCGCTATCCGCACCAGGAAAGTGCACGCAGTCCCTCGTTGCATTTCAAGTCAGTTGGGGCCCACCCGCACATGACGACTGACTCGGACCCAGTGAAAACTAAGGTAAGCTGCCCGGGCGATGCACAGAACTAAGTAAGTAAACACGAGTAAGTCACGGTGCGTGTGTCTTGCGAACATAAGCTTTCTGGCTTATATTCCGCGCTACTCTTCCGTTTTCCTCCGAGTGGCCAGTGACCTGACTTGCGGCAGAGACTGACTGACATGTGCGGCGGTTGGACCCACCCCACCGGGCACGGTACTCAATCACAGTCGTAACAGAGATATACATGATATCAGTGTTATCTGGTGCCGGCGTGTCCCTGATTGTAAGTACCAGTATAGGGCAAGCGCAGATCTTTTATCATGTGCTGAACTGACGTGAAACTCAGTAAAATGAATGCACGTGAAATACACTTGCAACACAAATACTGAATAATCCTCTACCCGTTGGCAATACCCGTCTCACATCGGTTAGCTGACTGGGACCGACTAGGGGATGTAGGCCTACACCATATTGAAGTACGCCAGATCATTATCAGATGTGTCAGAACTGTTAGAATTATCTTTATGTTTCACACCTTCGTCGGTACTATGCACCTACTGCCGGAGTAGCCGTGCAAAGAGGCGCGGTTACTGTGCACATCAATGCCCGAGCGGATGCAGTCCGGCGATAGAAACCCAACTGCCGGCCTACTAGCAATTCAGCCAGTCTATACGAGTCTTTTGACTGATACGCGGCTTCATTATATATCAGGTCAAGAAATTGTTATTCGCAAAGCCGATGGGGTACACGAACTGTAAATCAGTAAAACAGTAAATCACTTCACGTCAGTTACAGTGACAAGTTGGCACACTGACACGACGGCCAAACGACTCTGATAGCGGCCAGCACGCGAGGTCAGTCTTGACTGAACAGCTCCACGCGTGCGGACACTGACAACCACGGGCAAATGATTCAGTTATCGTATGTCACTAAGTTTCAATGAGATTTAAACTGAGTAACCTGCAGTTCAAGGTACTGGAATCTGAAATTTTACGTTTTCAATGAAGAATCGGTCACTTTTCAGACTGAAAGATGTCTCAAGTTCAGTGCCACTGAAGAGTAAGCGAGAAAAGCGGTTGCACATAGTATACATATTCAAATGCAGCACTAGAAGAAGTTTATCCAGAAAAAAAAAAATCGGAATCCATATACCGTTTGTCTGCCGGGAATCAGTGTTGGTCGTGTGTGAAACAGGTCAACCACCGACCATAATTGTCAAAATATGAACTGAACCCATGTTTACACAGTGAAACTGCATGCGTCAGTTAATACGCAAAGAATTCGGTCAGTCGTGCTACAAGACCCTTATCTAGTTCAACCAACAGAGCATAGCGTGTGTCCTTTTTTTTTGTTTGTTTTTTGAGTGTCAGCGACTCAAGTTAGGACTGCCAGTGTCCTCCGGTCCCTACACAAAACAGTATCTCATAACCCAGTTAGCGATACTGACGGCGCCGGCACCAGATTATTTGCCTGTCTGTAAATGGGTTGAGTTGAGGGAGTGTTTTGATGGAGTCGGACAATGCATGTTTATGTCTGCTGCTAATTAGTACGTACATGCGGATAGCGGCTGTGGACAACTTTATTCGCCCGACTGATATTAAAGCTAACAAAGGCGACAGCTGTGCCGCAGTACTGAGTCGCAGCAAATGGTTAGTGGGTTGTTTTTCTCCAAGGTGCAGGGCCGGACGAGGAGAGGAGAGGGGGCTTTGGGGAATCCCCCCCCCCCCCCAAAAAAAAAAAAATCAACAACAAAAACGCAGAAATATGCAGATATGAGCATATTTTATGCGCTTGTGATGCTTTAGCGAGCCCGCTGAGCGAAAAAAATTCGACGAGCGTCTGACCCACTCCCCCCCCCTCCCCTTTCCCCCTCGTCGTCGTCTGTTTTCTCGGTCGGTAAAGGCCCCCGCCGCCAAAACAAAAAGTAACTGATCCGGCCCTGAGAGCCCTCATTTGAGATTTCGTCAAAGATGGACGGGGAGGGGTGTGAGCGGAGGGGGAGCGAGGAAAACAAAACTGGCCAGTACGCACACCGTCTATTATCCATGAACGGTCTACTAGTTTGACTGCTATCCTAGTTCGGGTAACCCATGAGAAAGAGAGGGGAATCCATGACTATCAGTGACTATCCCAGCTCCTTGCGTCTCCTAAGAGCCAAATATTATGAACAAAAAAATAACAACAACAATCTGATTCTACAGGCCCAGTTTTTGCTTCGCTATCACACCTTCAGGAGAGGACCAGTAAGGTCTGCACTGCATACTACATCCCATATTGTCCCTGGGTGGCTTATCTCTACCAACCAGCAGCGGCAATAGCAGGGGGTAACTGTACTGCCAGCAAGACTTAGCAAGCAGTAGAAGACAAACCAGTCATCATGGAGAAGGTGGGCACGGTGACGCAGCTGAATGGCTACCCTATCAAGTCTTGTAGTGGAATACCGGTTGACAGCGCCCTTTGTACACCGCTTGGTCTAAAGATTGGAAAATCCACTGACAGGTGTGATGTCACATACCGTGCAACGTCGACCTTTTCTTTTTGCTCCTTTTTCTTCTGTTCCGGCTTCGTCTTGCTGTTGTTGTTGTGCTGGTGTGTGTGTTCAGTTGATGTTTTCTCTCTCTCTCTCTCTCTCTCTCTCTCTCTCTCTTTAATACTTAGTTGAATGGTTTATGGTAGTATGAGCAGGACAGTGTGCAAGAGAGGCTTTCCAGTGCCTAACAACTCAAAGGACTCATCATCACTGTTGTCATCATCATCATCATCATCTCTCGCTCCCATGGGGATCGTTGTAACGTCATGCAAAGTCTCACGCAAGACACATAACGAACGAGAGAGAGAGAGAGAGAAAGAGAGAGAGATGAAATTTAAATAACTGATTATACGTGTATATGTATTTCTGGTACGTACACGAATGTCGCCAAGACGGCTGTGATTTCGTCTCGGCGGCTATCTGGACATATTACAATTGTGTATTTCAGTTTTGTTAGATATTGGCCTCGTGTTCTGTTTCTGCAGACACTGGCTGGTGGTGCGGGCGAATGGTGATTTCGTGACGCAGCGTCAGTACTCCAAAATGGCATTGATCACACCCGAGGTCCGTGAGACGGAGTTGGCCATCAACGCTCCTGGCATGCCCACCCTCACTGTGCCCCTGGAACCTGCCAGCGACAAATCGAAGGCTATGAAATGCAGGTACGGTGAAGGTTGAAAGGCTGGACTTACAACCCTTTAACTTCGCTGCCCTCCGGCCTGAGTTACAACCGTCGACACAGCCTAATGGCTTTCAAGTTAATCCCAGTTTTCACCTTACCTACCCGCAGGCGCAAACTGTGGGATATTCCCTTTTTTTCCACACGACGTAAGAGGAGATATTTACAACAGATGCAGTGTCTTGTGAAGGAAAGTGTTCTCTTCGAAAATTTCTTTCATTTCCGTTAGTTATGAGCGATTCTAACACTTGAGACACCCGGATGCGTGTCGGTTACGTAGTGTTTTCCCTTTAAGCGTCATAAGGTTCAGGTTTGTTATCAACAGTGGCTGGGATCACATTGTCAGGGGCGCGTCCCATTTCGACTGACACTTGCATTTGAACAAACGACTCCTGTAAATCAAAATATGGCAGTCGTTAAGCTTTAACCCGGGCCGGCCTTGGCATCACGGTGATTGAAGTTGGGACTGACACACATGTATCCAGGTGTTGTGCTGATATCATCGAAGGGGCGGTCGGTGGTCTAGTGGTCAAGAGACTTGTCACCAATGCGAGAGGTCAAGGGTTCGAGTCCCACTCGAGGCAATGAATTTTTCCTTCTCGTACGTGGCACCGTTCATTGGGGCCGATCGTCGGGGGTTCTCTCCGGGTACTCCGACTTTGGAAATTTGAAAAAGAAATGCAATTCTAAATTCCGAAATTTGAATAGCTGAGCTGACCCTTCGCACTACGTGATTGTAATGTGTTTATTTACGTCCAGTGTCTGAGAGAAAATGCGTGTGATTCACGTAAGCGTGCGTGTTGGGTTCAGCTCGCGGCACTTTGAGCCGATTCATGAAATTGGGTAAAGCGCCTATACAATACTCATTATTATTATTATTATTATTATTATTAAGTCAGTAAAAGTCCTTGACAACTCATGGGGATCCGGGGGGGGGGGGGGGGGGTTGAATGGTAGAGCGCTGGACTTCTAATGCTCGGGTCGTGAGCTCGAACCCGGCTGGGGCCAAATATTTGTGCTGGCTTTTTCATCGTTGCCCCGTCTGTGTGGTGGAAAACGACGTTAAACCCCCAAACACCCACCCACCCACCCTTGACAACTCATCAACTGATGCTCTTGACGTCCCTCTGTCCAAACTCAGTGTTCTCCTCTGTTGTCAGGGTGTGGGCTGAGAAGATTGAGGGGCTTGACTGTGGTGACGAGGCTGCCAACTGGTTCTCCACCTTCCTGAAGGTAGAGGGGCTGAGGTTACTGTTCTCTGCTGCAGACCTTCCACGTCAGGACGTCACGCGCAACAAGAAACCTGACAACCCAGCTAAACCCGGGGACGAGGTTTGAACAGTTTTTTTTTGTTTTGTTTTGTTTTTTAAATCATGGTTTATAGTTTCGGTCAGCCATGAACCATTTTTTCCTTCTCTGCTGTCATACTGAATTGAATTGAATCGAATTGAAAATACTTTACTGAAATACTGAAAGGGAAATTGCTTTTGCCCAAAGTAAACATAAGAAACAAGACATAAAACCAACAAATATTGCAAATGCGCATTTTAACCAGGCTGAGGCAGCAAACACGTCTATCAGAAATAGTTGTTTAGTGACTGTTTATGTACGTCACCGTGAATTATTTTGATTACCTTGGTTGTTGCTGCATCCGGTACCATCTACGTGAAGTATTTCGACTTATTTTATATCGATCGTGCCTTCAGTACAATCCACTTGGGTAAATCGCCACAGCTTCCAGTCAAAAGCTTGAGAACACGGTGGTGTTTTCCGTATTTGATAAGATCAGTTAAGTCGACAGCACTTCATGACTGACCACAAGTCCGAGACATTGATTTAATATGGTGTGTTTGTGTGTGTGTGTGTGTGTGTGTGTGTGTGTGTGTGTGTGTGTGTGTGTGTGTGTGTGTGTGTGTGTGTGTGTGTGTGTGCAGAACTATTACTGAAAAATACCGATATTTGGTGACATTGATTTAATGTGTGTGTGTGTGTGTGTGTGTGTGTGTGTGTGTGTGTGTGTGTGTGTGTGTGTGTGTGCGTGCGTGTTCCCCAGACTGCTTTCAGTGACTTCTCTTCCTACCTGGTGACCACGGAAGAGTCTCTGGCGGCCGTCAACGAGAGACTGAAGGAACCGGTCGTCATGCGACGCTTCCGACCCAACATCGTCGTGTCGGGAAGTCCTGCCTTTGACGAGGTAACGACCCAGTAGTTTGTCGTATTTTCTTTTGCCATTTGCCCCCCAAATTCAGGGGGGGGGGGGGGGGGTTCTCCTGTCAAAGTGGGTCGTCGCATTGCAGGGCCAGCCATTATAACTTTTTTTTTTTCTTTTTTCTTTTGGGGGGGGGGGGGGGGGTGTGGTCTGGGTCATGGACGTAAGAGCTGGAAGGCACATTTTACAGTGTGGGAGTTATCAGCTACAACGACAACACCAGCAAGGAACGCTCTAGTGCCAGATCCTTCAAGAACGCTGCCACACTACTCCGTGAAACAGCTGAGCTGTTAAAATAGCAGAGCTGACCCTTCGCACCACATGATTGTAATGTGTTTTATGCCCAGTGTGTGAGAGAATGCGTGTGATTCACGTGAGCGTGCGTGTTGGGTTCACTTCGCGGCGCTTTGAGCCGATTCGTGAAATTGGGTAAAGCGCCTATACAATACTCATTATTAAATTCAGCCAGAGCCTCTTCGGAAAGCTCGTCTTTCCAGTCTTTCAGAATATCCCTGAGAATTTATCTCTTTCACCCAGACTGACTTACATGCAGCAAATCCTCCTCCTCCTCCTCTTTCCTCTTTTTCTCTTGTTGTTTCTGTTGTTTTCCTAATCGCAACGAGCATGGGCTGTTCTCGTGAGGCACCTCTTCGCGACAGTGGACATTGCAATTTCGGTAAGCAGTAGGTAAGGAATTGAAGTCACTGTTAGTAACAAGACCTTACCTTTGCAGGACAACTGGCTCGAGCTGAAGATCGGGGAGGCCACGTTCAGAACGCTGGGTCCTTGCGACAGGTCAGTTCCATTTTTTGTTTTGCTGTTGTATTGCACAGAGAGCGCGCACGCACACACACACACACACACACACACACACACACACACACACACACACACACACACACACACACACACACACACACACACACACACACACACACACACCCCACCCCCCCCCCCACCCCCAGTGTTTAAAGATTCTAATAATCTGGTCGAATCTAACTCTCTTGAGGTGGCTGATTGTAATTATCCATACAACATGCCTGCTTGTGCAACATAAACCAATACGTAGACACGCACTTGCAGTCGTCAACATGTCGATGTGTGAACTCATTGTGCGAGTAGGACTGTGTAGTTTGTGTGTGTGTGTGTGTGTGTGTGTGTGTGTGTGTGTGTGTGTGTGTGTGTGTGTGTGTGTGTGTGTGTGTTTGAAAGCTGTTGTTCATTAGATTGCCAGAGGTTTCATGTGTGGTTGCGCTTTCCTGTGTATTTATGTAAATGTTCTACATACATCTTTTGTCGAACTTGACTCAGTATCTGTCTGTCTGTATGTGATTTTGGTTTGTTTGATATTTGGGGGGGGGGGGGGGTTGGTTTTTTTTTTTTTAAATTGTATCCTCCATACCCAAAAAGGGGGGAAAATGAACATCAAAATCTTGAATCTTGTGTTTGTGTGTATGAAACAGATGTCTGCTTACAACTGTCAACCCTGACACAGGCGAGCGGGACTCCTCAGAGCCGTTGGAAACGCTCAAATCGTGAGTATCTGGACTGACCAGTTGACCAACGGACTGTTTAAGTGTTTTACATTATATCATTGACTGACGAACTGACGCGGACAAAAAAGACGAAAACCAGCTGTTAATCAAACTGAAACACGTCAAAATAAGAAACGAAAATCAGCTCAGTGACAGATTTATAGAGTTCTGTTATTGCTAGTTGGCTGGTTGTGGTTTGTTTTGTGCGAGTTTGTCTATAGGTTTGAGATTTTGTTTTGTTGCTGTTATTGTTGTCCTGTCTATGGAAGTTTTGTGTTGGGGTGTTTTTGTTGTTGTTGTTTTTTGCTTGTTTGTTTTTGTTTGTTTGTTTTGTGTGTGTTTTTTGTTCGTTTTTGTTTTGTTTTGTTTATATATATATATATATATATATATATATATATATATATATATATATATATATATATATATAGGGGAAGTAAGTAAGCTTTGTATACCCTTAGATCTGTTAGACGTTTCAGCGGTAGGATGGTAGGTCCCCCCCCCCCACCTCCCATTGTGGCTTGTAGCCAATATAGGGCAAGGCGGACTTGTCCAATGGCATACAAAGCACACACCTCCTAGATCTAGGGAGCGCTCTCAGCTTTACTTACTTCCCCTACTTTCAAATTGACCTGATTGAGCGCATGTTTTCGGCTTTAGTAACGCCTTTGTTCCTATTCTATATTAAATGTAATTACATGACATTACACCTAGGCAGTTGCTCCTTCTAAATTATTTAGTCTTTTTCCGCTGAAACCTCTTGCAGAGCTTTAGGGTAGCAACGTCTGCTAGTACTGGAGACGCACCAGATTATTCTGGGGCAGCCTTTTAGTGCTAGTTGGACGCTGCAGCCTTGTGGGTATCGCCGCATGCTCACCTGATGAGGGTCCCATTGACCCGAAACCATGGTCGTGAGCGGCTAAAATCACCAATTCATATGGCCTTGGTCGTACCGACCATTTTCCTCCCGGTGAATGGTGAGATACCCTTAGATCTGTTAGACGTTTCAGCGGTAGGATGGTAGGTCCCCCCCCCCCCACCTCCCATTGTGGCTTGTAGCCAATATAGGGCAAGGCGGACTTGTCCAATGGCATACAAAGCACACACCTCCTAGATCTAGGGAGCGCTCTCAGCTTTACTTACTTCCCCTATATATATATATATATATATATTTATTTATTTATTTATTTTTTTTTGGGGGGGGGGAGGGGGGTGTTTGTTTGTTGTTGGATTTTTTTCGTGTTTTTTTGTTTGTTTGTTTGTTTTCTTTGTTTGTTTTTTGTCGTCGTTGGGTTTTTCCGGGGGGGGGGAGGGGGGGGGGGGAGGGGGGGGGGGGTCTGGCACTTTGTCTGGCACCTTCTCAATCTTTTGATGCTGTCACGCGATTCCGTTCCTTTGTTTCAGGTTTCGGTGTTTTCCCAAGTTCGGAACAAGCCCTCTCTTTGGAGTACACGCAACAGTCGATAATTCCGGCGTTGTGAAAGTTGGGGACGCCGTGTACGCCAAGAAGAAATAGACGCTTGCTGCATAATATCATAATAATATTACACCCACGCTATCTTCAATATCGACCGTAGCGCAGCAAAACACATACAATTTGTAATTTGTAGTGGAGAATTTGCACCACTGTGCAGTTAAGGTGCAGGAAAAAAAACACACCAGCGTAGCTACATATTTATGAATGTAACCTCAGGATTTATTCCAGTGAGGGTCCGTTTTGTCCAAATGATTTGCTCAAAAATATGCAATAAACCATACCAGGGAGAAGTCTTCCTTTGGGAATGGTGTTGTCAATGAGATACCCGCTTACACAACTCCCGATAAGATACAGTCTTCACAAAAAGTTAAGGACCACTTGCAAATATCATTCAACTTTTGTCGTGGTGGCATGCTGGTGTAGTGCTGAACATCGCTGAAACGGCGGCTTATGTAGGCAAACAAATGAGCACAGTTCATAACCAGGGATGTATTCTTTGACCTGCATCTCATTTTTGCCGTGCAGAAAGCCCCACGTATCGCTCACTGAAACTCGGTCTACTTTTGCCGAAATTGCAGATTTTCAAACGCGCCAAGCATGCTGTGTGACGCGCACGTGACATCCACACAGTGGTCGCCATGTTCACTAATTACCCCTTAACCTTGCTACCGAATTTTACGGGGAAAATCTTATTCGTTTATTTTTTTCTGATTTATTGAAACTGTCACCCATTATGTTGACTGGTCCTGAACTTTTTGTGAAGACTGTATTTGTGCTACCCTTATTATCGTTGCCCCGTTTTTGACATCACCCAGAAAAGGACGTTACGCTTCCGAACACCCATCCACCCGCCTGCATCTACACCGCTGTTCCTCTGTGAGGCCTTTTGCAACACTACTTATAGCGATGGTAAACTTCAGACGCACCAACACACTGAATTCGGTTTCGTTTTACTGATTTTCGCTTCACTCCGTCAGAGGTCTGAGGGCGGAACGAACTGTTTACAGTAAAGCGGACAGTGTCTTTATAGCCACTGTTACATCCTTCGTAAGTTGACGAAGTTGTAAGAGGGTTTTTAATGATTTTACGTCCTTTTTCCACCACCGATGGTTAATATCAAGGGCGGGGTAACAAGGAAAAAAAAAGGCCAGCACAAATATTTGGCCCCAGCCTGGAATCGAACTCACAACCCGAGCATTGAAAGTCTAACGTTCAGTACACCCTCCCCCCCCCCCCCCAACCACTAAAAATCACACACCAAAAAACAAAACAAAAAAACCAACCAAACAAACCAAACCAAACCATATTAAAACAAAACAACAACAACACCAAAAAAAAAAAAAGCAAAACAAAACCAACAACGACAAACAAACAAACCAAAACCACAAAACACTAAAAACACACCCCCAAACACACACACACACACACACACACACACACACACACACACACACACACACACAAACCAAACAACACTGAACTTGAAAAAAAACAAACAAACAAACAAACAACACAAAAACCAGCCACTTACAACCACAGAGCTTGAACAAAACGCAGGGAACTACACATCGCATTTCGTTGGTGCTTCCGTCCAAAGTTCACTAATATGACACGTCACCATGTCGCTCGCAAGCCTACATAAAGGATGTGATCTGACTGAGCAAACACGGCGACTGTTTTTCCTCACAGCATCCAAACAGGATGATACTGAGACTCCACGCGAACACTGCAAAGGTCCCCAAGTACGGATCGATTCCCTGTATGTAAACGCGGTCTCTCCGAACTGGAAATGTGATGGCCTACGGCTGTGTGTCTTTGTCGCAAACAGTCGGCTTGTTCGGATTCAAGTCATTGTATGTGGCGAGAATTTATCTCCATGGTAACGAATGTATGAATAGCAGCATCCAAAGGTAGTAGGTTTGTAGTATTCCATCCTGGAAATTTTCGATCCAGTCTCGAGCTTAAAATCTTCACGGCGTGTACTGACCTTACAGTGAATTCATGAGGCTGTTTACTCTGCAACTGTATGGGATGAGGCAGATTTCGCTGCGTGCAGCAGCAAGTTTCAGTGATGAAAAACAAGATTGTAGATCTGACAGATTTCAAGGGTGGGCGAAAAACAAAAACAACCGGAAATTTTTACTTAGGCCATAGACCAATTCAGAGTATCCACTGCAAATTGAGACTCGAAATGAGTGACCTAAACGATCACCTTTTAAAAGAGACATTTGTCTGAAGACCGTTCTTGTGCATGTGATTATTCGAAGTAGAAGACGCATCCCTGTTTCATCATGCACGTAGCTTTACAATAGCTTTTCTACCCTATGACCTCAACGTTGATATCCTCTGGAGAGGAAGCCCCACCCAATCTCTATATCAAAATACTTTTTTTTCCAATCAGTTCAACAATTTATTGACTTACCGGGTCGCTTCGCCATTAAAATTTCTAAACCTGCGTCCACACGGACGGGCTGTTGCCGCCACCACCACTCACAGTAAAGTTTGATATGCTCTTTCTTCTTTCCTTTCCTCTTCCTGTTCTCTTCCTCTTCTTCTTTCTCTCTCTCTTTTTTACGTCTTTACATTTCAGTCCAGTTTTTCCACGCCAATTTCCCCGCCATGCTTTTTGTAAACTGGTTCAGATGAGCACGTATATAAGTTTTTACTTGTTGTGCTCTCTTTCAACGTAATACTGTACTGCTTGACGGTGATCCGGCTTCAATGAATAAAAATGTTTAAACCAAACAACCGGAAAAACACCACCAACAGGAACAACAACAACAAAAAAAAAAAAACTGGTAGATATTTGGAGAAACAATTTGATAGGATGATCCTTGTTTTGCATCAATAAGCGGATCGTCTAGGTAGCCGCACGTAAGCATTCAGTGACATAACCTTGATCTTTTACAGCAACACGCTGTCCAGCGATTATTATTACTGCATGTTTGCCGTCACTTTTATTTTATTTTCATATAATTATGTGAAACGACTCTGTGGTGTTTTCCCTGCGTCACTCTGGTATTTTCTCCCGCCAAATTTCAAGACAAGGTTTCACTAGGCCATAAAAATAAGGTATGACGTGAGGCATCAGGCTGTAAGGTGACCGCTAGATGGGGCCACATGGCTATTTTGATGATTTCATACATGACCACAGGTTTGTCCATAAAACCTGCAGAATGCAGGCCCACGTTGTTCATGCTGATGATCAGGTTGTGCTTAGTGCAACATTGTTCAATGTTACACTTTTAAACGAGGGAATAAATGAAAGCACTGAGAAAGTGACCCAGAGACGTAGTTAAAAAAAACAGAGTCCTCTCAAAAGATATGTACCTGATATTTTCATTAATGTCACTTGGCTTTATCAATGTATCTGGCTTAGCTGGTCTTCCACCTGCTTATGAGACAACACACCCTGAGACAGCCATCCAATCACCATTGTCCACGCCTCGTCCTCCGTGTAGGTCACGTGCATCTGGTCTTCCGCAGCCTCCTTGCTCCTCTTCTCCCTCTGGGACAGGAGGTAGGCCTGCAAGCGCTCCTCGCGTGCCCGACGCCTGCGATCCAGGAGGATGTTGAGTGTGTAGAGGAAGGGGTTGAGCACCGAGTTGACTGGCAGCACGACGATGGCCATGGCAACGTTCACCTCACCAGAGATGGGAGTTCCGGCCGACGCCAGCACCCCTAGAAGACCAATCGGGAACCAGCAGAGAAAGTCAGAGACGACGACACTAATGAGGCGGCGAGCGATTGTCAGGTCCTTGGACTGCTTACTGCTGTCAGCGGCGGCCATGCTGTTCGCTTGTATGGACCAGTAGATGAAGACCTGCCCTGTCGCGATGCAAATAAAAAGAACAAAGTTAAAGACGATCATGACGCCGAATGAGTAGCCTTGACCTGGAAAGTCTTGTCTTGTGATCGGCAGCGGAATACAAATGCCAGTCTGACTGTAGAACGCCCAGTGGGCAGTGAAAGGCAGCAATGGATACATGGCGAGCAGAAAGCCCAGGAGCCAAGCTACGAGGCAAGCCAGATGTGCTGATCGTTTCTGAAAACGAAAATCGCTGAAAGGGAATCGGAGGACCAGAAAACGGTCCGCTGTAATAAGACAAATGAGGAATGCCGACACCTCGCTCGACAAGAGGGACAAAAATCCCGCTACTTTACAGGCTGTGCTGTGTTTCCACGTCACGTCATTCCATAGGTACGACCCCAGATAAAGACGATCTGCGACACCTATCACCGCCAGGTACACGCCCATCAAGAAGTCAGACACACACAGGTGAGTGACAAACACTCCAAAGCCTTGTTTACTGGCGCTTCGGCTGACCACCAGACGAAACACGATGCTACCTAGGTTACCCAACAAAGCCACAACCGAAAACACGGACAGAAACACGCGGTAAACGTCTGAACGTAATAAGGCCTCACATGACGAAACCTCATCAGACGTCGCCAGGCAGTTTAGTGGGTTGAACCCAGCCGGCAAAGTCGCCTCGCAACACATCTTGTAATTATCGGCGTACACATTGTTCAGTTCTGAAAGACCTTTGAGTAGACTGGGAGGGAACACTGTCACCGGACATCCCCGTAAGTCCAACACACGGAGTTTGCTGAGTGACTTGAAGCCTTCCCCTACTACACGCTCCACGCCGCTCTCAGACAGGTTCAGGGTCTGCACGTTGGGAAACACACTGAACACGCTGACATC
Organism: Batillaria attramentaria; assembly: GCA_018292915.2. Lineage (NCBI taxonomy): Eukaryota > Metazoa > Mollusca > Gastropoda > Batillariidae > Batillaria > Batillaria attramentaria. The sequence goes on from JACVVK020000093.1 coordinate 358,828, forward strand.
TAGTTCTGGTAGTGACACACGAGACAAATCCAGCTCGTACAGGTTCAGGAGAGACACATTACCAAATGAGAAATCCCTGATAGGATTACCGGCAATGTTCAATGTCTGAAGATTCCTAACGCGCTCCAGATGATGTTTTGTTAAACTGGTCAGAACGTTGTTACTGATATCTAAATTCCTCAGATTGGGAAACTCAAGAACGACCATTGTTTTGATACCACACTGAGCCAGACTCAAGTGGATCAGCATGGTATTGTTCTTTAAGTCTGCCGGAGTCATGTCGGTGCCGCGGGCGTCCAGGAAGCGTAGGTCCGGGAAGTGAGCGGCTGGGAAGGTGCTGGTGCAGAAGAAGGCCAGACCGTGGCACGTGCAGTTCTCGGGACAGGTCAGGTCACACAGCAGCTCGTCGTCATGCTCTGGACATTGGAACAGCTCGTCACACATATGATTAACGTGGACGCAGATCATGGAACCGCGGCAACGGTAGAAACCAGGACAGGTGTATTCATCACATCCCGCCTCGTCCTCTTTACCGGGGCAGTCATATACGTCGTTACATCGTAAGAACACAGGGACGCAGTAGCCGCTACCAGGACACTCAAAATGTGTGTCAGGGCAGATGGAAGTCGAGTTTCGTTTTGTGGACGTGAAGCGACCCTGCTGGTTGAGGTCAATCTGTCCTAGAGGCGGCACGACACTGTTCCATGACTTGGTGTCAAACCTACACTGTATTTCGTCAGCAGCGTTCACGCATTGTGCCACTTCGTCACATTGACTACTCTCGGGTATACACTGAAAAACACACGCAAGAAAGGAAAGTTCTAAGTTCTTGATAAAAATGTATCCTTGAAAAAAAAACTGAGTGTTGTATCCTTACTTTCACTTTCTTCTCTGTCAAATGACTGGCCGAATGGTAGAGCGTTGAACTTCCAATGCTCGGGCCGTGAGTTCGAATCCCGGCTGGGGCCAGATATTTGTGCTGGCTTTTTCATCGTTGCCCCGTCTTTGAAATCACCCGTATGTGGTGGAAAAGGACGCTAAACTCCCAAACACCCACCCACCCACCCCAGTCAAATAACTTTCCATTTTACTTATTTATTTATTTTTATTTATTTATTTAATTTTTTATTTTTTTTTTGGGGGGGGGGGGGGCTGGGTGGGGAGGGAGTGGCTGGGTGGGGGGTGTTTGGGGGTTTAACGTCCTCTTCCACCGCGAACGGGTGATATCAAAGACGGGACAACGATGAAAAAAAAAAGGTCAGCACAAATATATATTTGGCCCCAGCCGGGATACGAACTCACGACCCGAGCATTAGAAGTCCAACGCTCTACCATTCGGCCACCCCGGCTCCCCGGGGGAGGTGCGGGGGGGGGGGGGAGTGGTCCTGCTACTTAAAAAAAAGATTGCGACTAATGTACCATGTATTCCGTCTTGTACATGAGTGTATTCCGTAGAGTGCCTAAGTACGCCAGGCGTCTTACAACGTCCCTATGCTCACTTGTAGGCCTATTGAGGGAAATACGGTAAAATTCGTGGACCACGGAGTCTGTGGGATGGGTGGTGAAGGTTAACGTTGGGGGGGGGGGGGGGTTGAGTGAAGAAACTGTAACAATTAAAGCTCAAGAACAGAGTCAATATAGTGCTAGGCTCCTTTCACTAATTCTACCTGTTTGTTTCCGCAGCCAAACTGCCCAATCTCACAAGGACGGAATACACAGAACGCTTCGTCGCTGGCGTCATCACAGTCGGACCGGAAGTCGCAAACCAAGGTGTACGGCACGTGCGCTTCGTCATTGCTGCACGTGAAAGATGGCGGAAGTGGCCTCATAGGGGCAGCGCAGGAATGGGAAGGGCCGTAACCCTGGCTCCAACACGCGCTTTTGCTATCACACGCTAGAAAAGTATGGGTGAGGTGCCCTTTGTCGCGGCACGTTGTCAAAGACAGTTTGGACGTCCTCGTCTCAACGGACGGCAACACCACACCCGTAGTTTTCTGCAGCGTAGATGAGTTATTGTTAAGTACAGCCTCTTCACAAACGATTGCAGCTGTTATAGTTTTTTCACAAGCGTGTGCTTTCAGTAGGTAACGTGTTTTTGTTTGGGTGAGGTAGGCACAGCTGGGTTTCGTCATCCAGTAGACGGAAGAGGGTAGACTAATGGCAATGGTGCCATCCACCCACTCAAGACTATGTCTGTACCTAAGGACGGAAAGTGAGACAGGGCAATGTAACAAACCGACGACAGATAATAATGTTGGCAATGATGCATCACATGAATGAAAGGAAAGGATATTCGTTAGCATCTACAGTAACGACGACAATGAGGGAGTGAGTGAGGGAGTATTTAGGGCGCAGCTAACTACGAAGGAGAGAAGCCTGACTGGAACTGAAAGATTTTTTTAGATTGCTTTTTGAACTACCTGACATAGAACCCGCAGGGAAAAGGAAGAGAGGCCGGCCTCGCAACAGCTGGAGGCGGGACACCGAGGCAGAGCTATATAAGCAGGGGACCAACTGGACTGGAGTGGCAAGAATAGCCCAGAACAGAGTGCGATGGCGAAGGGTTGTCGATGGCCTATGCTCCACTTGGTGCCAGGGGCCTAAGTTTTGAACTACGAAAGAGAGACTGACGGGTGTGTTGTGGAAGTGAGTTCTAGACTCTGGGCACCTGATACTTGAGCTCAGTTGGTATAGTTTGCCCGCCAGTTACATGCAGGGGGGGGGGGGGGGAGGGGGGGGGAGCAAATGTACTCCAGCTCTCTAATCAGCGGGGCGATTGTATCCCGCCCTTCAGGTCACAGAATACATTTTTTTTGCTGCTCTCTGGCCCCTACAAATGTGAGGCAGCACAGGTCCTTCAAAAATAATTTTGCAAACCAAAACCCACAATGGTTTCCAGAAGCAACACATGTCCGCAAGCTGCATGCCAAAAATGAAGCCTGGAAACCGTAATTTTCTACTCTGCCGGTGTGGCGTCCTTCCCCATCCCGTAAACAAACCAGTGTACTCACTTATCCATGCTCTGGCACACGCCCACCGATATGGCCAAAAATAGGTCACCCCTCAAGTCACCATTCCCATTTTTCTGCACAACAGACATCCCTCTTTTCACCAAAACCCAAAATCTGGGGTCAAATGCTCCTTTAGCAACTCACAAAAACACAAGGAAAGGGGGTAAATTCATTTTAATAGTGAGGGTCCTGGCCTGCCTCATTTGAATTGTGTTCTGTGACCTGTCAGTCCGGTCAGCTCTAGCGATACTGCCACGCTGTTTTATCCAAAGGCTCGTTTCCGGAAAGCGAAACGGTTACAAATCATGACAGATACAATACACGCACATACATCTTCCCCTTCTGAAGGCTACATTCGTTTAATGCCTTCGCTTAAGTTACATTCATCAAACGAAGTTAGCTGTCACGTGACTTCGACTCGTGTCCAGGATACATTCGCACCCTGTCTTGCGCAGGTGGTATACATTTGCTCTCCCTGCAAATGACTGGTATACGTTTGCAGCTCCAAACAGGCGAACTATACCATTGAAATGAGCGATACTTGAAGGACCATTTTGCCAAAAGTAAACTTCACACAGGTGGGGCGATTTCTTTTTTTTTGGAGCGGAGAGTTCTCTGCGGGTTATTAGTGGTAAGCCACAATGACACGTATGCCGGGAATGTGCCATCGAAGAAGCGGTGGGCAAGTACAGCGAGTTTGAAATCCATGCGCAGTTTTGACATCTTTATGTCGTACGCGCTTATGTCGGATGCGTCGAAGCAATTCTTATTTCCCGACCAAAATCTGGAAGGTACATGTATTTACACCACTCGCCAGTGCAAAGTTTCAGTGAGTTAACTTCGAGAGAACGAAAGTATTAGTTATGACTTTCCATAACCCACACAAAAAGTGTTTTTTTGTTAACTCCAGTTACGTCATCGGTCAGTGGCCTTGAAATGGAGATTTGTTTCTTGACCTTCTGATAAAAACGCTGAGAATGGATTTAAAAAAGAATAAGGTGATGTTGACTGCATTTGGAAAGACAATGCAGAGAACAGCAAAACAATAAACCAAACGCTACCCGGAATGTGTAAACAAGACAGATAGCCCCTTCGCTACGGAGGCTGACGCTTGCAGCCAGTTCTACACCGATACATGAATTTAGCGCAAGAATATGGCCAAGCAGATAGTAAACTTTGAAATTATTCTTTTATGGTTGAATTTACTGTGTTGGCAATTTGTTTCGACAGTGTCATTTTCACATTTTATGTTGTTCGTCAAACTCGTAAAACAAGACAGCACGCAGTGGCTTTGAATGGAACTAGTTCTTTTCGCGGTGTCGGTGGGAATGGTCTAAAAACGATCTGTCAAAAATGAACACTTGGATCATTAAATTGGCTTTTCCAAGAGAAAAGAAAATGCTCGTGGTATCAACAGCTTACATGATTAATTCGAGTGGTTTACGGCGAAAGACTATCCCCTCGAGGGTTCGATTATTTGCGAAGCATAGGGTGATATCAAAGACGGGGCAACGATGAAAAAGCCAGCACAAATATTTGGCCCCAGCCGGGATCGAACTCACGACCCAAGCATTAGAAGTCCAACGCTCTACCATTCGACCACCCCGCACAAACAATCGAACCATCTCGGGGTTAGTCTTTCGCTGTAAACCACTCGAACTGATCATGTAAGCTCTATGGCTAAAGTGACCAAAACTGGAAGTCCTTTCACAGTTCGACTCATCCGTGGTCGATGGATATGGGCAAACTTTAGATATCTCGAACATTCTTTTCTTTTCAGCGCATAGTCCAGCTTCTTCGAACGTGTTCGACTGTAGTCAAGCAACTTGACAAGCAAGGCCTGAAAACATCACTGTCAACAAAGATAGCTGCGAGTAAAGCGGTGACGGGATACTGATCACCTGATGTCAAAAGATAGGCATTTACAAGTAGACCGTGTTATTCTGCCCAGTTAAGGGGAGCCAGGGTGGCCGAATGGCAGAGCGTTGGACTCTCAATGCTCGGGTCGTGCGTTCGAATCCCGCCGGCTGGGGCCAGATATTTGTGCTGGCCTTTTTTCTCGTTGCCCCGTCTTTGATATCACCCTTATGTGGTGGAAAAGGACGTTAAACACCCAAACACCAACACCCACCCACCCACCCACCCCTGCCCAGTTAAATCATTTCACTCTGTCATTTTGAACTTGGAAGGCTCATTACATTTTTGGCAGGCCTGCGGAAGAGGTGCGTAGACCAATGTAGACTTCGTCAGGGGGTCCCAATTTCAGCATACTGATGACGTTACGCCATTCTTCCGGTGTTTTTAGGCTGGCAAGGCGAGCACCTCGGCTCAGGCACTCCATTGCCGCATCTTCCCACGTGATAGGTTCTTGTGAAGTCACGTACAGGAAACACTTGCCGGCAGCTGTTAGACGACCCTGACCGCAATGTTCAGAGCTGTACGGACACGCTGCTTCATCCTGACCATCGTCACAATCAGACACCAGATTACAAGGGAAGTGTTGCTGGAAGTCGGTCCAGTGTGGCACGGAGCAGTTCCACCGACCTGGTACATGGCAGGGCAAACTCCAAAACTTATTGACTATTGCTATTAGTGTCCTTTATTGTTCGTTAATAGTTACTGATTTTGTTCTGCTTAGCGTGTCTTCAGTTTGAAGCACTAGTCCTATTTCAACAATGGCAGAAGGGTCAATTTAAAGGTGAGGTTATATATTTATTTAGGGTAGCGACGTCTGCTAGTACTGGAGACGCACTAGATTGTACTGGGGCAGCCTTTTAGTGCTGGTTGAACGCTGCATCCCTCGTGGGTATCGCCGCATGCTCACCTGATGAGGGTGAGCTGGGTCCCATTGACCCGAAACCATGGCCGTGAGATCTTGTTCTTAACACTCACTTTCTCCTAAAATAAAGATCTATTTTTCATTCATTTATGCTCTCTCTCTCTCTCTCTCTCTCTGTCAACGCGTGTGTAATACACCTCTACTTACAATCAGCTTCCTTTTTTTTTAAAAGCCATCCTTGAAAGGGCGAATTAAAATTAGAGACCTATTAACTGTTTTCCGTTTCGTAAAGCAGCAATGTCAACATATTTTGCACTTACCGTCAGCCAGCTGTTGTGGGAGGAACGAGTGGTTGTGAAAAGAGAAATGCAGTCTGAAGCCCGTCATTTTACTAAACTCATGTGTGCTGGTGAAATGCACGTGCAGTACGATGGTGTTGAGAACACGCGGCACAGGCGTTTTGAAGTCTTCTATTTTCCAGACAATGTGATCGTCAGTGGTGCCTCCTGCGTACAACGTCACCAGTTCATAATTACCATGGTAGTGCGCACGATGGACGATTTCCATGCTCAGTGCACTCACCATGACAACGTTCTGTTTGGGAACGTCCACCTGTGCCCAGCTGTCCATCTGTGGTTGGTAAAATGTTTGGCCGTCCCAACCAGGCGTTTGCACGAAACCTTAAAAACAGTGAGAGAGACCAGTGTGGTAGCTTTGTAAGTTTGGATGAGTAATGGTTTTGAAATCGGGCTAAATGAAGTTTTGACAATGAGATGTCACCAATTATGGAAAATACTCCAGTTACGTCATCGGTCAATGGGGCGGTCGGTGGTCTAGTGGTTAAGAGACTTGTCACCAATGCGAGCGGTCAAGGGTTCGAGTCCCATTCGGGGCAAAGAATTTTTCCTTCTCGTATGTGGCACCGTTCATTCGCGCCGATCGTCGGGGGTTCTCTCCGGATACTCCGGCTTCCTCTCCCTCTGCTTTGGAAATGTTCAGCCAACCAAATTTGAAAAATAAATGCAATTCTAAATTCCGAAATTTAAATAGCTGAGCTGACCCTTCTCACCACGTGATTGTAATGTGTTTATGTCAAGTGTCTGAGAGAACGCGTGTGGTTCCCGTGAGCGTGCGTGTTGGGTTCAGTTCGCGGCGCTTTGAGCCGATTCATGAAATTGGGTAAAGCGCCTATATAATACTCATTATTATTATTATTATTACGAGTTTGTTGATTACGAGTTTTGCTCGTACATTGCTAGATGTAGTGCATGTGCACTTTAGTTTGGGCGCCAGTGTGATTCCACGCGTGATTTACGGTGAAAACTTTATTCTACGTGTGGACAATTACACGATGACCTGTAATAGTAGTAGAGTGGTAAAAAGCTGCCTGTTAATTATGTGCATTTACACCTGTGCCAGTGCATATTTTCAGTGAGTTAAATTCGAGTGCTTTACGTCCGAAAATAGTAAGGAAACAGAAAGCGAAAGTGTGAGTTACGACTTTCCATAACCCACTCAGTGGTTTACGAGTTCACAAAAACACACTCCAGCCGTGAGGTACGTCATCAGTCAGTGGCCTTGAAAAGGAGATTTCTGACCTTTTTTTTTTTTTTAAATAGTATCCCGGCGCAGGTCGACGTGAAAAGTTTCTTGCACACACTACTGCTGTTTCTACGCAAAACATACCTCCTCATGCGGAAAATGGGTTGCGTTGTAAATTTTGCGTCGCGGTTCTCGGGGTGGTGGGGTGTGAGTGTGTGTGTGTGTGTAAAGGGGGGGGGGGGATGTTTGGGGGAAGATAGAGGCACGAATTTCTTCTGTAATGAAGTCACAGCAGTCAAACAAAAAGATTCCTAATCAATTTCGGAAGCCGTACCTTGTGTGAGTGACGTGAAGACCACCTCCAGCTGAGGCCTTTCTGACTGTGCAACAGCTGTCAAGTCTATTCGAATTCTCATCGAATATGGCGAGTGGCTTCCGTCATACGTATCGATTTCAAACTGTACGATACTGGTTAGACTATACAGCCCAGACGACGGTATGCTTGAACACCCGTTGCATAGGTACAGCCGCTCCGATGTTTTCTTATATTCGAATATGCTCACAAAAATTAACACATCGCCATGTTGAGTACCATGTTGGGTCACGCTGCTCTGTACTCGAGTCATCAGTATGTTCCCTGGAGGAACAGTCACAGCAAATTGACATATCTGGGTTTCAGGTATCACGGGTTTCAGGGAGGCAGCTTTCATGCTCTTTAAATAGATCGCTCCTCTCTTTTCAAAGAAATATTCATTTACCGAGGTGTTGGAGCAACCCGTGGAGTTTTCTATGTCGATGGTTAGGCACCTGTATGACGGTGCGCTTCCCGTAGCTTCATCTTCGCACGAAGCTGGCGTCGGTAGGAGAGTGGTTGCACCTGGCGTCGGTAGAGCGGCTGTTGCACCTGGCGTCGGTAGAACGACTGTTGCACCTGCCGTCGGTAGAACGACTGTTGCACCTGGCGTCGGCAGAACGGCTGTTGCACCTGCCGTCGGTAGAACGGCTGTTGCATCTGGCGTCAGCAGAACGACTGTTGCACCTGGCGTTGGCAGAACGGCTGTTGCACCTTGCGTCGGTAGAGCGGCTGTTGCACCTGGCGTCGGTAGAACGGCCGTTGCACCTGCCGTCGGAAGAACGGTTGTTGCACCTGCCGTCAGTAGAAATGGTGTTGCACCTGGCATCGGTAGAAAAGTAGCTGCAACACCATCAGCTATTGCAAAACGAGAAAGTGGCAGACTTGTTACGTCAAAGTGGAAATGTCGTTCTAAACCAAAAGAATAATTCAATTTCTTTATTTTCTTAAAAAAGTTTTCTTTGGGCAGATAAACGTTTTATTTCTATCTCCTGCTCAGTTGTTTTAAATCGGCCGTTTTCACTTCCACAGTTTCCGCTGTGCACGGCAAAGGTAGCGAGCATTGATAGTGACAGCTCCATTGTCCATTTTAGTATTGCTCTGAGATATTAATAATAATAATTATTATTTATTTATATAGCGCTGTAATCTACTTACAAGGCAGTTCTAAGCGCTAAAAGTACAGGTAAAAGTACAGATAAGAGTCAAGGTTCAGACTTATATATATATATATATTATTATTATTATATATTATATATATTATTATTATTATTATTATTATACGGTCTTTCACGATACCTGAGGTGTAATTTTTTAATAGGTTTTCCCTCCAGTTCCACAGTACGTTCGGAAAGAAAAACAGAACTTTTTTTTTTAGAATCTTATATCTGTAAAACAAAGAATTTTAATGAAACGCAATAGAAGTATACTGCCTTTTAATGAAAATCTCAAGAGAAAAAGCAGTCACAGGCAGCATCATATTTCTAGCTGGATATGGATATAAGGGTGGGTGTTTGGGGGTTTAACGGGATATGGATATGACCCATGGGAGTGTGTGTGTGTGTGTGGGGGGGGGGGGGGGTACGCGCCATCTCCCATCCAACTTACCTCAATATACCACTTACGTAGTGCTTGTTCAGGTTGCTCATGTCCCAAGATAGCTATGTTTCACATATACTTTATTTTCGCTTCTTAGTACTATCAATTTTGACATCCCTGCCAGGGTTGGTCATGCCCTACGTTCTGCGTGGTACACGTGTACCATTCAAGGTGTTTCAGTTTGCATTGTGTTCCCTGTTGTTTGGTTTGTTTGTTGCACGGTTCTGTTCTGCAGTGTGTGTGTGTGTGTGTGTGTGTGTGTGTGTGTGTGTGTGTGTGTGTGTGTGTGTGTGTGTGTGTGTGTGTGTGTGTGTGTACTGTTTGTGTACTTTTTATTTCTATCTCTTACTCAGTGTTACATTTGTAAGCAGATGTCATTAGAATTTAGAATTATCAGAAAATTGACTGTCGCGTTAAGTCTTCATTGATTCATTGTTCGCTCTTTGCGTCAGTGATAAGGCACAAGTATATTGAATTATATATCACTGGAATCTGGAATCTATACTACTAATAATTCTGATGACGTATAACCATGAAGTGACCATGCTCTAAGCGCCTTGCAATCATAGAACACTTAACGACAGAATGACTAATGGCCATGTCACACGAGAGAGCAAAAACACTTGAAAACATTGTTTTCAGATGTTTTGCTGCGAAACAACGTGTTTTGTCGTGTGACATGCTTCACAACAATGTTTTCAAAACATGTTTTGATCGTGTTTTCAGTTTTAGAGCCTGCCCTAAAATCCGAAAACATGTTTTGTGTTTCAACCAATGAAAGCCGCCGTGCGAATAGTCAAGTGACACCTTCCCGTCTACGCACTCTACGCATGTTTCGATGTTGTTTCGAAAAACATGTTTTCACGTGTGTCATGTATTGTTTCGGAAAGCATGTTTCGGGCGTTTTGCCTTTCAAAACATGTTTTATAGGAAAACATGTTTTCCGTGTGACATCGCCTTAAGTAAACTAAAAAGACTGATACAGACATCATTGTGTGTACACATATTATATCTGCTTCAGTAAAACAGTAATCTGTAGCTCAGTTGACACTCGTACAAATGGACCTTGGCAGATGGACAGGCCAATCACTAGTTTTGAAAAGGCATGTTTGAAGCTGACACTGTAGATGTCAAAGATGATGATTGTAATGGTTCACAGTCCTTTCTTTACAAATATCTTCTTTTCGAAAGTTCGTACAAAGATTCAGAAGTTTTCACTGTCCGTTTTTCTAAGGTAACTTGTCAGTTTGGCAACCGGCACTATTCCACTTGTTAGCCACCGATTACACAGGATCAGTGCTTCCTCGCTCGTGATAGTCGACTTGTTTGACTTACCACCGCAAGCAATATGTTTATTCTGAAATTTCTTTTTCCGCAAGTGCTGATACCTCTCATGGCGCATGCGCTCTTGTCTGACAGAAAAGAGATAGAGGAACGGGTTAAGTGCGGAGCTGAGAGGCACCAGAAACAAAGCGACAAGTTTGTGTGTATCCTGGGAGGTAGGAGTTCCAGAAGCCAGAAGCCCAAGAACGCAGATCGAAAACCAGCACAAAAACTCTGCTACAGCAATAGGAAACGTGCGCCCGGCTAATGCTATCTCTCTCATGTCGTTGGCGTCTACAGTCCACCAGTTATGACTCTGAACAAACCTTTCGATAAAGAGCTGGCCGATACCGACGCAAGAGAATAGAAAGAAATTAAGCCAGATGGTCACACCAAACGAATAGTTACCACCTTCAAAACTGCGAGTAAGAGGAAAAGGAACGCAAATACTGGTTTGGCTGAAATATCTCCAGTGTGACGTCACCGGCAACAAGGGAATTAAAGCCAGAGCAAGTCCGACAACCCAAGCTATGGCGCATGTCACATGAGCTTTAGTGCGGTTAAAATTGAAATTTACACGGGGGACATACAAAGCTACTACGCGATCCACTGTGATAAAGAGAATAAGAAAGGCAGACGTTTCGTTCGATAACAGAGACAGAAAGCCAGCCATTCTACAGATCGAGCTGTTTCTCCACGATGTGTTATGCCAGAGATAGGACCCACGGAACATCAGATCAGCAGAAAGGATCAGGGTCAAGTACACACCCATCAGGAAATCAGACACACACAAGTGCACGACAAATGTTTCAGCACCAAACATCCCTGCGTTTTTCTGAGCCAGAATGTGTTGTGAGAAGCAGACTGCATTTCCGAGCAAACTGAGGATAGCTAGAACAGTTAGGGTAACGCGGTATACGTTGTCATCTAGCAAATATTGGCAAGAAGAGATTTCGTCAGCTGGAGAAAGACATTGAAGAGAATTGAAGCCTGGGGGCAGCACGTCTTGACAGCAGATGGTGAAGTGGTCAGCGTAGACCATGTGCAGCTTGTCAAGTCCGTGAAACAAGGTTCTGGGAATCACTGTCAACGGGCAGCCACGCAGATCAACCACACGGAGTTGGGGCGCTGACTGGAATCCAGCTCCTAGCAAACGGTCCACACCCGTACCAGACAGATTTAAAGTCATCAGTTTAGGTAGCATGCTGACAACAGTAGAGTTCAGTTCTTGGATATGAATACCGGAGAGGTCAAGCTGCTCTAAGGACAGAAGGAACGACAATTCTGTCCGTAATGCAGAACCACTATCGGAAAAGAACGACGAAAGAGGATTTCTTGCCAAAATCAAGACGTTGAGATTTGCCAAGAATTGAAAATCTTCTTGGACAATAGTAGTCAAGTAATTGTGACTGAGATCAAGAATCCGAAGATTTGGCAGTCGTAACTGGTTCATATTTGACAGACGACAGCCAGCGAGCCCCAGTGAGACTAGCATTGTGTTGTTCAAAACATCCGCAGAAGACATGTTTGTACTGCGGGCGTCCAGGAAGCGTAGGTCCGGGAAGTGAGCGGCTGGGAAGGTGCTGGTGCAGAAGAAGGCCAGACCGTAGCACGTGCAGTTCTCGGGACAGGTCTGGTTACACAGCAGCTCGTCGTCATGCTGAGGACAGTGGAAAATGCCATCACACACGTGACTAGCGTGCACGCAGATCGGAGAACTTCGGCATTGGTAGAACCCCGGACAGTCGTCACTGTCAAAACCCACCTCGTCCTCACGGCCAGGGCAGTCGTCCACGCCGTTATGTCTGAGGAAGACCGGCAGGCAGTAGCCGCCACCAGGACACTGGAAGTGGGTCTCAGGACACGAAGTACCCGTCATATTTCTGTATGTGAACGTTCCCGTCTCGAAGATCAGTTCTGCGGGAGGGGGTAGTGGGGTTCCCACGTTACGCCGTGTGCCGTAAATGCATTCCTCCTCGTCCGCACCATTGACACAGTGCTCAACGCTGTCACAACGGTTGTCGCCCGACACGCACTGGTGAACAGGTTGCATATTTAGTACACACAATTCAAGCAAACAGAAGACAAACGTGTGGCTCTGCTAAATAGAGGGCGCGTCTCCTCCGGTGTGAGCAGTGCGAAATATACTCACTACCTCACTATAAATAACCTGCCTAACACATAATAATAATAATAATAATAATTAATAATAATGATAATAATAATAATTATAATTATTATTATTGTATAGGCGCTTTACCCATTTTCATGAATCGGCTAAAAGCGCCGCAAAGTGAACCCAACACGCACGCTCACGCGAATCACACGCATTCTCTCACACACTGGGCATAAACAGTTAAACACATTACAATCACGTGGTGCGAAGGGTCAGCTCAGCTATTTAAATTTCGGAATTTAGAATTGCATTTATTTTTTCAAATTTGGTGGGCTGAACATTTTCAAAGCAGAGGGGGAGGAAGCCGGGGTACCCGGAGAGAACCCCCGACGATCGGCCCGAATGAACGGTGCCACAAACGAGAAGGAAAAATTGTTTGCCCCGAGTAGGACTCGAACTCCTGACCTTTCGCACTGGTGACAAGTCTCTTAACCACTAGACCACCGACCGCCCCACATAACTATATCCTAAATTTCAGGGTGGGGTAGATGGGTGTTTGGGAGTTTAACGTCCTTTTCCACCACGTGAGGGTGATATCAAAGACGGGGCAACGCTCTACCATTCGGCTATCCCGGCTCCCCCTAAATTTCAGGGGCATCCCTGTGTTTCAAGATTGTTTCTAAGTTTGGAAACTCTAACCAAATGTTATAGAACATGTAGATAGATATGGATAGTTTTTCATGAGTGCTTTGCAGCTCGATACTAGTGGAGGCGCTAAGGTTGGCATGGCGACAGTGCTCACATTTCAATTCCAATAATGTTTCCATTTCCCTTTTACGTTTCTTTAGAAATCATGACCTTTTTATGAAGTTGTCGTAGTATATAGTTTTGTTTTGTTTATTAAGAGAAGTACTCAAATTTCAAACAGGAAGCAACATGTTCTAGCTGTCCTGGATAAAAATCATCATCATCGTCATCACCATATCTCTCTCACGTATTCTGTCAGTCGTCATTACCCCAAACACCCACTCTGTCGTCATTACCATCACCATCATCTCTCTCTCTCTCTCTCTCTCGTAATACAGAACTACTTGTCCAGACGCGTGACCTGTCCTAGACTACATGGCGCGAAGATTTCCTGAAACTTACTTGCCCGTCTCCACATCTGGTCTGCTCTAGTGGATCACATGGCGGGAAGACACAGAACTCCTCGTCACTGCCATCTTCACAGTCCGGCCTGTGATCACAAACCAACGTGTACGGCACGAACTCCATCCCACTGGCGCATGCCAACGACGGCGGAAGTGGCGTCATTGGTGCGTCACAGATGTAGGAAGGGCCGTAACCCTCCCCCCAGCAACCACTCTTCACATCACAGGCGAGGAAATCGTGTGCTGTGTGGTTTTTCGGGCAGGTCACAAAGTTGTCCATTGTCAGGCGTGTATCGAGAACTGGAAGCCTGATTTTCTGCATATCCTGACCCAAGAGAAGATCGTCTGATGTCACGGCTTCTTTCTCACAAAGGATACCGCTGTTATCATTGGGCCAACAACGCCTTACGTGCGCTTGATAGGTACCGCCAGTAGAAAGAAAGCCACACGCTCGCATCACAACGGAGATCCGGGATATAATGCCTCCCCGCGTATAGTGGGCGATCGTTCCATCTGCCCATTGATACGTCTTCTGATACCTTCAACAAGCGTGACACGGAATAGTGTATTGTTTTCATTTCATCCTGATGTTCCCACGGTGAAATGCCGTGGTATAAATTTCTCTATATTGTCAAAGGGCAAGGACGTTGTTATGCCTCCTAATGGCAAGGTCACTGACCAAGCGGCTAAAAAACACCACCACCCAAAACACACACACACACACACACACACACACACACACACACACACAACAAAAAACAACAATCAAACAACATCAACAACAACAAAAACCTAAATGAAAGTCACACTGCACCTTAAGGATGAATGATAAACCGACTGAACACACACACACACACACACACACACACACACACACACACACACACACACACACACACAGCAAAACAAGTGGATGCATGGTTCCATGCTTTTTTTTTAAGTCACAGCCGAATCATCATAACCGGAGTTATTATTATTATTATTACATTAACGGTATACTGGGGTGTGCAGATGTCAGTCCGATGTAAACCTTCTGGGTCTTGGGTGTTGGCTCCAGTTTGTGTCTCATCTCGAGCAGTCTCGTGACGTCATCCCATTCGGCGGGAGTGTTAAGGCTGGCGAGCTGTAGCCCACGACGCTGACACTCATCTGATGCGTCATCCCACGAAAGACGTACGTCACGTGGGACACTGACGTAGAGAAAGCAGCTTCCACCCGCTGGGACGTAATCAAGACCGCACGTGCGCGACGTATAGGGACAATTAACTTCGTCTTCGCCGCCTTCACAATCCCAGATCAAGTTACAAGGGAAGTGCTGCTGGAAGTTGGCCCAGTAAGGAACGGAACAGTTCCATTTGCCGTCTGGGAGTTTTTGTGGAATTTCCGAGAGGTTGTGGAAAGAGAACATCAGGCGGAACCCCGTTGAACGACCGTGGACCATGAAAGTGTAAACGTAGACCTCAACTGTACGTGCAACTAACACTGCAGGGTGGAAGTAACTGTAGTCCCACACTTGACGTTCGGTCAGATTGGAGATCCGATGTACTTTTAGTGTAGCACACCCGGTACTCAACTTGTTGTCCATGACAAGGTGCGAGAAGCTTAGCATGACCGCGTGCCCTTCAGGAACGTGTAGGCGCGCCCAGCTCTCAATGTTGATCGGATAGGGTGACGATACGGTATAGTTGGGTGTCTTTATGTAGCCTACAATCAGAACCACGGCAAATCAATTTTTTTTAATGAAAAGCTAACGGTTAAAGGGGCTAATGCTACGATTTGTATGCTCACAGATCGTTCTGTTTTCGTGGTATCTATCATCACACCACTTGTAGACACCTGGATAGCGACAGCTTCTGTAATCCTGGCGCCGAGCCGGGGGAGCCGGGGTGGTCGAATGGTAGAGCGTTGGACTTCTAATGCTCGGGTCGTGAGTTCGATCCCGGCTGGGGCCAAATATTTGTGCTGGCTTTTTCATCGTTGCCCCGTCTTTGATATATCACCCCTATGTGGTGGAAAAGGACGTTAAACCCCCACCCACCCATTCACCCCTGGCGCCGAGCCAACAGAAGTGTACTCGATGACCACACTGAGCGCTCCAGTAGTCGTAGAATTTGCAAGTTCGACCGCTCGAGCAAAGTGTAAACAACTTTGTATCGCTTTAGGAGCTGTGCTAAACATCACGATAGAGTATTTCGAGCGTACAGGCGGACTCACGACCGAAACTGTTTAAAAATGCAAATCGGACTAGCAAAGCTGAGACCGTCTAAAAGGAGATACGTGTAAAAATAAAGTTCCTTAACAATCAGTCGCTGATTTAAATTCTGTTAAAAAGAGGAGACGGGTGAATACCGAGTGGGTGTTGGGTGTTTGGGGGTTTAACGTCCTTTTCCACCACATAGGGTGATATCAAAGACGGGGCAACGATGAAAAAGCCAGCACAAATATTAGGCCCCAACCGGGATCGAACTCATGACGCGAGCATTAGAAGTCCAACACTCTACCATTCGACCACCCCGGCTCCCCCGGGTGAATACCGAAGATACCCTCAACACGATGATACAATATAACAGTTTGATATTCCTAGCCGTGAATCTTCAGCAAGCGTAAATGCACAACAACCGATAACCCACTGTACCCACGGTTCCTCGAGCACGTGACATGCACAGAGCGGACACTGCCTCGAGTTTCAAGTTTCTATCGTGAAAGCTAACCGACACAGTGTTCAGTGTGTGGGCGCTGGACACTCAAAAAAAAAAAAAAAACAATGTCAGGGTAGCGTAAGATGAGCAGCTGTACGAGGAATAACAGATTTTAATATGCCAAGGAAAACTTTTGAAAAAGTATTGGGTATTTCCTTCCATGGTAGCGGACATGTTGAATGCTGTCGTTGTTTGGTTTTTGGTCCCAGCAAAACTGTGACAAAACATATATATGCGTTAATTGAAATACTGGAGTGAAATTTTCCACTAGAAAAACTAAATGTATAAAAAAATTTAAAAAAAACAACTTTCGCTTACCTGCCATGGGCGTTGTTTGAATCACCTCCAGGTTTAGTCTGTCTGAGGAAGGCACTGCCACAAACTTCAAGTTCATGTGGAAGGGTTCAGCGAAAAGCGGCATACTGGAACGTTTCAACAGTACATACTGGAACGTCACCTTGTTAGTAAAACTGTACAAGTCAAAACCCTGGACCCCACAATAGTGCTGTGACGTGTCAAAGAGCTTACGAGGCGGGTTTGTTCCTTCGTCAAAAGCTGAAACCGAGACGCCTGCTCTTAGAAGTGTTGAAAACAACCTTATCTGCATGCGAAAAACACGATCGTCGGAAGCTGTCACTGTAACATTGCAAGTATGTTTTTGTGTAACGACTGGGGTCCGTTTGTTGTGACGCAAATAGAGTTGACCTTCTATAGCGACATAATGTAGATGCCCGTTTTCAAGGACGCAGTTGTTGAGTTTATTGGACCGCAGGTTCAAAGGTTTGTAAACGGATTTTTGCACCTTTCTAACTGTTTGTTCGCGTTCGTGTTCATCCTGCTGTGTTAGAGTGGTGGATGACACATGATGCTGAACGTCGTCGAGTGGTCTGTCCGTGGTCACGTGGAACGTGTCCTTCGGAGAAAGCAACAGTGGTTGGAGAGCCTTGTATTCTGAGACACCGTGGCCGAACATAGACTGAGATTCGTTATCCAGAGTCTTTATGTTCGTCTGTACGGTTGGAGAGTGTGTGGTTTGACTCGACAGGGATCTTGATTGCCGTACGATGACAATAATGACCAGGGGGAGAATAAGGTGTGTCACAGTCATGGCGGAACGCGACTTCACGATGGCACATCTGCAGTCGTCGTTTAACCTGACTTTAACTTCTCAATACAAGCACACAGCAGCGTGTGGAAAACTTTTCATCGAATGTGCGTAATCTGTGCATCACTTGGATCACAGTACAGCATCTGAGACCATTGTGGTGACTCTGGTCGGCGTATATGTTGTTCTAAAGGTGCACCGCGTACTGAGCAGACGATGTTATTTGGTTGCGGACTGAGGACCAGCTAGACGGCTTGGTTAGCTGGGGTTTATCGTCCACGCCACAACGAGGTGATTGCAGACGGCCCTAGGGGGCAGGTTATGGGGGGATGGGGATAGCTACCCTAACTGTACAGTCCAGCTGAACACTTATTCAATCCAGTCAGACTGCCAGGTCGGCCACAGTTTATGTATCCTTGACTATAATGGACAAGTTACACAACCAGATCCAGTTCACAGTCAGTGAAAGTCGGGCAACGTGAAAAGGCCTGTACAAATTTTGACCCTGTCAGGATTCGAACCCGGGACCTTTCGATCTCGAGTCCAACGCTCAAACCGTTGAGCCACCGACTCCCCAGTTAGACGGCGCTGACTGGTAGCTATTTATAGAAGCTTTGTCGAGTCCCAGTCTGTTCAGAAATGGACCGTAGGCTCAAAGAAAGTCGTATTTCTTTAATGTTAAAAACCACACAAAGTCACGAAAACGGTCGCAATCACGATGGCCAAATGAAACATCCTTCTACCTGGCAAACAGCCTAAGAGCTTCGAAAGCGGCAGTTTTTCATCTCAGCGGCGTCACAAACATAGAGACTCTAATTTCTCGTCCTTGAATTGTAAAGTGAAAGTTGCTGACTTGTCAATGCACATACCGACCGTATCAGTTTCAATAGTTCTTATCTTTTCTACTCCTCAGGCTTGTAGGTTTCAGTTTTTGCTAGCCAGTAGTCAGTATTGCCGATGACATGGTCACTGCTGTAGAGATGTGGCATATGGAACGCCACGTACTATGTCGAGGGGGACATGGTGTGTGCATTTTCACTCTCTCTATGCTGAGAGTTTTTTTCCCAGTAGCATACTAACAGGCGCTTGCTTCCATTTGACTCAGTGGTAGAAACCCATTTTGCTAGCACTGTATTTAGCTCCGCACTTTGACTGATCCCATAAATCGGAAATCTGCAGCCAGGTGCTGTGAACGTGAGCGCCAACAATGGGGACCTTAGCACAGAGAGAGTTAAAAATGCCACGTGAACCCAGACTCACCCTTGGTTCGCTTGACAAAGAAGGCCCGCGGATGTCACGTTCAATGGGGCAACTAGCGTTGTGGGTGTCTTAAACGTCACGTGACTTGCTTTTTTGGCTCCCTTGTGTTATAAAGGAAGTCCGTCGTGTGTGTGTGTGTGTGTGTGTGTGTGTGTCTGTGTGTCAGTGTCCGCAGTAAACTTGACCTTAATTTTTCTCAGAATCTACAAACAGCAGAGGCACCAAACTTGGCATGATAGACAGCCGTAAGATCTTTCAAAACATATCGTTTTGAATGACCTTGACACGAGGTCAAGGTCACTAAAGCTGTTTGCACGATGATAGGCATTGATAAGAACTTTACAGATATACATGTATTCACTGGCCTTGTGTCAAGGTCAAGGCCGTGCAAGCTATTTTTGTGAAACCATAACATTGACATTTTCTCAGAAACAACAAACAGCAGAGGCGCCAAACCTGGCTTGCTAATAGACAGTGATAAGACCTATGCGCACATACCATTTTATGTGACTTTGACTCAAGGTCAAGGTCATTAAAGCAGTCTGAAAATTTTACATTTACATTTTCTCAGAAGCTAGAAAAACCAGAAGCATCAAACTTACCTTACCTGGCATGATGATAGATAGTGATAAGAGCTTTACAAACATACTCTTTTGAATGACCTTGACCCTTGTCACACGGGAGCCATGGTGTCTTGTGTCTCTCTAGTGAAGCATATCCTTGGGCATGTACGGGTCATGAATAACAGAGTGCACAGTTTTGAGCTACAGTATTTCAGTATGTGGGGTTTGCACGGACACCGCATCAGCAGACTATCAAAATTACGTTTGGAGGCTTCATTTTTGGCATGCAGCTTGTCGACATATCTTGCCTTCGGAAACCATTGTCTGTTTTGGTCGGAACTGAAATTGTTTTGAAGGAAGTGTGCTGCCTGATATTAGTAGGAGCTAAAGAGCAGGGAAAAAACAACAACAAGAAAACCAAATGTATTCGGAAACCATTGTCTGTTTTGGTCGGAACTGAATTTGTTTTGAAGGAAGTGTGCTGCCTGATAGGAAAGCCATCATGACACTGAGAAATGGGAAAGCTGCAGGGCCGGACGAGATACCAGCAGAAGCCATCAAAGCAGACACAGAGACAGCCGTCAACATGCTGCACAGCCTTTTCAGCAAGATCTGGGAGAAGGAAGAGGTGCCAGCCCAGTGGAAAGAAGGGATCGTCATCAAGCTGCCAAAGAAAGGGGACCTCAGGGACTGCAGCAACTACCGAGGGATCATGCTCCTGTCAGTGCCAGGCAAGGTTCTCAACAGAATTCTACTGGAGAGGATGAGAGAGGCAGTCGACCCCATGCTCCGAGACCAGCAGGCGGGCTTTCGCAGGAACAGGTCCTGCGCTGACCAGATTGCCAGCCTACGCATCATTGTGGAGCAGTCACTGGAGTGGAACTCCCCTCTCTACATCAACTTCATAGACTATGAGAAGGCTTTCGACAGTGTAGACAGAGAGGCACTGTGGAAGCTGCTAAGGCACTATGGAGTTCCCGGGAAGATCATCTCCTTGATCCAGTGCACCTACCAAGACATGAGCTGCAGGATTGCCCATGCTGGCCAGTTGTCAGAAAGCTTCGAGGTGAAGACCGGAGTCCGCCAGGGATGCCTGTTGTCCCCGTTCCTCTTCCTCCTGGTCATCGACTGGATCATGAAGACCACTACAGCAGGCAGGAAAAACGGGATACAGTGGACACTCTGGACGCAGCTGGATGACCTCGACTTCGCAGACGACCTGGCGCTCCTGTCTCACAGCCACAGCCAGATGCAGGACAAGACTACGCGCCTGGAAGCCACATCAGCCGGAACAGGGCTCAAGATCAACAGGAAGAAAACCGAGCTGATGAAGATCAACACCACTGCCAACACACCAGTCACAGTCGGTGGAGAGCCCATCAGGGAGGTAGAGTCCTTTGTCTACCTGGGAAGTGTGGTTGATGGACAGGGAGGCACAGACCGAGACGTCACAGCCAGAATCGGCAAGGCAAGGGCAGCGATGGTCATGCTGAAGAACGTCTGGGCATCCAAAGTTGTCAGCATAAGAACCAAACTTCGCATCTTCAACTCCAACGTGAAGTCGGTTCTGCTCTACGGATGCGAAACATGGAGGACAACGAAGACCATGCAGCAGAAGATCCAGACATTTCTCAACACCTGTCTGAGGCGCATCTTCAACATCCGATGGCCAGAGAAGATCCGGAATGAAGAGCTGTGGGAGCGAGCGGGGCAGGAACCAGTGGCCAAGCAGATCCTGCGGAGGAAGTGGGGCTGGATTGGACACCTCAGGAAGCCAGCATCCAGCACCACACGCCAAGCCCTGACATGGAACCCACAGGGGAAAAGGAAGAGAGGCCGGCCTCGCAACAGCTGGAGGCGGGACACTGAGGCAGAGCTATGTAAGCAGGGTACCAACTGGACTGGAGTGGCAAGACTAGCCCAGAACAGAGTGCGATGGCGAAGGGTTGTCGATGGCCTATGCTCCACGTGGAGCCAAGGGCCCTAAGTAAGTAAGTAAGTAAGTAAGTGCTGCCTGATATTAGTAGGAGCCAAAGAGCAGGAAAAACACACACACACACACACACACACACACACACACACACACACACACAAACCACAAATGTATTCTGTGACCAAAACACCATTGTGCGGCCCCTCTGGTTTGGACTGGGATCTGTAACGTGCACACTTGATAGGTCCTACTGTACTTGCGTCTGTACATGAAAGCGAGACAGGTACCGTAAACGAGTCTGCACTGAATGGATTTGACTCGATTTGGTAAGGGAAAAAAAATCCCACCAAATTCCAGCCCACCGGAAGCACACTCAGCATACCACAGTATATAGCGGGCTAAAGGCCGTTTTTAACCGGGCAGACTTTTGGTTCGAGAACTAGGTTCGGAGAGTACGGCGAACTAGGTTCGTGCACGTTGTTTCTTGACCGACCAAATACTTGTGCGGAAACCCTGGTTCGAAAGGTTCGGCGAACTAGGTTCGAGGACTGCATAGCGTGTCGTGGGAACCCTCGCGATCCTTTTGCCGATCCTGCGCTCTGATTGGTTGCTCGGGGAGAGCTGTTGTGCGCATGTACAAACTTGAGGAAAATGGCGGACGGCATCGCGGCTATCGACTCACTTCACATTTCCCTCTCTTGCGCTCTTTTCCTCTTATCTCCTCTTCCTCGGCTTCCAAGAGTTCACTCAAAACGATAACTACCGCAAATGCCTGGTCGTCTCGATCTACGAAGGCGCCCATTTTGGTTGTTTACGATTGTCTCAACTTCCGAGTCCGCCTTGTTCAGGCGATGACGTATGCATATCATTAACGGTCGGTTAAGAAAGAGAACTAGTCCGGCCGAACCTCTGGAACTATGTACGTGCGTGCGCTTGCGCTGTTCGTATACAATACACAGTTCGCCGAACAAGTTCGCCAGACTGGTGGTTCGCCCGGTTAAGAACGGCCTTTAGAATCATCGTAGCGGACACCTTAACTTCTAACTGTCCACACACGAATCACATCCTGAATCAAAGTCGTCGCAACACAAGACAGCACTAAACAACACTATTATGCAACGCCCAAGAGACAGCGTAACGTGCCGTCATATTGCGTCACACTCCGGCGAGCGGTCAGCGCTAGCCAGACAGCTCGGCGATTTCGCACCCTCTTGTGAATACCGCGATCACTCGCTAGTTTGGGTATTGGCCACGTAATAGCTAACGGCACACTCAGTCGGTGAACAACTTCGGCCCCAAGCACTTCCCACTGGCGTGAGGGCGGTAGACAACAAGAGACAAGTCCCGTTACAACGAGCATGAAACCACGTGTGACGTACTCACAGCCGTATGAGCCATACACAAACTGCCCTGAGCAGGCAACGGGGTTATGAGAGATTATGCGGGGAGCCGGGGTGGTCGAATGGTAGAGCGTTGGACTTCTAATGCTCGAGTCGTGAGTTCGATCCCGGCTAGGGCCAAATATTTGTGCTGGCTTTTTCATCGTTGCCCCGTCTTTGATATCACCCTATGTGGTGGAAAAGGACGTTAAACCCCCAAACACCCACCCACCCATCCAATCTACGGCGGGCTGGGTCAGGCAAGGGAAGGGATAGGGCCTCGTGGAGAGTGCCCACGCCTTGCGTAATAGTGTTGTGGACTGGTGTCTAGTGCTGTTTAGTGGTCTCGTGAGTTTTGGTAAGTCTTGTCATATAATGTGTGCAGGTGTGTGTGTGTGTGTTGGGGGGTGGGTGTGGGGGGGGGGTGGGGGTGGGGGGTAGGGCTGTGGACAGTTAGGGGTTAACCACTAGACCCTGATTTGGCAAACGTTCTTTCAGTTATAGTGCCCCCCCCGCGTTTGGAACTCCTAGCCATCTTCTCTGAGAAACATCCCTTCCCTCCTATAGTTTAAAGCACAACTCAAAACACATCTTTTCAAACTAGCTTTTAATCTTTACGTTTAAACTCCACGGCCTGTATTGATGTGTATAAATGTGTGCATGTGAATATTGTGTGTATGCGTGAGCAAAAAGCGCGTTGAGTGCTTTTGTAAGCAGAACTCCGCGCTCTACAAGTGTAATATATTATTATTATTATTATTATTAATTTCAAAACCAGAAGCACTGGAGGAAAGCCTGTCGAGATTCGAACCCAGGACCTTCCGATCTCGTCTCCACTGCTCAACTGTTTGTCATTCCATCGGATTTCTGAACGTTTTTGATGGCTAAACGCACAGGCATCCGACGAAGTGTGTTCTCTTCTCGTCA
The DNA here is from genome assembly GCA_018292915.2 of Batillaria attramentaria. NCBI lineage: Eukaryota > Metazoa > Mollusca > Gastropoda > Batillariidae > Batillaria > Batillaria attramentaria. The sequence continues at coordinate 382,567 of JACVVK020000093.1, forward strand.
GCAGTTACAAAGATCACACTCAGGTAGAAATATCTCATCGGCGAGAAAACTGAAAAAGGGCCAGCTGAATTTTCCTATTTCAGACAAATAAACAAAATGTAAAAAAAGGGTGTGTTTTGAAAGTCAGCAACAGTGCAAGGTGCACGGTCAACTCTTCCACGTTGCAGCATTTCTGAAAACTCAAGAATAAAGAGAAGAAGAAAAGGAAAACCGAGCTGAACTGAGTCAGATGGCAAACTGCGTTCATCCTTGTCTACGCTATTAACCTGGTCAGAATTTTGATTTCAAATGACATAACACTCAGATCATTAGCTGCCTAAACAAAGGCATTTACATTAAAACAACAACAACAACAACAACAACAAAACAGGTACTGTATATCCTTAGAAAAATCAAAGTTCTTTACCACAAACAGAAGCAGGACATAGGCCTCAAATTTGGATCGTAAAATGTCGAAATTCAGGGCTGTTATAAATTTAAAAAGCTGTAGGCAGTAATCATTCAGAAATAAATAAATACAACATGATCGGAAAAGCGTTTTAAAGTAGTATGAAGGAGTGAAACCTTTGATTTGGTCATAGAAGAGTATCTGCGGCAGGAGTTCAAGAACTGTAACCCAGCACATTACCACGAGTGCTTTCCCTCGATATCTCAATGTCCCTGACCTCGTTCGGTGTTCAAATGCACACTGAGGTGAACCGACTAACAGCATAATTACGAGTCCGATATTTACAAATGGAAGTGTCTGACAAGTCTAATTTAATATACTGATGCGGATTGCTTGCAACTCAAACTGATCGGAATCTGAAGTCTCTACCTTCCGTTTTCCTGCACGAGACATCTTTAGTAAAGTTTTTTTCACGTGAAATTTGATGTCCCTGGAGTCAGATTGTCGTAATAATGTCAAGCGTCGAAACAAGATGCGTTCTACCGTGCAGGAATTACAGTTAACAATATCTGTCTCTGATGTAATCAGATACATATCCTACAAAGTACACGAAAATGGTGTATAAATAAAATAAAATAAAATAAAATAAAAACCAAATCTTTCTCGCACGACCGAGACGTTGTTAAAAACTCGATGCTGTATCCCCATGAGAGTTCAGTCTCCGAAGCGAGACTTAAAATACCACGACCAGAAATAAACTGACACTGATACACAGCACCATCCTGCTTGATCATGGCTAGAAAACGTATCCGTATCCGTTATAATTGATACTTTCAAGATGTTCACGCAGGCGTACCAAAAAAAAAAAAAAAAAAAAATGCTGGTCCCATGAGGGGCCGGAAACTCTACTACGAGAAGAAAAACTAAAGTTGGATGATGCAAGGAAAGGTCAGTAGTAACTTCCACGGTTTAATAGTAATGGAAACAACATCATAGGACGGGCTAAATTTTCCACGTTCATGGGCAAGCATCTGTGGTACAAACGCACGTCACTGCCGATCTCCCGCAGAGACGATTATGCAAGTGTAACTCTGACAATGACGTAAGAAAACGTGCGTCATCGATGCTGGCGTGTATGGTGCGCCGAACGCGCTTCTCCTCCTCAGTGAGTGCCGTCTGTGTGTGTGTGTGTGTGTGTGTGTGTGTGTGTGTGTGAATTGTGTCCGGGCCCGTTTCTTCGAAAATACTCAACCGAATGGCTTCAAATTTGGGGTATCCAAATATATCAAAATGTTACATTAGAGGAACCAAGCGTGTGATGATTGCTTAAGTGATTTGGGAGTTATCGCCCTTTTGAGACAAGTTGGTTGTCTTTCGTTTACAGGCGTAATATTTATTTAAATCACTCAATTTTTGGGCAGTAGATAGCTTGAATACGGACTCTGAACAGAGTCACTACTAGAAAATGGTCGCTCTTATAGTTTTCATGTAAACCGAGCCTGAGTTGACATTGCATGTGAACCCAGTTCAGATGCCTATTTCTCCGAAAATACTGAACCGATCGATTTCAAATTTGGGGTTTCTAAATGAATCAGGATTGTTGAATAGAAGGCCCGATCCAGGTACGATTGCACACATCATTTGCGAGTTATCGCCCTTTTCAGAAAAAGTGGCTTTCTGGCGTTTAAAGGCGTAATATTTATCTAAACCACTCCAGTTTTTGGACATAGATAGCATGAATACGGACACTCAACTAAGTGAATTTTGGAGGTTGTCGCTTTTATACTTTTGGCGTAAGCCGTACCTGATGAAAGTGCTGGTGAACACACTTTAGATCTCAAAATCGCTCCTACTATATACATAGATAATGAGCCTGGGGTGCCATAAAAAATATACAAAAAAAATTAGAAAAATTCACTGCAGCCGTTGTCGTCAGTTGACTCGAAAATTTGTACTCACAGCACATTTCCTGTACAAGCCACACGCCTCACAAACATCGAAGAAGAGACGCACGCGCACTGACGTAAAGTAAGTGCGTCATGTCTGATTGACGTGATGCTGTTTTTTCTTGGGGGTGTCTCGCCACTTTCTTTCCGAATTCCTCTGTTTGGAGACGTGGTGTATTTTACTTATACTATGTCGCCATCTTCGTGCAATCGCAGAGAAGACACGGGATACAACAGAATACAACTCCAATACTTTATGAACAGAATATGCACGGAGAACAAATTCATGAAAGAAGAAGAACCCAGAACGCTGTGCAGGGCTGCTTACGTACGGTCAGCGCTATATCCAGGGGCATTCAGGCCCCTCACAAACCAATGACGTCAAACGCGTCATGGGTTTGTGCGTCCCCCCTCGCGCTGCCGCCTCGCCACGCGGCGGTTCGCTCGGTGAAACCGAACGTTATTATACGCATCCCTGTAATTTAGCCTCATCCTGCTATGTCAGAAAGGTAATTCTTATGTTCCTCCACCGTGCGCGTGGTAGTATATATCAATTCAGCAACGCTATTAGGTCTCATAAGACACCGCGACCGTACTGCCGAGATGCTCTGTACTAAAAGCTGCCCGGGGCGTGGTTCCTCTCCAGTCCTGCCCGTACCGAAACGAATGCTTCTATGGGCTGGATAAGTGGAATGAGTTTGGCGGAACTGAACAACGATTTTTGCTGTGTGTGTGTGTGTGTGTGTGTGTGTGTGTGTGTGTGTGTGTGTGTGTGTCACTGTCAGTAGTTATCACATACACACTTTACATTTCTTGCACTTTTAAAAAAAAATGTAAACAGGTGGTTGATGCGTTAATTTAATTAAACACACACACACACACACACACACACACACACACACACACACACACACACACACACACACACACACACACAGAGAAACACTCGCAAAATTGGCGTTTCACATGTTTTTCGTCACGTATCGGGAAACGGCCGCGAGACCAGAAAACATTTACATGACAGGTCACATCACGGGCTAGTGCTCCAACTTTTCGATATCGTAATAATATCATGATAACACAGCAGGAAATTTGGTTTGTAGGACATAAGACATGAATAAAAACGCAGCATTGTCAGGTACATGAATGCCCCTGCAGGAACACGAGTGCCCCTGTGTGCATATAATGCTATCAAATGGCTCTGTACATAAATGCACATTATTAGTAAACACTATCATGATAATAAGGAGGAAAAAAAAAACACCCGAAGACAAAATGCAGTGTGGTTGGTGGGACAAATGGCATGCCCAAAACACAGCATGTGTCAGGTACATGAATGCCCCTGCAGGAACATGAGTGCCCCTACATAGGCTATGTCAGTGCTTCTGCATGCATATAATGCTAACAAGGGCCCCGCAATGTATATGAATGTATCACTGATGAATTGAACAACATTGCAGAGAATGCATCGTGAGAGATCACGACAGTATTAAGACGCATTAGGCTCGGGGCAGCTGTGCAACGTGCGCGAATTTTACAGACACCTGCTATGCTGATGACTGTGATCTGCTCTGTAAGTGTTTTTTTGGTATCCCGTGTCGCGATACGTGGTGGAACAGGACTGTTAAACGCCAAATTTCTGATTTTTTGTGTGTGTTTGATTTTTACATTAATGCGTCGTAGATCAATTTAGCCATGCTGGATTTTAGCCATCGTATGAAATAATAACTGACAGTACGGAGTCGCAGTGTGCTCGTGCGTAAACGTGAAAGAAAACGTGAAGGCTTCTCTGTGTAGTGTAGAATGTACATCATTAGTAAGCACTATCATAATATCACGATAAGACAACAGGAAATGTGGTTTATAGGACATATGACGTGCCCAAAACACAGCATGTGTCAGGTACATGAATGCCCCTGCAGGAACACGAATGCCCCTGTGTGCATATAATGCTATCGAATGGCCCTGTATGTACATGAATGCACAATATTAGTAAGCGCTGTCATGATAATAAGGGCAAAACACCTGAAGACAAAATGCAGTGTGGTTGGTGAGAGAAATGTGTCAGGTACATGAATGCCCCTGCGGGAACACGAGTGCCCTTGCATAAGGTATGACTGTGCTCCTGCGTGCATATAATGCTTACAAGGGGCCCTGCATGTACATGAATGCTTCGTTTATGAATTGAACAACACGAGAAGGCATCAGTGGTGAGGGATCGCGACAGTATTAGATGAAATGGGCTTGGAACACTTAATTCCTGCAAAACCGTGCGACTAGGCAAGGTTTACAATACCCGGGCTGGTACGACATGCCAGTACTGCATCTCCGTAGTACTGTCATGGCCTATTACGATGGTTTCTCATGTTGTTGAGTTGATTTACTACAACGCGTACGGTGGAGGAACATCGGACTGACATAGCAGAGTAACGGTAAACGAGCGCCTGCACAAACGATCGAACGAACCGAACTGGTGAGCGAAAGAAGGATCGCACAAACCCATGACGCGTTTGACGTCATAGGTTCGTGGGGGTGTCCCAATGCCCGTGGAAATAGACATCACCCTTACGTACTGAACAGGTCAGATCTAGGACATTCCTCAACTTACTGGAAGATTCGAAATCTTTCCAAGATCACGTAATCTACTGACGTTACTGCACCAGCATGTTCTGGGATGGTCTAGAAATTATTTTGCATCGAAATGCAGTATCTTTTCGTGATCTCTACAACTTGACATGTGGAAAGCGGAAATTTCAGTGGGTTTCGTTTTTGCCACTGACTCACACTCAGAAGCATAATGTGTGTGTGTGCGTGCGTGCGTGCGCGCGCGCGCAAGCGCGGGTCTAAGGCGAGAGAGAGAGAGAGAGAGGGTCTCTTCTCCGATACCAGTAAGCAATCGTCTGTCAGTCAGGTCTGCGGGAAGTAACTCTGTCAAAGGGGAACGACTTTATTACAAGAATTCATTCACCCATGTAGAACCTCGCATACGCCAAAATGTTTGTGACGTCAACCAGCTAGGCGAGCTGACACGACCTCATGTGTTTGGGTTTTTGCAAGTGCATAGAGGCACGATAAGGGTTTTCAGTACTTTCTTTATGTCAGCATGCTTGATGTCAGAGAGCTTGCGTTCGTGTGCGCGCGGGCTGCATACATGACACAACGACTACGACTGTGACTACAGCAGGTCATTGAATGGAAACAACATATTGGGCTGGTGGCCATCTTGTTCATCTCAGCGGCGTTACAAACATAGAGACTCAAATTTCTCGTCCTTGAATTCTAAAGTGAAAGTTGCTGACTTGTCAATGCACATACCGACCGTATCAGTTTAAATAGTTCTTATCTTTTCTACTCCTCAGGCTTGTAGGTGTCAGTTTTTGCTAGCCAGTAGTCAGTAGTCAGTATTGCCGATGACATGGTCACTGTTGTAGAGATGTGGCATAATAATAACATTATGGAACGCCACGTACTATGTCGAGGGGGTGTGTGCATTTTCACTCTCTCTATGCTGAGAGTTTTTTTTTGTTTTTTGTTTTTTTCCCCAGTAGCATACTAACAGGCGCTTGCTTACATTTGACTCAGTGGTAGAAACCCATTTTGCTAGCACTGTATTCAGCTCCGCACATTGACTGATCCCATAAATCGGAAATCTGCAGCCAGGTGCTGTGAACGTGAGCGCCAACAATGGGGACCTTAGCACAGAGAGAGTTAAAAATGCCACGTGAACCCAGACTCACCCTTGGTTCGCTTGACAAAGAAGGCCCGCGGATGTCACGTTCAATGGGGCAACTAGCGTTGTGGGTGTCTTAAGGCCGTTCTTAACAGGGCGAACCACCAGTCCCGCGAACTTGTTCGGCGAACTGTGTATTGTATACGAATAGGGCGAGCGCGCATACATACGTAGTTCCAGAGGTTCGGCCAAACTAGTTCTCTTTCTTAACCGACCGTTAATGATATGCATACGTCATCGCCCGAACCGTGACAAGGCGAGAGTTGAGACAATCGTAAACAACCAAAATGGCCGCCTTCGTATATCGAGACGACGAGGCATTTGCTGTAGTTATCGTTTTGAGTGAACTCTTGGAAGCCGAGGAAGAGGAGAAAAGAGGAAAAGAGCGCAAGAGAGGGAAATGTCAAGTGAGTCGTTATAGCCGCCATGCCGTCTGCCATTTTCCTCAACTTTGTACATGCGCACAACAGCTCTCCCCCAAGCAACCAATCAGAGCGCAGGATCGGCCAAAGGATCGCGAGGGTTCCCACGACACGCTGTGCAGACTTCAAACCTAGTTCGGCGAACCTTTCGAACCAGGGTTTGGGAAGAAGCGTTCGGTCGGTTAAAGGCGCGTCTTAACTATGCCCGAAGAGGTCCTCGCCGATGACATCCGAATTTCTTCGCCTTTGTTCCGCGTGGCCTCCACGTACTAACTCGGCGTCAAGCATTCGTGACATGTGACCGAAGGAAAATAGCAATGGCGCCGATTGTGAGCTTACCAGTGAAGTGCGTCTCGTAGCAACTGTAGCTGTTGAGGGAAATCAAGGGGTTACACGACAACATGGCTTTACGCACTCAAAAGGGCACTATCTGAACTAATCAATGTGACCCAACTGCACCATGAATTGCATTAAAAACCGAAATAATCACCAACGAAACCACTGAACCGACAGACAGTTACGAGCCGGTACACCGGCGTAGCAGACGGTCACCAGCACACGGCGGAAGAAAAACGTCATACCAACAACAATGTCGCGGTTTTGCATCAATTTTAGCAAACAAAATCAAAATTCTACACTACCTCAGTAATCAGAGTGACGCAAGTGAGCCATGAAAGTTATAGATGCCTGAAATATCAGCGAATAGAACGTTGACTCGGTGACGACGCGGCGAGCCGCCACGCGAGCAGACGGCGTTAGCATGCGAAGCAAAAACGCTGTAATTACAGATATTTCGCATTCTTGCTTCACCTGTAGCATTGTAAGTCAAATGTACACTATCCTTACTAATCAATGTATTCCAGCAGCACCAAGAAACTTCTTCATTGCCGAAATATTAATGCTTGTAACTTTGAACCGACACCGGCCATGTACGAGCGCGCCCCTCCGCCATCTTGAAATCAGATAGCTGGCGAATCTGGACCAGCCAATCAGATAGCGTCTGGCGAAATCATTCGTGGTTGATCGGAGTTCATCGCATAACATGTCGAGCGAAGCCCGAACAGTCCAAAATCTCTTCGCGAGGCCCCAAAATGTTTCGAGCGAAGCGTTTTTGCTTCGCTCTTCGGGGTTGATCGGCACAGTTAAGACGCGCCTACAACGTGCGCGAATCTAGTTCGCCGTACTCTTCGAACCTAGTTCGCGAAACAAAAGTTCGTCCGGTTAAGAACGGCTTTAAACGTCACGTGACTTCCTTTTTTTGGCTCCCTTGTGTTATAAAGAGAGTCCGTCGTGTGTGTGTGTGTGTGTGTGTGTGTGTGTGTGTGTGTGTGTGTGTGTGTGTGTGTGTGTCCGCAGTAAACTTGACCTTAATTTTTCTCAGAATCTACAAACAGCAGAGGCACCAAACTTGGCATGATAGACAGCCGTAAGATCTTTCAAAACATATCGTTTTGAATGACCTTGACACGAGGTCAAGGTCACTAAAGCTGTTTGCACGATGATAGGCATTGATAAGAACTTTACAGATATACATGTATTCACTGGCCTTGTGTCAAGGTCAAGGCCGTGCAAGCTATTTTTGTGAAACCATAACATTGACATTTTCTCAGAAACAACAAACAGCAGAGGCGCCAAACCTGGCTTGCTAATAGACAGTGATAAGACCTATGCACACATACCATTTTATGTGACTTTGACTCAAGGTCAAGGTCATTAAAGCAGTCTGAAAATTTTACATTTACATTTTCTCAGAAGCTAGAAAAACCAGAAGCATCAAACTTACCTTACCTGGCATGATGATAGATAGTGATAAGAGCTTTACAAACATACTCTTTAGAATGACCTTGACCCTTGTCACACGGGAGCCATGGTGTCTTCTGTCTCTCTAGTGAAGCATATCCTTAGGCATGTGCGGGTCATGAATAACAGAGTGCACAGTTTTGAGCTACAGTATTTCAGTATGTGGGGTTTGCACGGACGCCGCATCAGCAGACTATCAAAATTACGTTTGGAGGCTTCGTTTTTGGCATGCAGCTTGTCGACATATCTTGCCTTCGGAAACCATTGTCTGTTTTGGTCGGAACTGAAATTGTTTTGAAGGAAGTGTGCTGCCTGATATTAGTAGGAGCCAAAGAGCAGGAAAAAAAGACAACAAAAAACCAAATGTATTCTGTGACCAAAACACCATTGTGCGGCCCCTCTGGTTTGGATTGGGATCTGTAACGTGCACACTTGATAGGTCCTACTGTGCTTGCGTGTGTACATGAAAGCGAGACAGGTACCGTAAACGAGTCTGCACTGAATGGATTTGACTCGATTTTGGTAAGGGAAAAAAATCCCACCAAATTCCAGCCCACCGGAAGCACACTCAGCCTACCCGTATATAGCGGGCTAAGAATCATCGTAGCGGACACCTTAACTTCTAACTGTCCACACACGAATCACATCCTGAATCAAAGTCGTCGCAACACAAGACAGCACTAAACAACACTATTATGCAACGCCCAAGAGACAGCGTAACGTGCCGTCATATTGCGTCACACTCCGGCGAGCGGTCAGCGCTTCATGCTTTGTTTGTTTGTTTGTTTGTTTGTTTGGGTTGTTGTTGTTACATGTAGCTTTCTTTATTTGAATTCAAGGCTTGTTTGTTTGTTTGCTTTGGTTGTTGTAACATGCAGTTCTCTTTATTTAATTTTTTTATATGTTGCATGTAGTTTGTTACCTTTCAGTTCTGTGTTCGTGTGATATGTAGTTCGTGTGTGTGTCAAGTGAGTTGATGTTATGTATGTAATTCAATTGATTCATGTACCCCTATCGGGGTCAGGAATAAACCAACTTGACTTGACTTGCTAGCCAGACAGCTCGGCGATTTCGCACCCTCTTGTGAATACCGCGATCACTCGCTAGTTTGGGTATTGGCCACGTAATAGCTAACGGCACACTCAGCCGGGCCCCCTTACAACTTGCCCCAAGCACTTCCCACTGGCGTGAGGGCGGTAGACAACAAGAGACAAGTCCCGTTACAACGTTACCACGTGTGACGTACTCACAGCCGTATGAGCCATACACAAGACTGCCCTGAGCAGGCAACGGGATTATGAGAGATTATGCAATCTACTGCGGGCTGGGCGAGGCAAGGGAAGGGATAGGGCCTCGTGGAGAGTGCCCACGCCTTGCGTAATAGTGTTGTGGAGTGGTGTCTAGTGCTGTTTAGTGGTCTCGTGAGTTTTAGTAAGTCTTGTCATTTAGTGTGGGCAGGTGTGTGTGTGTGTGTGTGTGTGTGTGTGTGTGTGTGTGTGTGTGTGTGTGTTGGGGGGGGGGGGGGTAGGGCTGTGGACAGTTAGGGGTTAACCACTAGACCCTGATTTGGCAAACGTTCTTTCAGTTATAGTGCCCCCCCCCCCCTCCCCGCGTTCGGAACTCCTTGCCATCTTCTCTGAGAAACATCCCTTCCTTCCTATAGTTTAAAGCACAACTCAAAACACATCTTTTAAAACTAGCCAGGGCCTGTATTGATGTGTATAAATGTGTGCATGTGAATGTTGTGTGTATGCGTGAGCAAAAAGCGCACTGAGTGCTTTTGTAAGCAGAACTCCGCGCTCTACAAGTGTAATATATTATTATTATTATTATTATTGATTTCAAAACCAGAAGCACTGGAGGAAAGCCTGTCGAGATTCGAACCCAGGACCTTCCGATCTCGTCTCCACTGCTCAGCTGTTTGTCATTCCATCGGATTTCTGAACGTTTTTGATGGCTAAACGCACAGGCATCCGACGAAGTGTGTTCTCTTCTCGTCAGCAGTTACAAAGATCACACACAGGTAGAAATATCTCATCGGTGAGATATCCACAAAAACTGAAAAAGGGCCAGCTGAATGTTCCTATTTCAGACAAATAAACAAAATGTAAAAAGGGTGTGTTTTGAAAGTCAGCAGCAGTGCAAGGTGCACGGTCAACTCTTCCACGTTGCAGCATTTCTGAAAACCCAAGAATAAAGAGAAGAAGAAGAGGAAAACCGAGCTGAACTGAGTCAGATGGCAAACTGCGTTCATCCTTGTCTACGATATTAACCTGGTCAGAATTTTGATTTCAAATGACATAACACTCAGATCATTAGCTGCCTAAACAAAGGCATTTACATTAAAACAACAAAAACAACAACAACAACAACAACAAAACAGGTACTGCATATCCTTAGAAAAATCAAAGTTCTTAACAAACACAATTAGAAGCAGGACAAAGGCCTCAAATTTGGATCGTAAAATGTCGAAATTCAGGGCTGTTATAAATTTAAAAAGCTGTAGGCAGTTATCATTCAGAAATAAATAAATACAACATGATCGGAAAAGCGTTTTAAAGTAGTATGAAGGAGTGAAACCTTTGATTTGGTCATGGAAGAATATCTGCGGCAGGAGTTCAAGAACTGTAACCCAGCACATTACCACGAGTGCTTTCCCTCGATATCTCAATGTCCCTGACCTCGTTCGGTGTTCAAATGCACACTGAGGTGAACCGACTAACAGCATAATTACGAGTCCGATGTTTACAAATGGAAGTGTGTGACAAGTCTAATTTAATATAGTGATGTGGATTGCTTGCAACTCAAACTGACCGGAATCTGAAGTCTCCACTAAAAAGCCTTATCATACGATTGCACACCACACCGAGGTCGGCTCCAGAGTATCTGCAGTTTTATTAGTGTTGACTTGTCAGAGATTGAAAACAACTGTGTAAAAAAAAACAACTTGAAATACCAGGTCATATATTTTTTTTAAAAACTATTTTTCTCGTCTCTCTCTCTCTCTCTTGCCTTTAGTTTCGAGGCAAGTAAACAATGATAAGAAAAGAAAAGAAAACAAAAAATCTTAAACTCTCCCGTGGATCATTGAACAACAACCACCTTTCTTCAGCCCCCCCCCCCCCCCCCCGCACACACACACACGCACACACATACGCACGCACACGAAAATGGAGTATCAATACAAAAAAAAAAAATCTTTCTTCCACGAGACATCAGTAAGCCAAGTTTTATCCCAAGAGATTCACTCGCTTGCACACACACACACACACACACACACACACACACACACACACACACACACACACACACACACACACACACATGAACGCGAGTAATACAATACATAGAGTAACCAGAAGCCTCTACCTTTTGTTTTCCTGCACGAGACATCTTCCGTAAAGTTTTTTTAACGTGACATTTTATGTCCCCGGAGTCAGATTATCGTAATGTCAAGCGTCGAAACAAGATGCGTTCTACCGTGCAGGGATTACAGTTAACAATATCTGTCTCTGATGTAATCAGATACATATCCTACAAAGTACACGAAAATGGTGTATAAATAAAATAAAATAAAATAAAATAAAAACCAAATCTTTCTCGCACGACCGAGACGTTGTTAAAAAGTCGATGCTGTATCCCCATGAGAGTTCAGTCTCCGAAGCGAGACTTAAAATACCACGACCAGAAATAAACTGACACTGATACACCGCACCATCCTGTTTAATCATGGCTAGAAAACGTATCCGTATCCGTTATAATTGATACTTTCAAGATGTTCACGCAGGCGTACCAAAATAAACAACAACAAAAAAACTGCTGGTCCCATGAGAGGCAGGAAACTCTACTACCAGAAGAAAAACTAAAGTTGGATGATGCAAGGAAAGGTAACTTCCACGGTTTAATACGAAAGAGACTGCTTTTTTTTCTTTCTTTTTTTTTCCTTTTTTAAACGAAACAAGGATTAGGCTGCCCGAAGTCTCTGCTACACCAGTCTAACGTCACGCGCTCTATGGACGCCGTTCAGATCTAAACAGTAATGGTCTTCGAGGCCGGCTGGATCGAAACCGAACAGAGCTTCTATATTTCAGCCTCTAAAACCGAAAGACCAGCTGTACTGCCTGTACTTTAAGTTTTTGATTGCAGTGTGTGCAGCTGAGTTGATATGGTTAAGTATTGCAATACTTAGACCAATACCGCGGTTGCCGGTTACGAAGAGTCGGGTGCTCTCCAGCGCCGGAGACGCGAACGGTCCACCTGAGGTGGGCTACGCATGCGATGGCGAGCAACGTGAGCGTTTCGACCAGCGAAGATGTTCGCGATAAAATTAAATCAATGAAAGTTCCTGAACTGAAAAAAAATATCTGAAAGACAGGGGCGTGCGTTTAAGTGGCTACACAAAAGCGCAGCTTATCACTCTAGCCCTTGAAGCAGATCGGCAGTCGCTTCAACCGAGAGGTAGGCGGTGTAAAGGTCAAGTCGACCTGTGACTTGTGGCTTGCCACTAATTTTTATTCAAGCACTTTGGCTGTTTATCAGTGCGAACTGAACTTTTGCTTGGAAATGAAAGTCTTTCTTTCTTGATTTTTGGTTCCATAACGATTGTGTTCAAACAATGTAGGTACCGGGACAGAATTTGTCCGCTTGTTCCCGACGAAATGGCGGCTGCACACGCTAGGCCACCGAGACGGGTCGGCGTTCTGCCTTCGAATCGCTTTTATCCACAAATTTCTTGAAACTTTGAAGAAAAGGGCTCAAACTGAACGATCTCACCATTAGGTAAGACCGTCTCTGGGAATTTCTCCAGCTTATCTGATTTTCTCGAGCCATTTTGGCAGCCGATCGCAACGCAGTGGTAGTGCGGCATCGTGTGTGACTCGAGTAGCCCACATGCCGAGTCTATCAAGCCTTGTCTCGGTCCAAAATCGCGCACGTTCACACATGTTCACGCGCTATAACGAGAATCGGCAACAAGGCCATTCGGACACACGATTCAGTGGCTAATGACTCACCTGTAAATAGTGAAATCGTACGCGAAACTTCAACCATCGTGTGCTAAAAGGGCCTAAGTGTTTATCCAATGCACGACGTTTAAGCCCTTGAACCGAATGACAGACGGAAACTGCGTTCCGACAGTCACTACTGCATCCCCGTACCAGGGGCCGACGCTACACTAGGCCCCCACAACCACGGCCAAGTCGGGCTAACCGAGACCGAGCCGAGATAAGTAATAGCTAAGAACGAAAAATATTAAAATACTCGGTGACAAGGAAAGTGGACAGTTGCGAACAACTTTAAGGCCCCCGTGTTATTTCACAGTGTGCACAGAAGCGAGGAATTCTGTCAAATTCACCGGCACAGTGAATTTTTAGCATGGCTCGGAGATTATTGTGCGTGGGAGTGATTTCCCTTGAAAACAAAAGCAGACGTTTTTTCCCGGGGGAATTTCGGTCACACCTGTCAACAACATCGTCTCCTCCAAAACCAGGGTATGGTATTATTTTGTTATGCTAACAACATTATACAGCTTAGCGAGGCGTTTCCAAATAGTTAAGTGCTCTTGAACATTATGCAGCGCGAAATTAACGTCTGCTGTAAAGGACGTTAAACACCCAAACACCCACGTACTTTCTCTTTCGTGTAGTTTACAAATAAAGCTGATGACCATTATTGAGAACGGTAAACTGATAAACGGTTAAGCATCAGAGCTGGTTCTGAAAGCTGCCCTGTAAAGGTATTAGTATAACAAGATGGCCACCAGCCCAATATGTTGTTTCCATTTGATCACCTGCTATCGTCACGGTCGTTCTTTTGTAATGCCATGTATCCACACACACACACACACACACACACACACTCTCTCTCTCTCTCTCTCTCTGAATGGAAACAACTGACCGGGCTGTCACCCCAATCTTGTTTTTGGAAGAGAGACGTCAAGTTGTATTCTTTGAAATCTATGACGTTTTTCCTCACTGGGATGACGCATAATACATTTGGCGTAATAACTTTGATACAGTTCTTGCAATGAAAGCAGGCCCATGAAAATTGAAGTGTTGCTGCTGCGTGCGCAGTGTAAAGATCGAATTAATACCAACCCAATATGTTTAACAGACAAGTCTGCGCGGCGAACGTTTTCTAACTATGTGTTATGTCAGACATACACACGCGCGCGCGCACACACTCACACGCACGCACGCACGCGCACACGCACACACACACACAGACTCGCGCGAGCCGCGTTTGTGCTCCATTGAGACCTATGTGGTGTTCTCTCACTCTACTATGCTATTGAGTGAGAGTCAGTGGGAAAAACAAAGCACACTACATCAATGAAACTCCCGCTTTCCCCGTCTACACATAGAGAACGTCCAAAAAGTGGCGACACATCCCCAAGAAATGCCAGTATCACGTCAATCAAACATGACGTCGGAAAAATGACGCTGATACTGCCTTTTGCGTCAGTGCGCGCGTGCCTTTTCTGCGATGGATCTGACCTGTTCAGTACGTAAGCAGCCCTGCACAGCGTTCTGGGTTCTTCTTCTTTCATGAATTTGTTCTCCGTGCATATTCTGTTCATAAAGTATTGGAGTTGTATTCTGTTATATCCCGTGTCTTCTCTGCGATTGCACGAAGATGGCGACATAGTAGAAGTAAAATACACCACGTCTCCAAACAGAGGAATTCGGAAAGAAAGTGGCGAGACACCCCCAAGAAAAAAACAGCATCACGTCAATCAAACATGACGCACTTACTTTACGTCAGTGCGCGTGCGTCTCTTTTTCGATGTTTGTGAGGCGTGTGGCTTGTAGAGGAAATGTGCTGTGAGTACAAATTTTCGAGTCAACTGACGATAACGGCTGCAGTGAATTTTTCTAATTTTTTTGCATATTTTTTATGGCACCCCAGGCTCATTATCTATGTATAGTAGGAGCGATTTTGAGATCTAAAGTGTGTTCACCAGCACTTTCATCAGGTACGGCTTACGCCAAAAGTATAAAAGCGACAACCTCCAAAATTCATTTAGTTGAGAGTCCGTATTCGTGCTATCTATGTCCAAAAAATGGAGTGGTTTAGGTAAATAGTACGCCATTAAACGCCAGAAAGCCACTTTTTCTGAAAAGGGCGATAACTCGCAAATCATGTGTGCAATCGTACCTGGATCGGGCCTTCTATTCAACAATCTTGATTCATTTAGAAACCTCAAATTTGAAATCGATCGGTTCAGTATTTTTGGAGAAATAGGCATCTGAACTGGGTTCACATGCAATGTCAACTCAGGCTCGGTTTACATGAAAACTATAAGAGCGACCATTTTCTAGTAGTGACTCTGTTCAGAGTCCGTATTCAAGCTATCTACTGCCAAAAAATTGAGTGATTTAAATAAATATTACGCCTGTAAACGAAAGACAACCAACTTGTCTCAAAAGGGCGATAACTCCCAAATCACTTAAGCAATCATCACACGCTTGAATCGTCTAATGTAACATTTTGATATATTTGGATACCCCAAATTTGAAGCCATTCGGTTAAGTATTTTCGAAGAAACGGGCCTGGACACAATTCACACACACACAGCCGCACGCACGCACGCACACACATCCGCACAGACGGCACTCACTGAGGAGGAAAAGTGCGTTCGGCGGACCATACATGCCAGCGTCGATGACGCATGTTTTCTTACGTCATTGTCAGAGTTACACTTGCAAAATCGTCTCTGCGGGAGATCGGCAGTGACGTGCGTTTGTACCACAGATGCTTGCAGCAGACGTTAATTTCGCGCTGCATAATGTTCAAGAGCACTTAACTATTTGGAAACGCCTCGCTAAGCTGTATAATGTTGTTAGCATAACAAAATAATACCATACCCTGGTTTTGGAGGAGACGATGTTGTTGACAGGTGTGACCAAAATTCCCCCGGGAAAAAACGTCTGCTTTTGTTTTCAAGGGAAATCACTCCCACGCACAATAATCTCCGAGCCATGCTAAAAATTCACTGTGCCGGTGAATTTGACAGAATTCCTCGCTTCTGTGCACACTGTGAAATAACACGGGGGCCTTAAAGTTGTTCGCAACTGTCCACTTTCCTTGTCACCGAGTATTTTAATATTTTTCGTTCTTAGCTATTACTTATCTCGGCTCGGTCTCGGTTAGCCCGACTTGGCCGTGGTTGCGGGGGCCTAGTGTAGCGTCGGCCCCTGGTACGGGGATGTCACTACTGTTATCGTTCGGCCAGTACGTGTATCTCCGAAACTGCGAGCAGGATTTCCTGACTAAAACTCCATTAGACACAGTCAAATTTTATTCCAAATGAAAGTTCCATATTTTACACGATAGCCAGAATCTAAACTGGGACACAAAATCCTCTGCAGGAATGCCACCGAAAACAAATTTCAAGCTCAGTTAAACTATATGCAGAGCAGCACAGAACGGCAAACTCACAGCACAGTTGAAGGGACACAACCCACTATCAGCACAGCAGACGAGTTTTCCGCCCAGAGAATCATTGAATGTTTACTAATCCACAAACGAAGGTTGAAACTCTTGTTCCAGTGGATACGCACTAATCTGCGCCCGGCAGAGGCAGTTACTGCACGTAGCAAAGCAAGAGTGCGGTATTGCTTCCGCGCGGCGCCGAATGGTCCGATCGGAGGCTTGCCGGCCAGGAATCGCGAGGAAGTTGTACAACTTGGGGGTTTCCAGTAGCGCGGTCTGTTTGCTGGTTTGCGCAGAGACCATACACAGAGCCTGTCTGGATAGTCTTTGGTGTGCGTAAAAACGGCCGGTGCTTTTCACTGAGACTGACATCGTTTCGGTATGATAATAATAATACTGTAATAATAATGAGCATTGTATAGGCGCTTTACCCAATTTCATGAATCGGCTCAAAGCGCCGCGAAGTGAACCCAACACGCACGCTTATACTTATATATTGTTGTTGTGTGCTCGTGGTGAAATAACACGTTGAGTCAGTGTAAAGCTGCCCAGATAGAACTCACTGTCGATTTTCCACCTCAACGATATTTCAGTCTTCTTCTTCTTCGCCGTCTTCTTCTTCCTTTTTATCAGCCATTACTTCTTCAGTTCGGTCCAGTCTGCTAATCTGATTTCAAGACATGTCGAAGCATGCACCAGTTAGTGTAGACGAAAGGACCGAGTTGACCCGGGCTTCCGTTGTCGAAGTCATTCCGTGCTCTCTGCTGTTCGACTGTGGACTTTGGTGTTTTCACCTGCACGTTGTGGGCGTAGAGTCGGCGTCTGCTGCGACAGACTGGGTGCTGGCATGTAACCGTCACTGTCCTATAGCTTTGGCAGAAGTATATGTGTTCAGCGAACACCTACCGTGCTGGGTTCATTGTTATTATTATTAGTGCTGGCTACGTAGATACTATTTCAATTACATTGTCTACCTGCACTTGGGGATGGGACATTTGGAGGGGTGGTGGTTTGTTTGTTTGTTTGTTTTTACTTATGGACAGCCCCCAGTCATCTTCATTCTTCTTCTCGATCAAAGTTTCACCTTCCATCAGCTGTTCTGCTGTGATCTGGAATAAAGGGTCTAAGCTTCATGTGTTTGGTAGTTGCGTGTATCCTTTTTTCTCGATCGCGGTAGGAAGGAGGATTCACTGCTCACTGGCCCCAACCAGTGGGATGTCACGCGGGGCAACTGATGTTATCGGCGTTGACTACCAATACCAATATACCACTTTCTTGCAGGCCGAAGGACACGAATACACAGGGCCTCAAAATGTCTATATATTCCCTATTAGCCTCAGGTGTCATAGTCACCCCTAAAAATGCTTCAATCTAGAAGCAATTACTACCATGAACAATTATACCATTCAAATGCACGCACCTGACAGGAGTTTAAAAAAAATGAGCTGAAGCAATGCACGTCTACTTTCTCTTTAGGCCAGAGAGGCAGTTCACACAAATCCGCTTGCCTCACTTGTGCTCGGCCTCTGTGCAAAACGTCCCAGCTTCACTGGCAGCTTGCCTCTTTTTGCGACCGCCTAGCATGCATCTTGACCTATATAACACACAAAAAACACAAAAATCGCCCTTTTCATCACAAAAATTATGACAACAACATTCACTAGAGACTAGCACACTCGCCGAACAGAGTACTTTAAATGAATTCCGAACATGACCCCACGGTCAGTTTGTGTCCTTGCGCCTGCAGTATATTACGCATCAACCCGGTCAGCTGGCACTTACATCCCCCAGTGGCTCAACATTCTGAACCAATCATCAGGATTACACAGCCATTCAACTCACTGTGTGACTGAAGTGTTGATTGTGAGTGGTAGTGCTACTGGAGACCGTGCGATAGATTGTGACACTTAAACTATATGTGTTCACAGCCATGATTCACTCACGAGTGCTTCCTCTCTTCACAGACGCGAGAGAGACAGAGAGAGAGAGAGAGAGAGAGAGAGAGATGATGATGATGATGATGAGAGAGAGGGACCCTGAAAAGCGCTTGAAGTTTCTTCTTGTTGTTGTTTGATGATGGTGGTGGTGGTGGTGGTGGTTTTAGGGTTGTTTGTTGTTGTTGTTGTTGTTTGTTTGTTTGTTTGTTTGTTTGTTTGTTTGTTAACTCACTGAAAATTTGCACTAGTGAGTGGCGTAAATACATGTACCTTCCAGATTTTGGTCGGGAAATGGGAATTGCGTCGACGCATCCAACGTAAGCGCGTACGACATAAAGATGTCAAAACTGCGCATGGATTTCAAACTCGCTGTACTTGCCCACCGCTTCTTCGATGGCACATTCCCAGCATACGTGTCATTGTGGCTTACCGCTAATAACCCGCAGAGAACTCTCCGCTCCAAATAAAAAGAAATCGCCCCACCTGTGTGATGTTTACTTTTGGCAAAAAGGTCCTTCAAGTATCGCTCATTTGGTATAGTTCGCCTGTTCGGGGCTGCAAACGTATACCAGTCATTTGCAGGGGAAGCAAATGTATACCACCTGCGCAAGACAGGGTGCAAATGTATCCTGGACGCGAGTTGAAGTCACGTGACAGCTAACTTCGTTTTATGAATGTAACTTAAACGAAGGCATTAAACGAATGTAGCCTTCAGAAGGGGAAGATGTATGTGCGTGTATTGTATCTGTCATGATTTGTAACCGTTTCGCTTTCCGGAAACGAGCCTTTGGATAAAATAGCGTGGCAGTATCGCTAGAGCTGACCGGACTGACAGGTCACAGAACACAATTCAAATGAGGCAGGCCAGGACCCTCACTATTAAAATGAATTTCCCCCCTTTCCTTGTGTTTTTTGTGAGTTGCTAAAGGAGCATTTGACCCCAGATTTTGGGTTTTGGTGAAAAGAGGGATGTCTGTTGTGCAGAAAAATGGGAATGGTGACTTGAGGGGTGACCTATTTTTGGCCATATCGGTGGGCGTGTGCCAGAGCATGGATAAGTGAGTACACTGGTTTGTTTACGGGATGGGGAAGGACGCCACACCGGCAGAGTATGAAAATTACGGTTTCCAGGCTTCATTTTTGGCATGCAGCTTGCGGACATGTGTTGCTTCTGGAAACCATTGTGGGTTTTGGTTTGCAAATTTTTGTTGAAGGACCTGTGCTGCCTCACATTTGTAGGAGCCAGAGAGCAGCAAAAAAATGTATTCTGTGACCTGAAGGGCGGGATACAATCGCCCCGCTGATTAGAGAGCTGGAGTACATTTGCTCCCCCCCCCCCCCCCCCCCTGCATGTAACTGGCGGGCAAACTATACCAACTGAGCTCAAGTATCAGGTGCCCAGAGTCTAGAACTCACTTCCACAACACACCCGTCAGTCTCTCTCTTTCGTGCTTCAAAACTTAGGCCTCTGGCACCAAGTGGAGCATAGGCCATCGACAACCCTTCGCCATCGCACTCTGTTCTGGGCTATTCTTGCCACTCCAGTCCAGTTGGTCCCCTGCTTATATAGCTCTGCCTCAGTGTCCCGCCTCCAGCTGTTGCGAGGCCGGCCTCTCTTCCTTTTCCCTGCGGGTTCTATGTCAGGTAGTTCAAAAAGCAATCTAAAAAATCTCTCAGTTCCAGTCAGGCTTCTCTCCTTCGTAGTTAGCTGCGCCCTAAATACTCCCTCACTCACTCCCTCATTGTCGTCGTTACTGTAGATGCTAACGAATATCCTTTCCTTTCATTCATGTGATGCATCATTGTCAACATTATTATCTGTCGTCGGTTTGTTACATTGCCCTGTCTCACTTTCCGTCCTTAGGTACAGACATAGTCTTGAGTGGGTGGATGGCACCATTGCCATTAGTCTACCCTCTTCCAGTTTACTGGATGACGAAACCCAGCTGTGCCTACCTTACCCAAACAAAAACACGTTACCTACTGTTAGCACACGCTTGTGAAAAAAATATAACAGCTGCAATCGTTTGTGAAGAGGCTGTACTTAACAATAACTCATCTACGCTGCAGAAAGCTACGGGTGTGGTGTTGCCGTCCGTTGAGACGAGGACGTCCAAACTGTCTTTGACAACGTGCCGCGACAAAGGGCACCTCACCCATACTTTTCTAGCGTGTGATGGCAAAAGCGCGTGTTGGAGCCAGGGTTACGGCCCTTCCCATTCCTGCGCTGCCCCTATGAGACCACTTCCGCCATCTTTCACGTGCAGCAATGACGAAGCGCACGTGCCGTACACTTTGGTTTGCGACTTCCGGTCCGACTGTGATGACGCCAGCGACGAAGCGTTCTGTGTATTCCGTCCTTGTGAGATTGGGCAGTTTGGCTGCGGAAACAAACAGGTAGAATTAGTGAAAGGAGCCTAGCACTATATTGATTCTGTTCTTGAGCTTTAATTGTTACATTTTCTTCAATCCCCCCCCCCCCCCCCAAGTTAACCTTCACCACCCATCCCACACTGATCAGACTGCCTGGTCCACGAGTTTTACCGTGATTTCCCTAAAGTGAGCGTAGGGACGTTGGAAGACGCCAGGCGTACTTACTAGTAGGCACTCGACGGAATACACTCATGTTACAGACGGAATACATGGTACATTAGTCACAGTCTTTTTTTAAGTAGCAGGACCCTCCCTCCCCCCCCCCCCCCCCCGGTACCTCCCCCGGGGAGCCGGGGTGGCCGAATGGTAGAGCGTTGGACTTCTAATGCTCGGGTCGTGAGTTCGTATAACGGCTGGGGCCAAATATATATTTGTGCTGGCTTTTTTTTTATTTATCGTTGTCCCGTCTTTGATATCACCCGTTCGTGGTGGAAGAGGACGTTAAACCCCCAAACACCCACCCAGCCACCCCCTCCCCAACCACCCCCCCCCCACCCCCACCCAAAAAAAAAGTAAAATGGAAAGTTATTTGACTGGGGTGGGTGGGTGGGTGTTTGGGAGCTTAGCGTCCTTTTCCACCACATACGGGGGATTTCAAAGACGAGGCAACGATGAAAAAGCCAGCACAAATATGACGACGAGCTGCTGTGTGACCTGACCTGTCCCGGGAACTGCACGTGCTACGGTCTGGCCTTCTTCTGCACCAGCACCTTCCCAGCCGCTCACTTCCCGGACCTACGCTTCCTGGACGCCCGCGGCACCGACATGACTCCGGCAGACTTAAAGAACAATACCATGCTGATCCACTTGAGTCTGGCTCAGTGTGGTATCAAAACAATGGTCGTTCTTGAGTTTCCCAATCTGAGGAATTTAGATATCAGTAACAACGTTCTGACCAGTTTAACAAAACATCATCTGGAGCGCGTTAGGAATCTTCAGACATTGAACATTGCCGGTAATCCTATCAGGGATTTCTCATTTGGTAATGTGTCTCTCCTGAACCTGTACGAGCTGGATCTGTCTCGTGTGTCACTACCAGAACTAGATGTCAAGCGTGTTCAGTGTGTTTCCCAACGTGCAGACCCTGAACCTGTCTGAGAGCGGCGTGGAGCGTGTAGTAGGGGAAGGCTTCATGTCACTCAGCAAACTCCGTGTGTTGGACTTACGGGGATGTCCGGTGACAGTGTTCCCTCCCAGTCTACTCAAAGGTCTTTCAGAATGAACAATGTGTACGCCGATAATTACAAGATGTGTTGCGAGGCGACTTTGCCGGCTGGGTTCAACCCACTAAACTGCCTGGCGACGTCAGATGAGGTTTCGTCATGTGAGGCCTTATTACGTTCAGACGTTTACCGCGTGTTTCTGTCTGTGTTTTCGGTTCTGGCTTTGTTGGGTAACCTAGGTAGCATCGTGTTTCGTCTGGTGGTCAGCCGAAGCGCCAGTAAACAAGGCTTTGGAGTGTTTGTCACTCACCTGTGTGTGTCTGACTTCTTGATGGGATTGGCGTTGATAGGTGTGCTTCCTCTTCCCCTGCGGGGTCCATGTCAAGGCTTGCCGTTTCACTAAGCATGGGACCAGGTATTTTTGTAGTGAATGTGTTTGAGGAGCGAGATGCTCACATTCCGTGTTGGTTGTAGGATGACAAACTCAGGTTTGCAAATTGTGTCTTCTCTCTCAAAGCTACTGGCACATGTGCCCCCTATAATGCACATGGAATAGCAGAAATTATTCACTGATGTTTGTTTCTTTACACCAAAATTGTGATCTGATCACATAATACCTCATGAAAATGAGGACAGTACTGGTGAAGTTTGTATGTATGGAATCTCAGACTCAAAGCTGGTTTTTTTTTGTCACAGTATTTTGCGTGGGTTCTTTTTTCTCATTTTGTCAGCATTCTCTTTTCCCCAAGCCCACAAAGAGCTGTGTCCTGTCCTGAGATTGGATTTTGAGAAGGGGATTTATTATGTAAATTTCCAAGTCCATTACTTGGTGAACTTTGTGTGTATGGAATCTCAGACTCAAAGCTGTTTTTTTTTTTTTTTTTTGTCACAGTATTTTTCGTGGGTTCTTTTTTCTCATTTTGTCAACATTCTCTTTTCCCCAAGAGCTGTGTCCTGTCGTGGGATTAGATTTTGAGAAGGGGATTTCTTATATAAATTTCCAAGTGCATTACTGGTATGCCGAAAGATTTTCTTCTGAGCTGCAGTACACTGTACATGTACTGTTTGGGGGTGATAAAAACATTACGTGCGTGTGTGTCTTTTGTATGTAACCAGATTCTTTCAGGTTTCTGTGAATATGTCAGTAAATCTCTAACATATGATGTGAATGATGCAGCAAGTACAAAAGGGAATGCAGTTTTACTTTTGCATTAGGTAAATCAGAGTACACTGATTTGTTTAAAAGATTTGTTTCAAGAAGAAGTATACATTTTCAATAAATTATAATTTTTCACATATTCATGTTGTTAGTAGGTTTCTTTCATTTTAATTTAATTGCATTTCAGTAGGGCACACGCACACATGCGTGCGCGCACACACACACACACACACACACACACACAGATGCACGGGCGCGCGCGTGTGCGCAATGTCGATTTTTCCCACCAGTGAAATGAGTTTCTGAGTCTCCAGGGCATTTGTGGCCTACGTCAAACTCAAAGTGACAATAAAGATCTGTGGTTCTCTCCTTTGGCGTAGCAAACAGGGTTGTTCAGCTAACAACTGCCTGCTTTACCAGAGTCCCCTAACAGAACAGTTATTAGTTCAACGGGTTCAACCCGTGCAGCAGCAGAATGAACAGTGGCTAGTAGTGCAGGAGCGTTCGATATGGCTCATGTGGATACTTCGTCGGAATATTTATCTTTTGGTTCTCATTTTGCCTGGAGGCCGGCATGGCTGCCAGCGTTGAGAGCTTGGCCCAGATTGAAAACCAATACATGTAGTTTTGTTTTTATCAGCCCAGCTACTTTTACGGAAAAAAACCAGCCTAGGATACATCAAATGTGGCTGACGTGGCAGACGGATGATCAGTTCGGATTGAATCAGTAGTGTTCAGCCGACAGTTGAAGAATTTCATTGAGGTCTTCTCAATGCAAAGCGCACTTTTCTACTCGCCCCCCCCCCCCCCCCCCCCACACACACACCCTGGAAGAAAAAAAAAAACCCGCTGCCACTAACCTAGTTAATTATGAACTAATGCCCTACTCACGTGTATAATCTGGGCATGCTCAGCAGCGGATCCAAAGAGGGGGTACAGACGAGGCGATATGACGTGTAACATTATACCATAACATTATACCATCAGTATCAGAACTGATTGACTTGTCAGTATCCGCCGTTGGTGCTAGCTGGTCCGCGGCTAAATCAGTTTACAGTTGGGTGGTTCCCTTTGCCACTCAAGTTCCAAGGTACTAGAGATTCTTTATAGTACAAGCAGCGTGAAAGAGCCTCCCGGCTTTTCTAACAAAACCAAAAAAGACAGTGCGGCGGTACCTCGAACCCTGACCCACTTTAGATATGTTTGCGGCTCCCGGCGCTGACAGTTGGTTTTTGTTGACTGACGGGGATGAGAAATAGGCGGTGGTTCGTCCGCATAGAGCTGAAGAGGAATCTTAGTTCTTGTGAAGTACGCGTGTACAAACTTCCTCAACATTTAATTGAAAATCGCGCGGCTTTAAAGTGTTCATCTGAAAGGGCCGACGCGTGTTGTCACTCAGTCGATCTGTCTCGTGATTGGTCGAACGGCTGAAATGAGGAGGAAATACGCATTCCACGGGCGCTCGATGTGTACGTGCACTCAGAGTTTGCTCCTTGCAGGGACAAGCGCCCTAGAAATGAATTTTATCATTTGATTATTATGCACTGTCGCCCACGGTCATCAGTGGTATTCGTAGGGCCCTTGTATTTCGACAACGTTGAAGCCGAGACTCAGTGGCTCAGATAACCGGCGGTCGAATCTGCTACCTAAAGCACATCGTCAGTAGTCAGTAGTACTTTGCTACCCGGCCGCACTGCCGTCAGACTTTTTTTTTTCAGTTCCCGTTTTAGTCGCGCCGTTGGTCGCTTCAGTTTAGCATTTAGTGATTAATAGTTAAAGTTGAGGCTACAGAATTGAATGGTTCACAGGGGCGCCGGAAGATGTTGGGGGGAGGGGGGGGGGCAGAATCTCAGAGGGGGGGGGGGGGGGAGCGCCAGACCCAGTGAAAGGAAGGACGTTGCCCGAAGAAAGTGAAAAGCGGGGAGGGGGGGGGGGGAGTGACGATTATCAGACGACTTTCTGCCAAGTCGTTTTGATATTTCATGCAACGGCTAAACTGAGTTCTCTGCTGGGTGGGATGAGGGAGAGAGCAGGAAGAGGGGTAGGGGGAGAGGGAGGGAAGGGAGGGGAGGCAAGACCATGGCTTTGCCCCCCCTCTTGCCATAGTCACCTGATTTTCCGGGGGGGGGGGGGGCAAAAAGATACTCTTGCCCCCCCTGCTTGGGTACAGGGGGGGGCAGCTCCCCCCTCCCCCCCCCCCCCGGTTCCGGCGCTTCTGGTTCAAGTTTTGCCGGTTTATCTCCAAAACCGAAGCATAGTGGTCGTTGTATGGGTCAGTTCAAGTTCAGCTCAACCCGGCCGGCTGACCAGACGGACTCACAGAGTACAGACGGCAGTAGAGCGTGCAGGAAACAAAATGGTCCCGGCTAACATTTAATAGTCCCCCTTTTGTGCGTGTTCCTTTCGCTGTTGTTATTCGACAGTGCTGCTGGTCAGTGGTGCCGTAATGTCGTCGTTGTTTAATCCGGCGACCGGACTGACTTCGATTTTAAAAAAAAAACAAACCCTGATCATTCGGCGGTCACGGCAATCAGTATTGCCACTTGAAATATAATTGTAACTGAGTACTTGCATGCCAAATGTTTGATGTAGTTCCAATTCATGCCTACGCGGACTGACTCGGAAAAACTGATTTCTAAGCCTGAGACGAGTATCCTTGAGAGTCGAGTCACTAGAGTTCAGTAGCCTGTGCATGCTGCCTTCGCGTCCGCCTCTCTTCGGGTGCGTGTACTGATAAGTAGGACAGACAACCGTTTCACGAGTCTCTTGCCTGGGTTCGGATGACGCTGCGCGCCAGCCAGTCACTGTGCTTTTAGCAAGCTCGGCGGCCCGGTCTGTGAGGCCCTTGATACGGCAAATTAATATTCATGAGCTTTTTCGGTTTACTGGTTTACATGTTTTAGTTCACATCAAGGGCCGTGACAGACGCACTGCGAGTGAATACTGTGTTGATGTCAGTGTGCACCGACGACGCTGTGACTGATACGCTGCGCAGGCTCTATCCGCACCAGGAAAGTACACGCAGTCCCTCGGCGTTGCATTTCAAGTCAGTTGGGGCCCACCCGCACATGACGACTGACTCGGACTCAGTGAAAACTAAGGTAAGCTGCCCGGGCGATGCACAGAACTAAGTAAGTAAGCACGCGTAAGTCACGGTGCGTGTGTATTGCGAACATAAGCTTTCTGGCTTATATTCCGCGCTACTCTTCCGTTTTCCTCCGTTCTGTAGGGCTCACCGAGCGGTCAGTGACCTGATTTGCGACAGAGACTGACTGACATGTGCGGTTGGACCCACCCCACCGGGCACGGTACTCAATCACAGTCGTAACAGAGATATACATGATATCAGTGTTGTCTAGTGCCGGCGTGTCCCTGATTGTAAGTACCAGTATAGGGCAAGCGCAGATCTTTTATGATGTGCTGAACTGACGTGAAACTCAGTAAAATGAATGCACGTGAAATACACTTGCAACACAAATACTGACTAATCCTCTACCCGTTGGCAATACCCGTCTCGCGGCATCGGTTAGCTGACTGGGACCGACTATGGGATGTAGGCCTACACCACATTGAGCGGGTACGCCAGATCATTATCAGAGTGTGTCAGAACTGTTAGAATTATCCTTATGTTTCACACATTCGTCGGTACTATGCACCTACTGCCGGAGTAGCCGTGCACAGAGGCGCGGTTACTATGCACATCAATGCTCGAGCGGATGCAGTCCGGCGATAGAAACCCAACTGCCGGCCTACTAGCAATTCAGCCAGTCTATACGAGTCTTTTGACTGATACGCGGCTTCAATGGAGCTGTGAACCGGTTCAAAAATCCAAACCGGTTTTTTACCGGTTTTTTAACTTCAAACCGGTTTTTTAAACCGGTGTTTTTTTCCGGTTCAGTCATCACCAAAAGGTGTTTGAGGTCTGCACAAAATATTGGCGTTTTATGCGATGCATGTTCATATATATATGTGTGTGTGTTCAAGTGCATCAGCGATCAGGCTGCAGTAAACTGATTGCTAGTCGTCAAAAATAAATCCTGGCTAAACAAACAAACACACAAAACGAACAAACAAACAAGAAAAAAGAGGAGGAGGAGGATGAGAAGAAGAAGTGCGGAAAAAATGTCAACAACATTACCCCCCGCCCTCCCCCCCCCCCCACTCCTCCTCCTCCCCCAAACCCAGCTTAGGTTACAGAATAGGATACAGACGAGACTACAAGATCTGCAGATACGTTACAAGAATTCCAGCGGCCGTCAAGAAGAAATTAGAAGAAACAAGGAGGAACGGCCCCGTCCTACAAAGTTGTTTCTCTAAACTTCATTTTATTTTGTCTGTTTTGTTGTCGGTTCTCCCCTCTCCAAGTTCTACCAATGACACTAGATCCTCTACGACCTCGACCGATTAGCCACGTGACTGGGGGTGGGGGGTGGGGCCGGGTGGGGGAAGAAGGGAGAGAGAGAGAGAGGCAGAGAGAGAGGTTGGGTGGGTGGGTGTTTAGGAGTTTAACGTCCGTTTCCACCACATAAGGGTGATATCAAAGACGGGGCAACGAGAAAAAGGCCAGCACAAATATTTGGCCCCAGCGGCTGGGATTCGAACTCTCGGCCCAAGCATTGAAAGTCCAACGCTCTACCATTCGGCCACCCTGGCTCCCCAGAGAGAGAGAGAGAGAGACGTCAGTTCCGTGAACTAAACATTTGACGTCAGCCTCAGGCAGGTCGTCATACAGAGAGAGAGAGAGAGAGAGAGAGAGAGATGACGTCAATTCCGTGAAATAAACTTTTGACTTCAGCCTCTAGCACTGAGATCGTCTGAGGAAGCTTGTTCATGTCTTGTGATTTCCCTGTTGGCTTTGTGACTTCTCCGACTGAATTATTTTTCACATGAAATCTGGAAGATCTAGAGGGCTGATGAAATGTCGGAAGCAGTGACGATACTTGCGGATTTTGTCTGTGAACCAAACATTTGACGTCAGCCTCACGCTGCTCGTCTGACAGATGCTACTTCTTCATATCTTGTGATTTCCTTGTTGCTTTTGTGACTTCCGTGACTGAATTAATTTTGACATAAAATCTGGAAGATCTAGAGAGCTGATGAAACGTGGACTTTAGTGCCTTGAATTGTACTTACGAAATTGCAGTATTGGAACTTTTTTGACCGGCGCTTCTCGCAGAAACATGAAAAAATGTGTTTATCTAAAAGCTCTGTTATTCTTAATACTAAAGCTATAATAGTGCAGTAGTTCACGTCATATGTGCAGTTGGCACAAGTGACAAAAATACCGGAACGATGAGTAATTTGAAGGAGTCTTTTAATAGATATTTGGCCTTATATGCAAACCACCCCTACCTCGGAAACATTTTTCTTACACAAAACCTGTCAGAGCTACAGAACTGTGCTACGAAAACAGGCAGTATAATTGGATGATCTTCGCAATTTCAGAAAATGAAGCCATTTGAACATTTTTTTCCGAAAAAATTCGTAACATGACCGATTTTTAAAAATCGGCGATAACTCCTTTGAAAATGCCGCAGGATAAAATTCGTGAAAGGTAGGTCTGGAGAAGGTGAATTCCCATTTTATATCAAAGTAAAAAGGCCTCCAACGAGGTGGTTTAGGAGATAGCCATCATTATATCCGTACACACACACACACACACACACACACACACACACACACACACACACACACACACACACACACACACACGCGTCAACTCCCGCCAAAACGAACGCAGCAGCATAGTGTGCACGTCGAGTGTCTATGACGCATATTTCGTTACTTCACTGTGTGCGTGAAAGTATGTATTGTGTGGAGAAACGTCACAGTCTTGTTTTGTATCACTGAAACTTGCTGCTGCGCGTAGCAAAATCGTCCCCGTCTCATAAATTTGTTTCTCTATAGAGAAACAACTTAAGAAGATGACTTGAAGTAACTTTAGTACGTGTACTATAGTCTATGACCAAAACACCGGTTCGCGGCAACTCGAACCGGTTCGGCGAACCGGTTCAAATGGGAACCGGTTTTAACCGGTAAACCGGTTAACCGCGGCAGCTCTAGGCTTCATTATATATCACTGAGGTCAAGAAATTGTTATTCGCAAAGCCGATGGGGTACACGAACTGTAAATCCGTAAAACAGTAAATCACTTCACTTCAGTGACAAGTCGGCACACTGACATGACGGCCAAACGACTCCGAGGTCAGTCAGTCTTGACTGAACAGCTCTACGCGTGCGGACACTGACAACCATGGGTCTTTACTGACAAATGATTCAGTTATCGTATGCCACTACTTGAAGTTTCAATGAGATTTAAAGTAACCTGCAGTTCAAGTTACTGGAATCTGAAATTTTACGTTTTCAATGGAGAATCAGTCACTTTTCAGACTGAAACATGTCTGCCACTGAAGAGTAAGCGAGAAAAGTTGCACATTGTATACATATTCAAATGCAGCACTAGAAGAAGTTTATCCAGAAAAAAATCGGAATCCATATACCGTTTGTCTGCCGGGAATCAGTGTTGGTCGTGTGTGAAACAGGTCAACCACCGACCATGATTGTCAAAAAATGAACTGAACCCACGTTTACACAGTGAAACTGCATGCGTCAGTTAATACGCAAAGAATTCGGTCAGTCGTGCTACAAGACCCTCAGCTAGTTCAACCAACAGAGCATAGCGTGTGTCCTTTTTTTTTTTGTTTGTTTTTTGAGTGTCAGCGACTCAAGTTAGGACTGCCAGTGTCCTCCGGTCCCTACACAAAACAGTATCTCATAACCCAGTTAGCGATACTGACGGCGCACCAGATAATCATTTGCCTGTCTGTAAATGGGTTGAGTTGAGGGAGTGTTTTGATGTATTCGGACAATGCATGTTTATGTCCGCTGCTAATTAGTACGTACATGCGGATAGCGGCTGTGGACAACTTTATTCGTATTAAAGCTAACAAAGGCGACAGCTGTGCCGCAGCAAATGGTTAGTGGGTTGTTTTCCTCCAAGGTGCAGGGCCGAACGAGGAGAGGAGAAAGGGCTTTGGGGAAATTCCCCACCCCACCCCACCCCCCCCCCCACCCCCCCAAAAAAGAAGAAGAAAACAGTCAACAACAAACTGAACGCAGAAATATGCAGATATAAGCATACTTGTATGCACTTGTGATGCTTTAGCGAGCCCGCTGAGCGAAAAAAATCGACGAGCGTCTGACCCACCCTCCATCCCTCCCCTCCCCTCTCCCTCCCCTCTCCCCCTCCTCGTTCAAGTTGTATTTTTTTCTCGGTCGGTAAAGGCCCCCTCCGCCAAAACACAAAGTAACTGTTCCGGCCCTGAGATTTCGTGGGAATCATCCTTTTCGCGGAGGGGTGGGAGTGGAGGGGGAGCGAGGAAAACAAAACTGGCCAGCACGCACACTATTATCCATGAACGCTCATCGAGTAACCCATTAGAGCCGGAGAGGGGCTCGAAATCCATGTCTATCCGTGACTATTTCAGCTCCTTGCATCTCCAAAGAGCCAAATTATGAACAAAAAATAACAACAACAACAATCTCATTCTACAGGCCCAGTTTTTGCTTCGCTGTCACACCTTCAGGAGAGGACCAGTAAGGTCTGCACCGCATACGTCCCATATTGTCCCTGGGTGGCTTATCTCTACCAACCAGCAGCGGCAACAGCAGGGGGTAACTGTACTGCCAGCAAGACTTAGCAAGCAGGAGAAGACAAACCAGTTATCATGGAGAAGGTGGGCACGGTGACGCAGCTGAATGGCTACCCTATCAAGTCTTGTAGTGGAATACCGGTTGACAGCGCCCTTTGTACACCGCTTGGTCTGAAGATTGGAAAATCCACTGACAGGTGTGATGTCACAGACCGTGCAACGTCGACATTTTCTTTTTGCTCCTTCTTTTTCTTCTGTTCCGGCTTCGTCTTGCTGTTGTTGTTGTGCTGGTGTGTGTGTTCAGTTGATGTTTTTTTTGTTTTTTTCTTTCCTTCTCTCTCTCTCTCTCTCTCTCTCTCTCCCTCTCTCTCTTTAATACTTAGTTGAATGGTTTATGGTAGTATTAGCGGGACAGTGTGCAAGGGAGGCTTTCCAGTGCCTAACAACTCAAAAAGGATTCACCATCACTGTCGTCGTCATCATCATCATCATCATCATCATCATCAGCTCTCTCCCATGGGGATCGTTGTAATGTCATGCGAAGTCTCACGCAAGACACATAGCGAACAAGAGAGAGAGAGAGAGAGAGAGAGATTAAATTTAAATAACTGATTATACGTGTATATGCATTTCTGGAACGAATACGAATGTCGCCAAGACGGCCGTGATTTCGTCTCGGCGGATATCTAGACATATTACAATTGTGTATTTCAGTTTTGTTAGATTTTGGCCTCGTGTTCTGTTTCTGCAGACACTGGCTGATGGTGCGGGCGAATGGTGATTTCGTGACGCAGCGTCAGTACTCCAAAATGGCATTGATCACACCCGAGGTCCGTGAGACGGAGTTGGCCATCAACGCTCCTGGCATGCCCACCCTCACTGTGCCCCTGGAACCTGCCAGCGACAAGTCGAAGGCTATGAAATGCAGGTACGGTGAAGGATGAAAAGCTGGGCTTACAACCCTTTAACTTCGCTTTCCTCCTGCCTGAGTTACAACTGTCGACACAGCCTAATGGCTTTCAAGTTAATCCCAATTTTCACCTTACCTACCCGTAGGCGCAAACTGTGGGATATTCCCTTTTTAAGTTGTTTCTCTATAGAGAAACAACTTTATGAGACGGGGCAGATTTTGCTACGCGCAGCAGCAAGTTTCAGTGATACAAAACAAGACTGTGACGTTTCTCTACACAATACTTACTTTCACGCACACAGTGACGTAACGAAATCTGCGTCATAGACACCTGACGTGCACACTTTGCTGCTGCGTTCTTTTTGGCGGGAGTTGACGTGTGTGTGTGTGTGTGGACGGATGTAATGATGGCTATCTGCTAAACCACCTCGCCGGACGGCTTTTTACTTTGAGATAAAATGGGCAGTCATATTCTCCAGAGCTATTTTTCACGATTTTTAGCCTGCCGCATTTTGAGAACAGTTATCTCCGATTTGAAAAAATCGGTCATGTCAGGAATTTTTTCGAAAAAAATGTTCAAATGGCTTCATTTTCTGAAATTGGGAAGATCATCCAATTATACTGCCTGTTTTCGTAGCACAGCTCTGTAGCTCTGACAGATTTTGTGTAAGAAAAATATTTCCGAGGTAGGGGTGGTTTGCATATAAGGCCAAATATCTATGAAACGACTGCTTCAAATTACTCATCATTCCGGTATTTTTGTCACTTGTGCCAACTGCACATATGACATGAACTACTGCACTATTATAGCTTTAGTATTAAGAATAGCAGAGCTTTTAGATAAACAAATTTTTCACGTTTCTGCGAGAAGCGCCGGTCAAAAAAGTTCCAGTTTTGCAATTTCGTAAGTACAAACCAAGGCACTTAAGTCCACGTTTCATCAGCTCTCTAGATCTTCCAGATTTTATGTAAAAATTAATTCAGTCACGGAAGTCACAAAAGCAACAAGGAAATCACAAGACATGTAGAAGTATCATCTGTCAGACGAGCAGCGTGAGACTGACGTCAAATGTTTGGTTCACAGACAAAATCTGCAAGTATCGTCACTGCTTCCGACATTTCATCAGCCCTCTAGATCTTCCAGATTTCATGTGAAAAATAATTCAGTCGGAGAAGTCACAAAGCCAACAGGGAAATCACAAGACATGAACAAGCATCCTCAGACCATCTCCGTGCTAGAGGCTGACGTCAAAAGTTTACTTCGCGGAATTGACGTCATCTCTCTCTCTCTCTGTATGACGACCTGCCTGAGGCTGACGTCAAATGTTTAGTTCACGGAACTGACGTCTCTCTCTCTCTCTCTCTCTCTGGGGAGCCAGGGTGGCCGAATGGTAGAGCGTTGGACTTTCAATGCTTGGGCCGAGAGTTCGAATCCCGGCAGCTGGGGCCAAATATTTGTGCTGGCCTTTTTCTCGTTGCCCCGTCTTTGATATCACCCTTATGTGGGGGAAAAGGACGTTAAACTCCTAAACACCCACCCGCCCACCCTCTCTCTCTGCCTCTCTCTCTCTCTCTCTCTCTCTCCCCCTTATTCCCCCACCCGGCCCCACCCCCAGTCACGTGGCTAATCGGTCGAGGTCGTAGAGGATCTAGTGTCATTGGTAGAACTTGGAGAGGGGAGAACCGGCAACAATAACAACAAAACAGACAAAATAAAATGAAGTTTGGAGAATCAACTTTGTAGGACGGGGCCGTTCCTCCTTGTTTTTCCACACGACGTAAGAGGAGATATTTACAACAGATGAAGTGTCTTGTGAAGGAAAATGTTCTCTTCGAAGATTTCTTTCATTTCCGTTAGTTATGAGCGATTCTAACACTTGAGACACTCGGATGCGTGTCGGTTTACTCGGTTACGTAGTGTTTTCCCTTTAAGCGTCAAAGCAGACACAAGGTTCAGGTTTGTTATCAACAGTGGCTGGGATCACATTATTGTCCGGGGCGCGTCGCATTTCGACTGACACCTGCATTTGAACAAACGACTCCTGTAAATCAAAATATGGCAGTCGTTAAGCTTTAACCCGGGGTCGGCCTTGGCATCACGGTGATTGAAGTTGGGAATGACACACATGTATCCAGGTGTTGTGCTGATATCATCGAAGGGGCGGTCGGTGGTCTAGTGGTCAAGAGACTTGTCACCAATGCGAGAGGTCAGGGGTTCGAGTCCCACTCGAGGCAATGAATTTTTCCTTCTCGTACGTGGCACCGTTCATTCGGGCCGATCGTCGGGGATTCTCCCCGGGTACTCCGACTTTGGAAATTTGAAAAAGAAATGCAGTTATAAATTCCGAAATTTAAACAGCTGAGCTGACCCTTCGCACCACGTGATTGTAATGTGTTTATTTACGTCCGGTGTCTGAGAGAAAATGTGTGTGATTCACGTAAGCGTGCGTGTTGGGTTCAGTTCGCGGCGCTTTGAGCCGATTGATGAAATTCAATAAAGCGCCTAGACAATACTCATTATTATTATTATTATTATTATTCTTATTAAGTCAGTAAAAGTCCTTGACAACTCATGGGGAGCCGGGTGGGGGGGGGGGGGGGGGGGGTTCGAATGGTAGAGCGCTGGACTTCTAATGCTCGGGTCGTGAGTTCGATCCCGGCTGGGGCCAAATATTTGTGCTAGCTTTTTCATCGTTGCCCCGTCTCTGATATCACTCTATGTGGTGGAAAAGGACGTTAAACCCCCAAACACCCACCCACCCTTGACAGCTCATCAGCTGATGCCCTTGTCCCACTGTCCACTATTGTTCTTTACATATTGGTCGCTTTTATATACATGTATGCAGTAGCATGGTCGCCTCTGTGTGTGTGTGTGTGTGTGTGTGTGTGTGTGTGTGTGTGTGTGTGTGTGTGTGTGTGTGTGTGTGCGCGTGTGTGCGTGTGCTCTACATAGTTGGAGCTTACTTTGTTTATATAAGTAGCTTAGCAAGGACAGGATGTAAGACAGGTCTACGCACCTCATCTTTTATCCTTGGAAAATAAAGTTTCGTTCGTTCAAAGTTTCGTTCGTTCTGTCCAAACTCAGTGTTCTCCTCTGTTGTCAGGGTGTGGGCTGAGAAGATTGAGGGGCTTGACTGTGGTGACGAGGCTGCCAACTGGTTCTCCACCTTCCTGAAGGTAGAGGGGCTGAGGTTACTGTTCTCTGCTGCAGACCTTCCACGTCAGGACGTCACGCGCAACAAGAAACCTGACAACCCAGCAAAACCCGGGGACGAGGTTTGAACAGTTTGTTGTTGTTGTTGTTGTTTTTAATCATGGTTTATAGTTTCGGTCAGCCATGAACCATTTTTTCCTTCTCTGCTGTCATACTGAATTGAATTGAATTGAATTGAATTGAATTGAAAATACTTTACTGAAATACTGAAAGGGAAATTGCTTTTGCCCAAAGTAAACATAAGAAACATGACATAAAAACACACAAAACCAACAAATATTGCAAATGCGCATTTTAACCAGGCAGAGGCAGCAAACGCGTACATATCAGAAATAGTTGTATAGTGATTGTTTATGTACGTCACCGTGAATTGTTTTGATTTCCTTGGTTGTTGCTGCATCCGGTACCATCTACGTGAAGTATTTCGACTTATTTTATATCGATCGTGCCTTCAGTACAATCCGTTTGGGTAAATCGCCACAGCTTCCAGTCAAAAGCTTGAGAACACGGTGGTGTTTTCCGTATTTGATAAGATCAATTAAGTCGACAGCACTTCATGACTGACCACAAGTCCGAGACATTGATTTAATATGGTGTGTGTGTGTGTGTGTGTGTGTGTGTGTGTGTGTGTGTGTGTGTGTGTGTGTGTGTGTGTGTGTGTGTGTGTGTGTGTGTGTGTGTGTGTGTGTGTGTGCGTGTGTGTACAGCACTATTACTGAAACTGAATACCGATATTTGGTGACATTGATTTAATATTGTGTGTGTGTGTGTGTGTGTGCGTGCGTGCGTGCGTGCGTGCGTGCGTGCGTGTTCCCCAGACTGCTTTCAGCGACTTCTCTTCCTACCTGGTGACCACGGAAGAGTCTCTGGCGGCCGTCAACGAGAGACTGAAGGAACCGGTCGTCATGCGACGCTTCCGACCCAACATCGTCGTGTCCGGAAGTCCTGCCTTTGACGAGGTAACGACCCAATAGTTTGTCGTATTTTCTTTTGCCATTTACCCCCCCCCCCCCAAATTCAGGGGGGGTTTCCTCCAGTCAAAGTGGGTCGTCGCATTGCAGGGCCAACCATTATAACTTTAGGGGGGGGGGGGGAATGTGGTCTGGGTGATGGACGTAAGAGCTGGAAGGCACATTTTACAGTGTGGGAGTTTTCAGCTACATTTGTACAACGACAACACCAGCAAGAAACGCTCTAGTGCCAGATCCTTCAAGAACGCTACCACTACTCCGTGAAACAGCTGAGCTGTTAAATTGCTGAGCTGACCCTTCGCACCACGTGATTGTAATGTGTTTATGCCCAGTGAGTGAGAGAATGCGTGTGATTCACGTGAGCGTGCGTTCAGTTGGCGGCGCTTTGAGCCGATTCATGAAATTGGGTAAAGCGCCTATACAGTACTCATTATTAAATTCCTTCGGAAAGCTCGTCTTTCCAGTCTTTCAAAATAGCCCTGAAAATTTATCTCTTTCACCCAGACTGACTGACAAGCAGCAAATCCTCCTCCTCCTCCTCTTCTTCTCTTGTTGTTTCTGTTGTTTTCCTAATCGCAACGAGCATGGGCTGTTCTCGTGAGGCACCTCTTCGCGACAGTGGACATTGCAATTTCGGTAAGCAGTAGGTAAGGAATTGAAGTCACTGTTAGTAACAAGACCTTCCTTTGCAGGACAACTGGCTCGAGCTGAAGATCGGGGAGGCCACGTTCAGAACGCTGGGTCCTTGCGACAGGTCAGTTCCATTTTTATGTTGTTTCCATAGTAATGGAAACAACATAATAGGACGGGCTAAAATTTCCACGTTCATAGGCAAGCATCTGTGGTACAAACGCACGTCACTGCCGATCTCCCGCAGAGACGATTATGCAAGTGTAACTCTGACAACGACGTAAGAAAACGTACGTCATCGATGCTGGCATGTACAGTGCTCCGAACGCACTTCTCCTCCTCAGTGAGTGCCGTCTGTGTGGATGTGTGTGTGTGTGTGTGTGTGTGTGTGTGTGTGTGTGTGTGTGTGTGTGTGTGAATTGTGTCCGGGCCCGTTTCTTCGAAAATACTCAACCGAATGGCTTCAAATTTGGGGTATCCAAATATATCAAAATGTTACATTAGACGATTCAAGCGTGTGATGATTGCTTAAGTGATTTGGGAGTTATCGCCCTTTTGAGACAAGTTGGT
This sequence comes from Batillaria attramentaria, assembly GCA_018292915.2. NCBI lineage: Eukaryota > Metazoa > Mollusca > Gastropoda > Batillariidae > Batillaria > Batillaria attramentaria. Next base: position 419,925 of record JACVVK020000093.1, read on the forward strand.
TGTCTTTCGTGTACAGGCGTAATATTTATTTAAATCACTCAATTTTTTGGCAGTAGATAGCTTGAATACGGACTCT
>JACVVK020000093.1:425000-467500 GCA_018292915.2 Batillaria attramentaria
GCATGTGGTTATGAAGTAGAAGACGCATCCCTGTTTCATCATGCACGTAGCTTTACAATAGCTTTACTACCCTATGACCTCAACGTTGATATCCTCTGGAGAGGAAGCCCCACCCAATCTCTATATCAAAATACTTTTTTTCCAATCAGTTCAACAATTTATTGACTTACCGGGTCGCTTCGCCATTAAAATTTCTAAACCTGCGTCCACACGGACGGGCTGTTGCCGCCACCACCACTCACAGTAAAGTTTGATATGCTCTTTCTTCTTTCCTTTCCTCTTCCTGCTCTCTTCTTCTTCTTCTTCTTTCTCTCTCTCTCTTTTACGTCTTTACATTTCAGTCCAGTTTTTCCACGCCAATTTCCCCGCCATGCTTTTTGTAAACTGGTTCAGATGAGCACGTATATAAGTTTTTACTTGTTGTGCTCTCTTTCAACGTAATACTGTACTGTCTACTGCTTGACGGTGATCCGGCTTCAATGAATAAAAATGTTTAAACCAAACAACCGGAAAAATACCACCAACAGGAACAACAACAACAACAAACTGGTAGATATTTGGAGAAACAATTTGATAGGATGATCCTTGTTTTGCATCAATAAGCGGATCGTCTAGGTAGCCGCACGTAAGCATTCAGTGACATAACCTTGATCTTTTACAGCAACACGCTGTCCAGCGATTATTATTACTGCATGTTTGCCGTCACTTTTATTTTATTTTCATATAATTATGTGAAACGACTCTGTGGTGTTTTCCCTGCGTCACTCTGGTATTTTCTCCCGCCAAATTTCAAGACAAGGTTTCACTAGGACAGAAAAATAAGGTATGACGTGAGGCATCAGGCTGTAAGGTGACCGCTAGATGGGGCCACATGGCTATTTTGATGATTTCATACATGACCACAGGTTTGTCCATAAAACCTGCAGAATGCAGGCCCACGGTGTTCATGCTGATGATCAGGTTGTGCTTAGTGCAACATTGTTCAATGTTACACTTTTAAACGAGGGAATAAATGAAAGCACTGAGAAAGTGACCCAGAGACGTAGTTAAAAAAAAACAGAGTCCTCTCAAAAGATATGTACCTGATATTTTCATTAATGTCACTTGGCTTTATCAATATATCTGGCTTAGCTGGTCTTCCACCTGCTTATGAGACAACACACCCTGAGACAGCCATCCAATCAGCATTGTCCACGCCTCGTCCTCCGTGTAGGTCACGTGCATCTGGTCTTCCGCAGCCTCCTTGCTCCTCTTCTCCCTCTGGGACAGGAGGTAGGCCTGCAAGCGCTCCTCGCGTGCCCGACGCCTGCGATCCAGGAGGATGTTGAGTGTGTAGAGGAAGGGGTTGAGCACCGAGTTGACTGGCAGCACGACGATGGCCATGGCAACGTTCACCTCACCAGAGATGGGAGTTCCGGCCGACGCCAGCACCCCTAGAAGACCAATCGGGAACCAGCAGAGAAAGTCGGAGACGACGACACTAATGAGGCGGCGAGCGATTGTCAGGTCCTTGGACTGCTTACTGCTGTCAGCGGCGGCCATGCTGTTCGCTCGTATGGACCAGTAGATGAAGACCTGCCCTGTCGCGATGCAAATAAAAAGAACAAAGTTAAAGACGATCATGACGCCGAATGAGTAGCCTTGACCTGGAAAGTCTTGTCTTGTGATCGGCAGCGGAATACAAATGCCAGTCTGACTGTAGAACGCCCAGTGGGCAGTGAAAGGCAGCAATGGATACACGGCGAGCAGAAAGCCCAGGAGCCAAGCTACGAGGCAAGCCAGATGTGCTGATCGTTTCTGAAAACGAAAATCGCTGAAAGGGAATCGGAGGACCAGAAAACGGTCCGCTGTAATAAGACAAATGAGGAATGCCGACACCTCGCTCGACAAGAGGGACAAAAATCCCGCTACTTTACAGGCTGTGCTGTGTTTCCACGTCACGTCATTCCATAGGTACGATCCCAGATAAAGACGATCTGCGACACCTATCACTGCCAGGTACACGCCCATCAAGAAGTCAGACACACACAGGTGAGTGACAAACACTCCAAAGCCTTGTTTACTGGCGCTTCGGCTGACCACCAGACGAAACACGATGCTACCTAGGTTACCCAACAAAGCCACAACCGAAAACACAGACAGAAACACGCGGTAAACGTCTGAACGTAATAAGGCCTCACATGACGAAACCTCATCTGACGTCGCCAGGCAGTTTAGTGGGTTGAACCCAGCCGGCAAAGTCGCCTCGCAACACATCTTGTAATTATCGGCGTACACATTGTTCAGTTCTGAAAGACCTTTGAGTAGACTGGGAGGGAACGCTGTCATCGGACATCCCCGTAAGTCCAACACACGGAGTTTGCTGAGTGACTTGAAGCCTTCCCCTACTACACGCTCCACGCCGCTCTCAGACAGGTTCAGGGTCTGCACGTTGGGAAACACACTGAACACGCTGACATCTAGTTCTGGTAGTGACACACGAGACAAATCCAGCTCGTACAGGTTCAGGAGAGACAAATTACCAAATGAGAAATCCATGATAGGATTACCGGCAATGTTCAATGTCCGAAGATTCCTAACGCGCTCCAGATGATGTTTAGTTAAACTGGTCAGAACGTTGTTACTGATATCTAAATTCCTCAGATTGGGAAACTCAAGAACGACCATTGTTTTGATACCACACTGAGCCAGACTCAAGTGGATCAGCATGGTATTGTTCTTTAAGTCTGCCGGAGTCATGTCGGTGCCGCGGGCATCCAGGAAGCGTAGGTCCGGGAAGTGAGCGGCTGGGAAGGTGCTGGTGCAGAAGAAGGCCAGCCCGTAGCACGTGCAGTTCTCGGGACAGGTCAGGTCACACAGCAGCTCGTCGTCATGCTCTAAACATTGGAACAGCTCGTCACACATATGATTAACGTGGACGCAGATCATGGAACCGCGGCAACGGTAGAAACCAGGACAGGTGTATTCTTCACATCCCGCCTCGTCCTCTTTACCGGGGCAGTCATATACGTCGTTACATCGTAAGAACACAGGGACGCAGTAGCCGCTACCAGGACACTCAAAATGTGTCTCAGGGCAGATGGAAGTCGAGTTTCGTTTTGTGGACGTGAAGCGACCTTGCTGGTTGAGGTCAATCTGTCCTGGAGGCGGCACGACACTGTTCAATGACTCGGTGTCAAACCTACACTGTTTTTCGTCAGCAGCGTTCACGCATTGTGCCACTTCGTCACATTGACTACTCTCGGGTATACACTGAAAAACAAACGCAAGAAAGGAAAGTTCTAAGTTCTTGATGAAAATGTATCCTTGAAAAAAACTGAGTGTTGTATCCTTACTTTCACTTTCTTCTCTGTCAAATGACTGGCCGAATGGTAGAGCGTTGGACTTCTAATGCTCGGGCCGTGACTTCGAATCCCGGCTGGGGCCAAATATTTGTGCTGGGTTTTTCATCGTTGCCCCGTCTTTGAAATCACCCTATGTCGTGGAAAAGGACGCTAAACTCCCAAACTTCTTTTTTTTTTTGGGGGGGGGGGGGGGGAGGGGTTGGCTGGGTGGGGAGGGGATGGCTGGGTGGGTGTTTGGGGATTTAAAGTCTTCTTCCACCACATATGGGTGATATCAAAGACGGGGCAACGATGAAAAAGCCAGCACAAATTTATATTTGGCCCGAGCCGGGATACGAACTCACGACCCGAGCATTAGAAGTCCAACGCTCTACCATTCGGCCACCCCGGCTCCGGGGGGGGGGGGGGGGGGGGAGGGTCCTGCTACTTAAAAAAAGATTGTGACTACCATGTATTCCGTCTGTAACATGAGTGTATTCCGTAGAGTGCCTACTAGTAAGTACGCCTGGCGTCTTCCAACGTCCCTACGCTCACTTTAATCACGGTAAGGGCCGTTCTACACGTGGCAAGTTTGCAAGGCAAAAGCGGGTTTGCGGCCCCCGCAAATCGACGGCAAATGTACAAGCAAGATGTACAGTCTTGCAGCCTACGGCTTGCCGCGGCAAGTTTCGGATAGAACGGCTTTCTATTTTCTCGGCTTGCGCCTCGCAAGTGCGCGCGAGGCACCCTGGGAGCCCCGCCAGGACGGCCAATCGCACGCCGCGTAGTGGTCAAGCGGCCAAATTAAACAAAATGGCGTGAAAGACCTCCGTATGCGCCAAGCGAAGCTCGCTGCAAGATCCACTTTCTCGCCCAGATCCACTGTTTCTTCCTGTTCTGCAGCAAAATAACTGCAGCTGCTGCAAAAGTTAATTCCTCCTCCGAACTTTCATTCACATGTTCAGCTGAGTCTGACTCGGATTCACTCGCGACCATGGCCGGGCGAAATCGCGCGAGGCCCCTTCCAAATATAGGGTTGAAAGGGTCACACGAAAGGTCAATCAGCCGACTTGTGGTGCGGAGGTTTCCGCGTGTAGAAGCAGCGGCATTGCGGCAGACAAACTTGTGGGGGGAAAGTCGAAGGGCGGCAACTTGCCGCTTGTCACGTGTAGAACGGCCTTAAACCTCGTGGACCAGGGAGTCTGATCAGTGTGGGATGGGTGGTGAAGGTTAACTTGGGGGGGGGGGGGGAGTGAGTGAAGAAACTGTAACAATTAAAGCTCAAGAACAGAGTCAATATAGTGCTAGGCTCCTTTCACTAATTCTACCTGTTTGTTTCCGCAGCCAAACTGCCCAATCTCACAAGGACGGAATACACAGAACGCTTCGTCGCTGGCGTCATCACAGTCGGACCGGAAGTCGCAAACCAAGGTGTACGGCACGTGCGCTTCGTCATTGCTGCACGTGAAAGATGGCGGAAGTGGCCTCATAGGGGCAGCGCAGGAATGGGAAGGGCCGTAACCCTGGCTCCAACACGCGCTTTTGCTATCACACGCAAGAAAAGTATGGGTGAGGTGCCCTTTGTCGCGGCACGTTGTCAAAGACAGTTTGGACGTCCTCGTCTCCACGGACGGCAACACCACACCCGTAGCTTTCTGCAGCGTAGATGAGTTATTGTTAAGTACAGCCTCTTCACAAACGATTGCAGCTGTTATATTTTTTTCACAAGCGTGTGATAACAGTAGGTAACGTGTTTTTGTTTGGGTGAGGTAGGCACAGCTGGGTTTCGTCATCCAGTAGACGGAAGAGGGTAGACTAATGGCAATGGTGCCATCCACCCACTCAAGACTATGTCTGTACCTAAGGACGGAAAGTGAGACAGGGCAATGTAACAAACCGACGACAGATAATAATGTTGACAATGATGCATCACATGAATGAAAGGAAAGGATATTCGTTAGCATCTACAGTAACGACGACAATGAGGGAGTGAGTGAGGGAGTATTTAGGGCGCAGCTAACTACGAAGGAGAGAAGCCTGACTGGAACTGAGAGATTTTTTAGATTGCTTTTTGAACTACCTGACATAGAACCCGCAGGGAAAAGGAAGAGAGGCCGGCCTCGCAACAGCTGGAGGCGGGACACTGAGGCAGAGCTATATAAGCAGGGGACCAACTGGACTGGAGTGGCAAGAATAGCCCAGAACAGAGTGCGATGGCGAAGGGTTGTCGATGGCCTATGCTCCACTTGGTGCCAGGGGCCTAAGTTTTGAACTACGAAAGAGAGACTGACGGGTGTGTTGTGGAAGTGAGTTCTAGACTCTGGGCACCTGATACTTGAGCTCAGTTGGTATAGTTTGCCCGCCAGTTACATGCAGGGGGGGGGGGGGGGGGGGAGCAAATGTACTCCAGCTCTCTAATCAGCGGGGCGATTGTATCCCGCCCTTCAGGTCACAGAATACATTTTTTTGCTGCTCTCTGGCTCCTACAAATGTGAGGCAGCACAGGTCCTTCAAAAATAATTTTGCAAACCAAAACCCACAATGGTTTCCAGAAGCAACACATGTCCGCAAGCTGTATGCCAAAAATGAAGCCTGGAAACCGTAATTTTCATACTCTGCCGGTGTGGCGTCCTTCCCCATCCCGTAAACAAACCAGTGTACTCACTTATCCATGCTCTGGCACACGCCCACCGATATGGCCAAAAATAGGTCACCCCTCAAGTCACCATTCCCATTTTTCTGCACAACAGACATCCCTCTTTTCACCAAAACCCAAAATCTGGGGTCAAATGCTCCTTTAGCAACTCACAAAAACACAAGGAAAGGGGGGAAATTCATTTTAATAGTGAGGGTCCTGGCCTGCCTCATTTGAATTGTGTTCTGTGACCTGTCAGTCCGGTCAGCTCTAGCGATACTGCCACGCTGTTTTATCCAAAGGCTCGTTTCCGGAAAGCGAAACGGTTACAAATCATGACAGATACAATACACGCACATACATCTTCCCCTTCTGAAGGCTACATTCGTTTAATGCCTTCGTTTAAGTTACATTCATAAAACGAAGTTAGCTGTCACGTGACTTCAACTCGCGTCCAGGATACATTCGCACCCTGTCTTGCGCAGGTGGTATACATTTGCTCTTCCTGCAAATGACTGGTATACGTTTGCAGCTCCGAACAGGCGAACTATACCATTGAAATGAGCGATACTTGAAGGACCATTTTGCCAAAAGTAAACTTCACACAGGTGGGGCGATTTCTTTTTCTTTGGAGCGGAGAGTTCTCTGCGGGTTATTAGTGGTAAGTCACAATGACACGTATGCCGGGAATGTGCCATCGAAGAAGCGGTGGGCAAGTACAGCAAGTTTGAAATCCATGCGCAGTTTTGACATCTTTATGTCGTACGCGCTTATGTCGGATGCGTCGAAGCAATTCTTATTTCCCGACCAAAATCTGGAAGGTACATGTATTTACACCACTCGCCAGTGCAAAGTTTCAGTGAGTTAACTTCGAGAGAACGAAAGTATTAGTTATGACTTTCCATAACCCACGCAAAAAGTGTTTTTTGTTAACTCCAGTTACGTCATCGGTCAGTGGCCTTGAAATGGAGATTTGTTTCTTGACCTTCTGATAAAAACGCTGAGAATGGATTTAAAAAAGAATAAGGTGATGTTGACTGCATTTGGAAAGACAATGCAGAGAACAGCAAAACAATAAACCAAACGCTACCCGGAATGTGTAAACAAGACAGATAGCCCCTTCGCTACGGAGGCTGACGCTTGCAGCCAGTTCTACACCGATACATGAATTTAGCGCAAGAATATGGCCAAGCAGATAGTAAACTTTGAAATTATTCTTTTATGGTTGAATTTACTGTGTTGGCAATTTGTTTCGACAGTGTCATTTTCACATTTTATGTTGTTCGTCAAACTCGTAAAACAAGACAGCACGCAGTGGCTTTAAATGGAACTAGTTCTTTTCGCGGTGTCGGTGGGAATGGTCTATGTAAAAAAGATCTGTCAAAAATGAACACTTGGATCATTAAATTGGCTTTTCCAAGAGAAAAGAAAATGCTCGTGGTATCAACAGCTTACATGATTAATTCGAGTGGTTTACGGCGGAAGACTATCCCCTCGAGGGTTCGATTATTTGCGAAGCTACCTCGCCGGAGGCTCGGTAGCTACACAAACAATCGAACCATCTCGGGGTTAGTCTTTCGCTGTAAACCACTCGAACTGATCATGTAAGCTCTATGGCTAAAGTGACCAAAACTGGAAGTCCTTTCACAGTTCGACTCATCCGTGGTCGATGGATATGGGCAAACTTTAGATATCTCGAACATTCTTTTCTTTTCAGCGCATAGTCCAGCTTCTTCGAACGTGTTCGACTGTAGTCATGCAACTTGACAAGCAAGACCTGAAAACATCACTGTCAACAAAGATAGCTGCGAGTAAAGCGGTGACGGGATACTGATCACCTGATGTCAAAAGATAGGCATTTACAAGTAGACCGTGTCATTCTGCCCAGTTAAGGGGAGCCGGGGTGGCCGAATGACAGAGCTTTGGACTCTCAATGCTCGGGTCGTGCGTTCGAATCCCGCCGGCTGGGGCCAGATATTTGTGCAGGCCTTTTTTCTCGTTGCCCCGTCTTTGATAAACACCCAAACACCCACACCCACCCACCCACCCACCCCTGCCCAGTTAAATCATTTCACTCTGTCATTTTGAACTTGGAAGCCTCATTACATTTTTGGCAGGCCTGCGAAAGAGGTGCGTAGACCAATGTAGACTTCGTCAGGGGGTCCCAATTTCAGCATACTGGTGACGTCACGCCATTCTTCCGGTGTTTTTAGGCTGGCAAGGCGAGCACCTCGGCTCAGGCACTCCATTGCCGCATCTTCCCACGTGATAGGTTCTTGTGAAGTCACGTACAGGAAACACTTGCCGGCAGCTGTTAGACGACCCTGACCGCAATGTTCAGAGCTGTACGGACACGCTGCTTCATCCTGACCATCGTCACAATCAGACACCAGATTACAAGGGAAGTGTTGCTGGAAGTCGGTCCAGTGTGGCACGGAGCAGTTCCACCGACCTGGTACATGGCAGGGCAAACTCCAAAACTTATTGACTATTGCTATTAGTGTCATTTATTGTTCGTTAATAGTTACTGATTTTGTTCTGCTTAGCGTGTCTTCAGTTTGAAGCACTAGTCCTATTTCAACAATGGCAGAAGGGTCAATTTAAAGGTGAGGTTATATATTTATTTGGGGTAGCGACGTCTGCTAGTACTGGAGACGCACTACATTGTACTGGGGCAGCCTTTTAGTGCTGGTTGAACGCTGCATCCCTCGTGGGTATCGCCGCATGCTCACCTGATGAGGGTCCCATTGACCCGAAACCATGGTCGTGAGATCTTGTTCTTAACACTCACTTTCTCCTAAAATAAAGATCTATTATTCATTCATTTATGCTCTCTCTCTCTCTCTCTCAACGCGTGTGTGATACACCTCTACTTACAATCAGCTTCCTTTTTTTTAAAGCCATCCTTGAAAGGGCGAATTAAAATTAGAGACCTATTAACTGTTTTCCGTTTCGTAAAGCAGCAATGTCAACATATTTTGCACTTACCGTCAGCCAGCTGTTGTGGGAGGAACGAGTGGTTGTGAAAAGAGAAATGCAGTCTGAAGCCCGTCATTTTACTAAACTCATGTGTGCTGGTGAAATGCACGTGCAGTACGATGGTGTTGAGAACACGCGGCACAGGCGTTTTGAAGTCTTCTATTTTCCAGACAATGTGATCGTCCGTGGTGCCTCCTGCGTACAACGTCAGCAGTTCATAATTACCATGGTAGTGCGCACGATGGACGATGTCCATGCTGAGTACACTCACCATGACAACGTGCTGTTTGGGAACGTCCACCTGTGCCCAGCTGTCCATCTGTGGTTGGTAAAATGTTTGGCCGTCCCAACCAGGCGTTTGCACGAAACCTTAAAAACAGTGAGGGAGACCAGTGTGGTAGCTTTGTAAGTTTGGATGAGTAATGGTTTTGAAATCGGGCTAAATGAAGTTTTGACAATGAGATGTCACCGATTACGGAAAATACACCAGACGAGTTTGTTGATTTCGACCGCAAAACGGCGAGTTTTGCTCGTACATTGCTAGATGTAGTGCATGTGCACTTTAGTTTAGGCGCCAGTGTGATTCCACGCGTGATTTACGGTGAACACTTTATTCTACGTGTGGACAATTACACGATGACCTGTAATAGTAGTAGAGTGGTAAAAAGCTGCCTGTTAATTATGTGCATTTACACCTGTGCCAGTGCATATTTTCAGTGAGTTAAATTCGAGTGCTTTACGTCCGAAAATAGTAAGGAAACAGAGAGCGAAAGTGTGAGTTACGACTTTCCATAACCCACTCAGTGGTTTACGAGTTCACAAAAACACACTCCAGCCGTGAGTTACGTCATCGGTCAGTGGCCTTGAAAAGGAGATTTCTGACCTTCTGCTAAAAACGCTGAAGATGGATGAAAAATGAGGTGATGCTGACTGCATTTGGAAAGACAACGCAAAGAACAGCAACACAATACACCAAACTCAACCCGGAAACATGTAAACAAGACAGATAACCACCAACATCGCCACAAGACGCCGCCAAGGAGACGAGTGGAGCACACGCACGACACACGAGACTGAACCTAGCGGACGTAGAGCACAACACAATTTTACAACGCAATACACGAGCAGACGAACTTCTCTTTTTCTGCCTACTGTGAAGAAAATTGGAAGATATGGCCTTCACGATGTGTACCAAACGAAACTTGACACTTTCATAACCGACACATCACTGCAATACATGTCGAATGTGTTTTAATGTGCCCATGCGTACACCAGTTTTAGCCCCCTTCCCTACGGAGGCTTACTTCTCCCGCGCATGCATGAAGGGAATTTAAAGTCGTAAACACAGTACACACATTAGCGCGCATAGACTATCGAAGCAGTTTGTGTTTCGACAAATGCTTTCAAACAAAGGCAATCCAGAGTGTGAACAAAATGTTCTGCGCTCCGAGTCGTCAAGACTCAAGTTTTCGGTCAAAATCCCTAACTCAGTCGTGCAGTCGGGTTTTTAAAAAATAGTAACCCGGCGCAGGTAGACGTGAAAAGTTTCTTGCACACACTACTGCTGTTTCTACGCAAAACATACCTCCTCATGCGGAAAATGGGTGGTGTTGTAAATTTTGCGTCGCGGTTCTCGGGGTTGTGGGGTGTGAGTGTGTGTGTGTGTGTGTGTGTGTGTAAAGGGGGGGGGGGAGATGTTTGGGGGAAGATAGAGGCACGAATTTCTTCTATATGAAGTCACAGCAGTCAAACAAAAAGATTCCTAATCAATTTCGGAAGCCGAACCTTGTGTGAGCGACGTGAAGACCCTCTCCAGCTGAGGCCTTTCTGACTGTGCAACAGCTGTCAAGTCTATTCGAATTCTCATCGAATATGGCGAGTGGCTTCGGTCATACGTATCGATTTCAAACTGTACGATACTGGTTAGACTATACAGCCCAGACGACGGTATGCTTAAACACTCGTTGCATAGGTACAGCCGCTCCGATGTTTTCTCATATTCGAATATGCTCACAAAAATTAACACATCGCCATGTTGAGTACCATGTTGGGTCACGCTGCTCTGTACTCGAGTCAGCAGTATGTTGCCTGGAGGAACAGTCACAGCAAATTGACATATCTGTGATAGCACGGGTTTTAGGGAGGCAGCTTTCATGCTCTTTAAAAAGATCGCCCCTCTCTTTTCAAAGAAATATTCATTAACCGAGGTGTTGGAGCAACCCGTGGAGTTTTCTATATCGATGGTTAGGCACCTGTATGACGGTCCGCTTCCCGTAGCTTCATCTTCGCACGAAGCTGGCGTCGGCAGGAGAGTGGTTGCACCTGGCGTCGGTAGAGCGGCTGTTGCACCTGGCGTCGGTAGAACGACTGTTGCACCTGTCGTCGGTAGAACGACTGTTAAACCTGGCGTCGGCAGAACGGCTGTTGCACCTGCCGTCGGTAGAACGGCTGTTGCATCTGGCGTCGGCAGAACGACTGTTGCACCTGGCGTCGGCAGAACGGCTGTTGCACCTTGCGTCGGTAGAGCGGCTGTTGCACCTGGCGTCGGTAGAACGGCTGTTGCACCTGCCGTCGGAAGAACGGTTGTTGCACCTGCCGTCAGTAGAAATGGTGTTGCACCTGGCATCGGTAGAAAAGTAGCTGCAACACCATCAGCTATTGCAAAACGAGAAAGTGGCAGACTTGTTACGTCAAAGTGGAAATGTCGTTCCAAACCAAAAGAATAATTCAATTTCTTTATTTTCTTTAAAAAAGTTTTCTTTGGACAGATAAACGTTTTATTTCTATCTCCTGCTCAGTTGTTTTAAATCGGCCGTTTTCACTTCCACAGTTTCCGCTGTGCACGACAAAGATAGCGAGCATTGATAGTGACAGCTCCATTGTCCATTTTAGTATTGCTCTGAGATATTAATAATAATAATGATAACGATTTATTTCTATAGCGCTGTAATCTACTTATAAGGCAGTTCTAAGCGCTAAAAGTACAGGTAAAAGTACAGATAAGAGTCAAGGTTCAGACTTATATATATATATATATATAGGGGAAGTAAGTCTACTCGCTCTTAGCTTTACTTACTTGCACACATCTCCTAGATCTAGGGAGCGCTCTCAGCTTTACTTACTTCCCCTACTTTCAAATTGACCTGATTGAGCGCATGTTTTCGGCTTTAGCGACGCCTTTGTTCCTTTTCTATATATATATATATATATATATATATATATATATATATATATATATATATATATATATATATATATATTATTATTATACGGTCTTTCACGATACCTGAGGTGTGATTTTTTAATAGGTTTTCCCTTCAGTTCCACAGTACGTTCGGAAAGAAAAAAAAAAGAACTTTTTTTTTAGAATCTTATATCTGTAATACAAAGAATTTTAATGAAACGCAATAGAAGTATACTGCCTTTTAATGAAAATCTTAAGAGAAAAAGCAGTCACATGCAGCATCGTATTTCTAGCTGGATATGGATATAAGGGTGGGTGTTTGGGGGTTTAACGGGATATGGATATGACCCATGGGAGTGTGTGTGTGTGTGTGGGGGGGGGGGGGGGGGTACGCGCCATCTCCCACCCAACTTACCTCAATATACCACTTACATAGTGCTTGTTCAGGTTGCTCATGCCCCAAGATAGCTATGTTTCACATATACTTTATTTTCGCTTCTTAGTACTATCAATTTTGACATCCCTGCCACGGTTGGTCATGCCCTACGTTCTGCGTGGTACACGTGTGCCATTCAAGGTGTTTCAGTTTGCATTGTGTTCCCTGTTGTTTGGTTTGTTTGTTGCACGGTTCTGTTCTGCAGTGTGTGTGTGTGTGTGTGTGTGTGTGTACTGTTTGTGTACTTTTTATTTCTATCTCTTACTCAGTGTTACATTTGTAAGCAGATGTCATTAGAATTATCAGAAAATTGACTGTCGCGTTAAGTCTTCATTGATTCATTGTTCGCTCTTTGCGTTAGTGATAAGGCACAAGTATATTGAATTATATATCACTGGAATCTGGAATCTATACTACTAATAATTCTGATGACGTATAACCATGAAGCGACCATGCTCTAAGCGCCTTGCAATCATAGAACACTTAACGACAGAATGACTAAGTGAACTAAAAAGACTGATACAGACATCATTGTGTGTACACATATTATATCTGCTTCAGTAAAACAGTAATCTGTAGCTCAGTTGACACTCGTGCAAATGGACCAGCAGATGGACAGGCCAATCACTAGTTTTGAAAAGGCATGTCTGAAGCTGACACTGTAGATGTCAAAGATGATGATTGTAATGGTTCACAGTCCTTTCTTTACAAATATCTTCTTTTCGAAAGTTCGTACAAAGATTCAGAAGTTTTCACTGTCCGTTTTTCTAAGGTAACTTGTCAGTTTGGCAACGGGCAGTATTCCACCTGTTAGCCACCGATTACACAGGATAAGTGCTTCCTCGCTCGTGATAGTCGACTTGTTTGACTTACCACCGCAAGCAATATGTTTATTCTGAAGTTTCTTTTTCCGCAAGCGCTGATACCTCTCATGGCGCATGCGCTCTTGTCTGACAGAAAAGAGATAGAGGAACGGGTTAAGTGCGGAGCTGAGAGGCACCAGAAACAAAGCGACAAGTTTGTGTGTATCCTGGGAGGCAGGAGTTCCAGAAGCCAGAAGCCCAAGAACGCAGATCGAAAACCAGCACAAAAACTCTGATACAGCAATAGGAAACGTGCGCTCGGCTAATGCTATCTCTCTCATGCCGTTGGCGTCTACAGTCCACCAGTTATGACTCTGAACAAACCTTTCGATAAAGAGCTGGCCGATACCGACGCAAGAGAATAGAAAGAAATTAAGCCAGATGGTCACACCAAACGAATAGTTACCACCTTCAAAACTGCGGGTAAGAGGAAAAGGAACGCAAATACTGGTTTGGCTGAAATAGCTCCAGTGTGACGTCACCGGCAACAAGGGAATTAAAGCCAGAGCAAGTCCGACAACCCAAGCTATGGCGCATGTCACATGAGCTTTAGTGCGGTTAAAATTGAAATTTACACGGGGGACATACAAAGCTACTGCGCGATCCACTGTGATAAAGAGAATAAGAAAGGCAGACGTTTCGTTCGATAACAGAGACAGAAAGCCAGCCAGTCTACAGATCGAGCTGTTTCTCCACGATGTGTTATGCCAGAGATAGGACCCACGGAACATCAGATCAGCAGAAAGGATCAGGGTCAAGTACACACCCATCAGGAAATCAGACACACACAAGTGCACGACAAATGTTTCAGCACCAAACATCCCTGCGTTTTTCTGAGCCAGAATGTGTTGTGAGAAGCAGACTGCATTTCCGAGCAAACTGAGGATAGCTAGGACAGTTAGGGTAACGCGGTATACGTTGTCATCTAGCAAATATTGGCATGAAGAGATTTCGTCAGTTGGAGAAAGACATTGAAGAGAATTGAAGCCTGGGGGCAGCACGTCTTGACAGCAGATGGTGAAGTGGTCAGCGTAGACCATGTGCAGCTTGTCCAGCCCGTGAAACAAGGTTCTGGGAATCACTGTCAACGGGCAGCCACGCAGATCAACCACACGGAGTTGGGGCGCTGACTGGAATCCAGCGCCTAGCAAACGGTCCACACCGGTACCAGACAGATTTAAAGTCATCAGTTTAGGTAGCATGCTGACAACAGTAGAGTTCAGTTCTTGGATATGAATACCGGAGAGGTCAAGCTGCTCTAAGGACAGAAGGAACGACAATTCTGTCCGTAATGCAGAACCACTATCGGAAAAGAACGACGAAAGAGGATTTCTTGCCAAAATCAAGACGTTGAGATTTGCCAAGAATTGAAAATCTTCTTGGACAATAGTAGTCAAGTAATTGTCACTGAGATCCAGAATCCGAAGATTTGGCAGTCGTAACTGGTTCATATTTGACAGACGACAGCCAGCGAGCCCCAGTGAGACTAGCATTGTGTTGTTCAAAACATCCGCAGAAGACATGTTTGTACTGCGGGCGTCCAGGAAGCGTAGGTCCGGGAAGTGAGCGGCTGGGAAGGTGCTGGTGCAGAAGAAGGCCAGACCGTAGCACGTGCAGTTCTCGGGACAGGTCTGGTTACACAGCAGCTCGTCGTCATGCTGAGGACAGTGGAAAATGCCATCACACACGTGACTAGCGTGCACGCAGATCGGAGAACTTCGGCATTGGTAGAACCCCGGACAGTCGTCACTGTCAAAATCCACCTCGTCCTCACGGCCAGGGCAGTCGTCCACGCCGTTATGTCTGAGGAAGACCGGCAGGCAGTAGCCGCCACCAGGACACTGGAAGTGGGTCTCAGGACACGAAGTACCCGTCATATTTCTGTATGTGAACGTTCCCGTCTCGAAGATCAGTTCTGCGGGAGGGGGTAGTGGGGTTCCCTCGTTACGCCGTGTGCCGTAAATGCATTCCTCCTCGTCCGCACCATTCACACAGTGCTCAACGCTGTCACAAAGGTCGTCGCCCGACACGCACTGGTGAACAGGTTGCATATTTAGTACACTCAATTCAAGCAAACAGAAGACAAACGTGTGGCTCTGCTAAATAGAGGGCGCGTCTCCTCCGGTGTGAGCAGTGCGAAATATACTCACTACCTCACTATAAATAACCTGCCTAACACATAATAATAATAATAATAATGAGTATTGTATAGGCGCTTTACCCATTTTCATGAATCGGCTCAAAGCGCCGCGAAGTGAACCCAACACGCACGCTCACGTGAATTCTCTCACACACTGGACATAAACACATTACAATCACGTGGTGCGAAGGGTCAGCTCAGCTATTTAAATTTCTGAATTTAGAATTGCATTTATTTTTCAAATTTGGTGGGCTGAACAGTTTCAAAGCAGAGGGGGAGGAAGCCGGAGTACCCGGAGAGAACCCCCGACGATCGGCCCGAATGAACGGTGCCACATACGAGAAGGAAAAATTCTTTGCCCCGAGTAGGACTCGAACTCCTGACCTCTCGCACTGGTGACAAGTCTCTTAACCACTAGACCACCGACCGCCCCACATAACTATATCCTAAATTTCAGGGTGGTGTAGATGGGTGTTTGGGAGTTTAACGTCCTTTTCCACCACGTTAGGGTGATATCAAAGACGGGGCAATGCTCTACCATTCGGCTATCCCGGCTCCCCCTAAATTTCAGGGGCATCCCTGTGTTTCAAGATTGTTTCTAAGTTTGGAAAATCTAACCAAATGTTATAGAACATGTAGATAGATATGGATAGTTTTTCATGAGTGCTTTGCAGCTCGATACTAGTGGAGGGGCTAAGGTTGGCATAGCGACAGTGCTCACATTTCCATTCCTTTAGAAATCATGACTTTTCATGAAGTTGTCGCAGTATATAGTTTTGTTTTGTTTTTTAAGAGAAGTACTCAAATTTCAAACAGGAAGCAACATGTTCTAGCTGTCCTGGATAAAAATCATCATCATCATCGTCATCACCATATCTCTCTCACGTATTCTGTCAGTCGTCATTACCCCAAACACCCACTCTGTCGTCATTACCATCACCATCACCATCATCAACATCTCTCTCTCTCTCTCTCCCGTAATACAGAACTACTTGTCCAGACACGTGACCTGTCCTGGCGCGAAGATTTCTTGAAACTTACTTGCCCGTCTCCACATCTGGTCTGCTCTAGTGGATCACATGGCGGGAAGACACAGAACTCCTCGTCACTGCCATCTTCACAGTCCGGCCTGTGATCACAAACCAACGTGTACGGCACGAACTCCATCCCACTGGCGCATGCCAACGACGGCGGAAGTGGCGTCATTGGTGCGTCACAGACGTAGGAAGGACCGTAACCCTTCCCCCAGCAACCACTCTTCACATCACAGGCGAGGAAATCGTGTGCGGTGTGGTTTTTCGGGCAGGTCACAAAGTTGTCCATTGTCAGGCGTGTATCGAGAACTGGAAGCCTGATTTTCTGCATATCCTGACCCAAGAGAAGATCGTCTGATGTCACGGCTTCTTTCTCACAAAGGATACCGCTGTAATCATTGGACCGACAAAGCCCTACGTGCGCTTGATAGGTACCGCCAGTAGAAAGAAAGCCACACGCTCGCATCACAACGGAGATCCGGGATATAATGCCACCCCGCGTATTGTGGGCGATCGTTCCATCTGCCCATTGATACGTCTTCTGATACCTTCAACAAGCGTGACACAAAATAGTGTATTGTTTTCATTTCATCCTGATGTTCCCACGGTGAAATGCCGTGGTATAAATTTCTGTATATTGTCAAAGGGCAAGGACGTTGTTATGCCTCCTAATGGCAAGGTCACTGACCAAGCGGCTAAAAAAACACCACCCCCCAAAACACACACACACACACACACACACACACACACACACACACACAAAACAAAAAAAAAAAATCAAACAACATCAACAACAACAAAAACCTAAATGAAAGTCGCACTGCACCTTAAGGATGAATGATAAACTGACTGAACACACACACACACACACACACACACACACACACACACACACACACACACACACACACACAGCAAAACAAGTGGATGCATGGTTCCATGCATTTTTTTTAAGTCACAGCCGAATCATCATAACCGGAGTTATTATTATTATTACATTAACGGTATACTGGGGTGTGCAGATGTCAGTCCGATGTAAACCTTCTGGGTCTTGGGTGTTGGCTCCAGTTTGTGTCTCATCTCGAGCAGTCTCGTGACGTCATCCCATTCGGCGGGAGTGTTAAGGCTGGCGAGCTGTAGCCCACGACGCTGACACTCATCTGATGCGTCATCCAACGAAAGACGTACGTCACGTGGGACACTGACGTAGAGAAAGCAGCTTCCACCCGCTGGGACGTAATCAAGACCGCACGCGCGCGACGTATAGGGACAATTAACTTCGTCTTCGCCGCCTTCACAATCCCAGATCAAGTTACAAGGGAAGTGTTGCTGGAAGTCGGCCCAGTAAGGAACGGAACAGTTCCATTTGCCGTCTGGGAGTTTTTGTGGAATTTCCGAGAGGTTGTGGAAAGAGAACATCAGGCGGAACCCCGTTGAACGACCGTAGACCATGAAAGTGTAAACGTAGACCTCAACTGTACGTGCAACTAACACTGCAGGGTGGAAGTATTCCCATGAACTGTAGTCCCACACTTGACGTTCGGTCAGATTGGAGATCCGATGTACTTTTACTGTAGTACACCTGGTACTCAACTTGTTGTCCATGTCAAGGTGCGAGAAGCTTAGCATGACCGCGTGCCCCTCAGGAACGTGTAGGCGCGCCCAGCTCTCAATGTTGATCGGATAGGGTGACGATACGGTATAGTTGGGTGTCTTTATGTAGCCTACAATCAGAACCACGGCAAATCAATTTTTTTTAATGAAAAGCTAACGGTTAAAGGGGCTAATGCTACGATTTGTATGCTCACAGATCGTTCTGTTTTCGTGGGTATCTATCATCACACCACTTGCAGACACCTGGATAGTGACAGCTTCTGTAATCCTGGCGCCGAGCCGGGGTGGTCGAATGGTAGAGCGTTGGACTTCTAATGCTCGGGTCGTGAGTTCGATCCCGGCTGGGGCCAAATATTTGTGCTGGCTTTTTCATCGTTGCCCCGTCTTCGATATATCACCCTATGTGGTGGAAAAGGACGTTAAACCCCCACCCACCCATTCACCCCTGGCGCCGAGCCAGCAGAAGCGTACTCGATGACCACACCGAGCGCTCCAGTAGTCGTAGAATCTGCAAGTTCGACCGCTCGAGCAAAGTGTAAACAACTTTGTATCGCTTTAGGAGCTGTGCTAAACATCACGATAGGGTATTTCGAGCGTACAGGCGGACTCACGACCGAAACTGTTTAAAAATGCAAGTCGGACTAGCAAATAGGCTAGGAAAATTGCCGAACAAGGTAGAACAAATTTGATCCTAACTTTTTATTACAGATTTCAGTAGAACACAGGCCCCTAATGCCGTGGTGGTCTCCGTGAATTTTTTCTCCGTCCGCGTCACCGTTAAAAACGACCGTTTATCTTGCCATTTTCACTATATGAGCCCTATAAATGGGCTTTTGAGGGTGTGCACAAAGTATGCGTGTTTGCGGGTACAGAAATGCGCAGAACTCCACTCTAAATACGGTTACTGTTAGACAAGACATGCATTGTTGACATACTGAAATTTTACCCCAATCAGAATGATGCTTCCTGGAAAATTGCGGCCATCAGTTTGGCCGTTGATTCAAAGAACCCTGTAAAACGGCAGCATTTGATGCTTGTGCACTTATCAGGTCACTGCAGGTGACATGTATCGCGGAAAACATTTACGAACATTGAACAATTTAGTCAGGAAACGCTTCTTTGGTGTTGTGAAGTTCCCTTGTCACCGCATGTCCAGGTACGTACGAAATATGATATCCAAGTGAGCACTTTTTTCGGTAGCGATATTTTGGGGGTGTACTTACTAAAGTAGTTGCTGCGTTGTGAGTAGTGAACGATTTTTCTCAAAGAGCAGTGCACACTCAAGAATAGTATCCCAGTTGTGTCATATCAAAAGTTCATTGAAATCGCTTTTGTACTTTTGTCACTAACAGCCAACGAAAGTGCAACCTATTTAATAATGGCTGCTAGTTCAGTACTAGCAAAGTGCAATGGAAATTATGTAGAGCACAACCTGAAGTCTATAGTAGTATGTGTCTGAATTCATTTCAAGTGTTATGAGGTATGTTAATCACACGGCAAACATGTTTTCAAGGTCAAGGTCATTGGTTTGTCTGTTTACATGTACTCCAAAACATTTTACTTCATCGCTCAGAATAAGCATTTTGGTGCTGCTAACTTTTGTCCCCATGGTTTGGTGAGTTCACAACATCCTCAGAATAAAAATATGACTGCAAAATCTTCATAACTCAAGCGTGACCTTGACCTTTACTAGAGGTCACCAGAAAGGCATTCTTATCAATGCATATTAGGCAAATGTTATGCCAAAAGTTGTATTTACAAAATTTTCACCCAGTCTCTATGACCTTTACTCCCAAGGTCAAGGTCACCAAAGTTGTCCACAAGAAATCTTCTCATACAAACATCGTTTGTGCTAATTTTGTTTTGCCTGGTGCTTGTGACTGCTTGTTCGTTTGCTTATTCTAACACAGCGATGAAAGAAAATGTTTGGGAGTAAACAGACGAACCGATGACCTTGACCTTGTAAACATGTTTGCCGTGTGATTAACATACCTCATAACACTTGAAATGAATTCAGCCACTTACTACTGTAGACTTGATGTTGTGTTCTACATACCCTCCATCACATTTTGCCAGTAATGTATGCCAGTGATTTTCATTTGTAAACTTATGAATGTCCAAAAAAAGAGGCAAAATAACGGTGTTTGTTCCCAAGGAAAAACACGTTGAAAAGAAAAGAGATTTCACAGATTTGCTTTTGTGTCTATTGTTTTTCATTTGCATTTGTGTGATATTATTTTTCTGGACGTTTCATATTAAGTTTGTCTAATTTCTGTACCTGTACCTCAAAACAGGAATTAATGAAAATGTCCGACAGTTTCTGAGTGCGTTAGAATTTGAGGCAAAAAGGTATACTTGTAATAGTATTTTAGGGTTGCTGGACCATTTCTCTAAAGCATGATGTGCGTCTGCAAATGATCTGTCAAGCGTAGCAGCTGCAGCAGCGTAATATGTCAGCCCGGTCCCCATCAGTAAGAGAATTGGCGTCTATATGGAAAAAGGAAGATTTGATAACTGAGAGCTTCTACAGGCAAATCTGTCGTCATTTCGTTGGACCACCACAGGGTGTCTGGCCTAACATATCCAGTAGTCAAACTTGAAGTGTGTGCACAATACCTGCTGCAGCGGCGTCATTTGTAATCTTTGCTGTGTATAGTCAGTTTTTGAACCCAACCACAATATGGATTCCCGTCATTTCCCCTCACAGCCAAAAGGACATAGTGGATGGGCTAGTAACACGTAAGTGCAAAGCCTCTCCTCTAAAAGTTGGTCAGTAACAAAAAACGCTGTGTACACTGTGGCCGTCATATCTGGCTACTTGGTAACCTACCCCCGTAGCAATTAATGCTCTGTTTAATGAGAAAAAGGTGATTTAAGTCACCTATTTCAAGCAGTGAAGAGTTCATCAAATTTGATGTGGGATGCACGTTTTCCTTCTCCTGGAATCACTCTACTTTTTCCAATATGTAAAACAATGGCAAGTTAAAACT
Organism: Batillaria attramentaria; assembly: GCA_018292915.2. Lineage (NCBI taxonomy): Eukaryota > Metazoa > Mollusca > Gastropoda > Batillariidae > Batillaria > Batillaria attramentaria. Next base: position 446,199 of record JACVVK020000093.1, read on the forward strand.
GGTGGCTGCTAGCAGCAAAATATAAACCTACCCCCCACGCAGCATGTAATGAAGGAAATGGGAAAAAATGGGTAAAATAATGACCGCTGTAAAGAAGACGTGCTTGTTTAGATTCAGGGATCTTTCTTCATACGACTAGTCATTGTCTTTTCCTCCAAGACAAATGTATAAAAGGAAATTGCATCAAGTGTAGCAATTATGGCAGGCTCTTTTGGTAAGCACCGCTTTCAGCCCTTATAGGGAACTGATAGCTTCAATTAACGGCCATCTATAAGCAATAATCTCTCATACAAGTTCTTGAAGATACTTCTGAAACACCGAGCATGTGCCCGAATATTTGCATCATATTATACTTGTTTTCGCGGATACACCTTATCACAGCAACCAATCAAGTGTCCCTACTCCCATCATTACGCATATTCAGCCATTATTAAACAGGTTGCACTTTCGTTGGCTGTTTGTGACAAAAGTACAAAAGCGATTTCAATGAACTTTTGATATGACACAACTGGGATACTATTCTTGAGTGTGCACTGCTCTTTGAGAAAAACCGTTCACTACTAACAAAGCAGCAACTACTTTAGTAAGTACACCCCCAAAATATCGCTACCGAAAAAAGTGCTCACTTGGATATCATATTTCATACGTACCTGGACATGCGGTGACAAGGGAACTTCACAACACCAAAGAAGCGTTTCCTGACTAAATTGTTCAATGTTCGTAAATGTTTTCCGCGATACATGTCACCTGCAGTGACCTGATAAGTGCACAAGCATCAAATGCTGCCGTTTTACAGGGTCCTTTGAATCAACGGCCAAACTGATGGCCGCAATTTTCCAGGAAGCATCATTCTGATTGGGGTAAAATTTCAGTATGTCAACAATGCATGTCTTGTCTAACAGTAACCGTATTTAGAGTGGAGTTCTGCGCATTTCTGTACCCGCAAACACGCATACTTTGTGCACACCCTCAAAAGCCCATTTATAGGGCTCATATAGTGAAAATGGCAAGATAAACGGTCGTTTTTAACGGTGACGCGGACGGAGAAAAAATTCACGGAGACCACCACAGCATTAGGGGCCTGTGGTCTACTGATTTCTGTAATAAAAAGTTAGGATCAAATTTGTTCTACCTTCCGCTATATGAAATGCCTAATTAGACTCGCCTAAAAGCTGAGACCGTTTAAAAGGAGATACGTGTAAAAATAAAGTTCCTTAACAATCAGTCGCTGATTTAAATTCTGTTAAAAAGAGGAGACGGGTGAATACCGAGTGGGTGTTGGGTGTTTGGGGGTTTAACGTCCTTTTCCACCACATAGGGTGATATCAAAGACGGGGCAACGATGAAAAAGCCAGCACAAATATTAGGCCCCAACCGGGATCGAACTCATGACGCGAGCATTAGAAGTCCAACACTCTACCATTCGACCACCCCGGCTCCCCCGGGTGAATACCGAAGATACCCTCAACACGATGATACAATTTAACAGTTTGATATTCCTAGCCGTGAATCTTTAGCAAGCGTAAATGCACAACAACCGATAACCCACTGTACCCACGGTTCCTCGAGCACGTGACATGCACAGAGCGGACACTGCCTCGAGTTTCAAGTTTCTATCGTGAAAGCTAACCGACACAGTGTTCAGTGTGTGGGCGCTGGACACTAAAAAAAAAAAAAAAAAAAAACAATGTCAGGGTAGCGTAAGATGAGCAGCTGTACGAGGAATAACAGATTTTAATATGCCAAGGAAAACTTTTGAAAAAGTATTGGGTATTTCCTTCCATGGTCGCGGACATGTTGAATGCTGTCGTTGTTTGGTTTTTGGTCCCAGCAAAACTGTGACAAAACATATATATGCGTTAATTGAAATACTGGAGTGAAATTTTCCACTAGAAAAACTAAATGTATACAAAAAAACAAAAACAAAAAACTTTCGCTTACCTGCCATCGGCGTTGTTTGAATCACCTCCAGGTTTAGTTTGTCTGAGGAAGGCACTGCCACAAACGTCAAGTTCATGTGGAAGGGTTCACCGTAAAGCGGCATACTGGAACGTTTCAACAGTACATACTGGAACGTCACCTTGTTAGTAAAACTGTACAAGTCAAAACCCTGGACCCCACAATAGTGCTGTGACGTGTCAAAGAGCTTACGAGGCGGGTTTGTTCCTTCGTCAAAAGCTGAAACCGAGACGCCTGCTCTTAGAAGTGTTGAAAACAACCTTATCTGCATGCGAAAAACACGATCGTCGGAAGCTGTCACTGTAACATTGCAAGTATGTTTTTGTGTAACGACTGGGGTCCGTTTGTTGTGACGCAAATAGAGTTGACCTTCTATAGCGACATAATGTAGATGTCCGTTTTCAAGGACGCAGTTGTTGAGTTTATTGGACCGCAGGTTCAAAGGTTTGTAAACGGATTTTTGCACCTTTCTAATTGTTTGTTCGCGTTCGTGTTCATCCTGCTGTGTTAGAGTGGTGGATGACACATGATGCTGAACGTCGTCGAGTGGTCTGTCCGTGGTCACGTGGAACGTGTCCTTCGGAGAAAGCAACAGTGGTTGGAGAGCCTTGTATTCTGAGACACCGTGGCCGAACATAGACTGAGATTCGTTATCCAGAGTGTTTATGTTCGTCTGTACGGTTGGAGAGTGTGTGGTTTGACTCGACAGGGATCTTGATTGCCGTACGATGACAATAATGACCAGGGGGAGAATAAGGTGTGTCACAGTCATGGCGGAACGCGACTTCACAATGGCACATCTGCAGTCGTCGTTTAACCTGACTTTAACTTCTCAATACAAGCACACAACAGCGTGTGGAAAACTTTTCGAATGTGCGTAATCTGTGCATCACTTGGATCACAGTACAGCATCTGAGACCATTGTGGTGACTCTGGCCGGCGTATAAGTTGTTCTAAAAGTGCACCGCGTACTGAGCAGACGATGTTATTTGGTTGCGGACTGAGGGACAGTTAGACGGCGCTGACTGGTAGCTATTTATAGAAGCTTTGTCGAGTCCCAGTCTGTTCAGCAATGGACCGTAGGCTCAAAGAAAGTCGTATTTCTTTAATGTTAAAAACCACAAAGTCACGAAAACGGTCGCAATCACGATGGCCAAATGAAACATCCTTCTACCTGGCAAACAGCCGAAGAACTTCGAAAGCGGCAGTTTTTCATCTCAGCGGCGTCACAAACATAGAGACTCTAATTTCTCGTCCTTGAATTCTAAAGTGAAAGTTGCTGACTTGTCAATGCACATACCGACCGTATCAGTTTCAATAGTTTTTATCTTTTCTACTCCTCAGGCTTGTAGGTGTCAGTTTTTGCTAGCCAGTAGTCAGTATTGCCGATGACATGGTCACTGTTGTAGAGATGTGGCATAATAATAACATTATGGAACGCCACGTACTATGTCGAGGGGGACATGGTGTGTGCATTTTCACTCTCTCTATGCTGAGAGTTTTTTTTTTTCCCAGTAGCATACTAACAGGCGCTTGCTTCCATTTGACTCAGTGGTAGAAACCCATTTTGCTAGCACTGTATTTAGCTCCGCACTTTGACTGATCCCATAAATCGGAAATCTGCAGCCAAGTGCTGTCAACGTGAGCGCCAACAATGGGGACCTTAGCACAGAGAGAGTTAAAAATGCCACGTGAACCCAGACTCACCCTTGGTTCGCATGACAAAGAATGGCCCGCGGACGTCAAGTTCAATGCGGCAACTAGCGTTGTGGGTGTCGTAAACTTGTGCACAAGTCGCTGGTCACGTGACTTGCTTTTTTGGCTCCCTTGTGTTATCATTAAAGGGAGTCCGTCGTCTGTGTGTGTGTGTGTGTGTGTGTGTGTGTGTCTGTCTGTCTGTCAAGTTTACTGCGGGCACAGACACAGACAGTCTGTCTGTGTCTGTGCCCGCAGTAAACTTGACCTTAACACTGGCATTTTCTCAGAATCTACAAACAGCAGAGGCACCAAACTTGCCATGATAGACAGCCGTAAGATCTTTCAAAACATATTGTTTTGAATGACCTTGACACAAGGTCAAGGTCACTAAAGCTGTTTGCACGATGATAGGTATTGATAAGAACTTTACAGATATACATGTATTCACTGGCCTTGTGTCAAGGTCAAGGCCGCGCAAGCTATTTTTGTGAAACCATAACATTGACATTTTCTTAGAAACAACAAACAGCAGAGGTGCCAAACTTGGCTTGCTAATAGACAGTGATAAGACCTATGCACACATACCATTTTATGTGACTTTGACTCAAGGTCAAGGTCATTAAAGCAGTCTGTTTGGAAATTTTACGTAAATTTACATTTTCTCAGAAGCTAGAAAAACCAGAAGCATCAAACTTACCTTCCCTGGCATGATGATAGATAGTGATAAGAGCTTTACAAACATACTCTTTTGAATGACCTTGACCCTTGTCACACGGGAGCCATGGTGTCTTCTGTCTCTCTAGTGAAGCATATCCTTGGGCATGTACAGGTCATGAATAACAGAGTGCACAGTTTTGAGCTACAGTATTTCAGTATGTGGGGTTTGCACGGACGCCGCATCAGCAGACTATCAAAATTACGTTTGGAGGCTTCATTTTTGGCATGCAGCTTGTCGACATATCTTGCCTTCGGAAACCATTGTCTGTTTTGGTCGGAACTGAATTTGTTTTGAAGGAAGTGTGCTGCCTGATATTAGTAGGAGCCAAAGAGCAGGAAAAAAAACCAAAAAACAAAAACAAAAAACAAATGTATTCGGAAACCATTGTCTGTTTTGGTCGGAACTGAATTTGTTCTGAAGGAAGTGTGCTGCCTGATATTAGTAGGAGCCAAAGAGCAGGGGAAAAAAACAACAACAAAAAAACAAATGTATTCTGTGACCAAAACACCATTGTGCGGCCCCTCTGGTTTGGATTGGGATCTGTAACGTGCACACTTGATAGGTCCTACTGTGCTTGCGTGTGTACATGAAAGCGAGACGGGTACCGTAAACGAGTCTGCACTGAATGGATTTGACTCGATTTTGTAAGGGGAAAAAATCCCACCAAATTCCAGCCCACCGGAGGCACACTCAGGATACGACAGTATACAGCGGGCTAAGAATCATCGTAGCGGACACCTGAACTTCTAACTGTCCACACACGAATCACATCCTGAATCAAAGTCGTCGCAACACAAGACAGCACTAAACAACACTCTTATGCAACGCCCAAGAGACAGCGTAACGTGCCGTCATATTGCGTCACACTCCGGCGAGCGGTCAGCGCTAGCCAGACAGCTCGGCGATTTCGCACCCTCTTGTGAATACCGCGATCACTCGCTAGTTTGGGTATTGGCCACGTAATAGCTAACGGCACACTCAGTCGGGCCCCCTTACAACTGGCCCCAAGCACTTCCCACTGGCGTGAGGGCGGTAGACAACAAGAGACAAGTCCCGTTACAACGAGCATGAAACCACGTGTGACGTACTCACAGCCGTATGAGCCATACACAAGACTGCCCTGAGCAGGCAACGGGATTATTAGAGATTATGCAATCTACTGCGGGCTGGGCGAGGCAAGGGAAGGGATAGAGCCTCGTGGAGAGTGCCCACGCCTTGCGTAATAGTGTTGTGGAGTGGCGTCTAGTGCTGTTTAGTGGTCTCGTGAGTTTTAGTAAGTCTTGTCATATAGTGTGGGCAGGTGTGTGGGGACGGGGGTGGGGGGGGAGGGCTGTGGACAGTTAGGGGTTAACCACTAGACCCTGATTTGGCAAACGTTCTTTCAGTTATAGTGCCCCCCGCGTTTGGAACTCCTTGCCATCTTCTCTGAGAAACATCCCTTCACTCCTATAGTTTAAAGCACAACTCAAAACACATCTTTTCAAACTAGCTTTTAATCTTTACGCTTAAACTCCACGGCCTGAATTGATGTGTATAAATGTGTGCATGTGAATGTTGTGAATGTTGTGTGTATGCCGGCGTGAGCAAAAAGCGCATTGGGTGCTTTTGTAAGCAGAACTCCGCGCTCTACAAGTGTAATATATCATTATTATTGATTTCAAAGCCAGAAGCACTGGAAGAAATCCTGACAAATATTGCTTTGTCGAGGCCGTTCGAACCCAGGACCTTCCGATCTCGTCTCCACTGCTTAACTGTTTGTCTTGGACAGAGCCATGGAGAAATGTCGGAAAACTTCATTCCATCGGATTTCTGAACGTTTTTGATGGCTAAACGCACAGGCACCCGACTAAGCGTGTTCTCTTCTCGTCAGCAGTTACAAAGGTCACACACACAGGTAGAAATATCTCATCGGCGAGATATCCACAAAAAGGGCCAGCTGAATTTTCCTATTTCAGACAAATAAACAAAATGTAAAAAGGGTGTGTTTTGAAAGTCAGCAACAGTGCAAGGTGCACGGTCAACTCTTCCACGTTGCAGCATTTCTGAAAACCCAAGAATAAAGAGAAGAAGAAGAGGAAAACCGAGCTGAACCGAGTCAGATGGCAAACTGCGTTCATCCTTGTCTACGATATTAACCTGGTCAGAATTTTGATTTCAAATGACATAACACTCAGATCATTAGCTGCCTAAACAAAGGCATTTACATTAAAACAACAACAACAACAAAACAGGTACTGTATATCCTTAGAAAAATCAAAGTTCTTTACCACAAACAGAATTAGAAGCAGGACAAAGGCCTCAAATTTGGATCGTAAAATGTCGAAATTCAGGGCTGTTATAAATTTAAAAAGCTTTAGGCAGTAATCATTCAGAAATAAATAAATACAACATGATCGGAAAAGCGTTTTAAATTAGTATGAAGGAGTGAAACCTTTGATCTGGTCATGGAAGAATATCTGCGGCAGGAGTTCCAGAACTGTAACCCAGCACATTACCACGAGTGCTTTCCCTCGATATCTCAATGTCCCTGACCTCGTTCGGTGTTCTAATGCACACTAAGGTGAACCGACTAACAGCATAATTACGAAAGTTTTTTTCACGTGAAATTTGATGTCCCTGGAGTCAGATTGTCGTAATGTCAAGCGTCGAAACAAGATGCGTTCTATCGTGCAGGGATTACAGTTAACAATATCTGTCTCTGATGTAATCAGATACATATCCTACAAAGTACACGAAAATGGTGTATAAATAAAATAAAATAAAATAAAAACCAAATCTTTCTCGCACGACCGAGACGTTGTTAAAAACTCGATGCTGTATCCCCATGAGAGTTCAGTCTCCGAAACGAGACTGAAAATACCACGACCAGAAATAAACTGACACTGATACACCGCACCATCCTGTTTAATCATGGCTAGAAAACGTATCCGTATCCGTTATAATTGATACTTTCAAGATGTTCACGCAGACGTACCAAAAAAAAAAAAAATGCTGGTCCCATGAGAGGCCGGAAACTCTACTACCAGAAGAAAAACTAAAGTTGGATGATGCAAGGAAAGGTCAGTAGTAACTTCCACGGTTTAATACGAAAGAGACTGCTTTTTCTTCTTCTTCTTTTCTTTTTTTAAACGAAACAAGGATTAGGCTGCAGCCCGAAGTCTCTGCAACACCAGTCTAACGTCACGCGCTCTATGGACGCCGTTCAGATCTAATAATGGTCTTCGAGGCCGGCTGGATCGAAACCGAACAGAGCTTGTTTATTTCAGCCTCTAAAACCGAAAGAACAGACGTGATGTGATGGACGTGCGCTTCACTTCGCCTTTCACTGCCTGTACTTTCAGTTTTTGATTGCAGGGTGTGCAGCTGAGTAGATATGGTTAAGTATTGCAATACTTAGACCAGTTCGGACAAACGATTCAGTGGCTAATGACTCACCTGTAAATAGTGAAATCGTACGCGAAACTTCAACCATCGTGTGCTAAAAGGGCCTAAGTGTTTATCCAATGCACGACGTTTAAGCCCTTGAACCGAATGACAGATGGAAACTGCGTTCCAACAGTCACTACTGAGTGTTATCGTTCACACGAACGTTTGGGTATTGGCCACGTAATAGCTAACGGCACACTCAGTCGGGCCCCCTTACAACTGGCCCCATGCACTTCCCACTGGCGTGAGGGCGGTAGACAACAAGAGACAAGTCCCGTTACAACGAGCATGAAACCACGTGTGACGTACTCACAGCCGTATGAGCCATACATCGTAAAATGTCGAAATTCAGGGCTGTTATAAATTTAAAAAGCTGTAGGCAGTAATCATTCAGAAATAAATAAATACAACATGATCGGAAAAGCGTTTTAAAGTAGTATGAATGAGTGAAACCTTTGATTTGGTCATAGAAGAATATCTGCGGCAGGAGTTCCAGAACTGTAACCCAGCACATTACCACGAGTGCTTTCCCTCGATATCTCAATGTCCCTGACCTCGTTCGGTGTTCTAATGCACACTAAGGTGAACCGACTAACAGCATAATTACGAGTCCGATATTTACAAATGGAAGTGTCTGACAAGTCTAATTTAATATACTGATGTGGATTGCTTGCAACTCAAACTGATCGGAATCTGAAGTCTCTACCTTCCGTTTTCCTGCACGAGACATCTTTAGTAAAGTTTTTTCACGTGAAATTTGATGTCCCTGGAGTCAGATTGTCGTAATGTCAAGCGTCGAAACAAGATGCTCACACGACCGAGAACACTTACTCAATGTGGTTGACGTGCACTCTGACATCTTATCTTCCGACCAAGAGGAGAAGGTGAAGGAACTCATCACGGAGTTTCAGGACACTTTTGCCATGTCAGAAGAAGAAGTGGGTCTCACCTCCCAAGTAAAGCACCGCATCGACCTAGAAGACGATCGGCCGTCCAAGCAAGCACATCGACGAATACCACCTGCCACGATTGATGAGGTCCGGTCACACCTGCAACAGCTGCTCGCCAGCGGTGTGATTCGCCGTTCTCACAGTCCCTGGGCATCGAACATCGTCCTTGTCCGACGCAAAGATGGCCGTATCCGAATGTGCACTGATTTCCGTCAGTTAAACCAGCGCACTGTCAAGGATGCATATGCACTCCCGAGGGTGGAAGACATCTTGGATTGTTTGGCCGGGTCCCAATATTTCACCGTGCTAGACATGAAGAGTGGCTACTATCAGATAGAGATTGAGGAGGCGCATAAAGAGAGAACTGCATTCACCGTGGGTCCACTTGGATTTTTCGAATACAACCGGCTGCCTCTCTGACTTTGCAACGCTCCTGCAACTTACCAGCGTCTAATGGAAGACATATTTCAAGATATGAACATGAAAATATGCCTAATCTTTTTGGACGATCTCATCATATTCTCCAGGACTTTCGAAGAACACCAAGAAAGACTCAGGAAGGTGTTCACCAGATTGCAGAAAGCTGGGCTCAAGCTGAATCCCAAGAAATGCCACTTTGCAAGGGATAAGGCTGTGTACGTAGGCCATACTGTTTCTGCCGACGGAATTGGTCCTGACCCTGCAAAGACAGAAGCTATCAGAACATGGCCCACACCTACCACTCCTGAGGAAGTTCGGAGCTTTCTTGGTTTTGCAGGTTATTACCGTCGCATGGCCCCATCGATGAGTGCATCCTTGCCGTTGGAGATGGGGCTTGCGTGTCTCCATGACCCCGAGAGCTATGCCGGCGGGAGATTCGTCTCCTGGTAGGGCCACCCATGCTGGACAGGTCGAAGGGTAGAGGCCAGACGAAGCGCACTCACTGGTCCTCCAGGTTGGGGGTTTGAGTAGGGCTAACAACCCAACTCTTTAAAAAAAGAACACGTTACAGAAACTACAACCACAGATCTACAACGCAACTTGGTCCAGGAAGAGTCCTCTTTAGTAGAGCCCATGACGCGAGCTGGTGAAAGCCCTCGGGAAGCCAGTGCGCCGACTACTCTTCTGACGGCCAAGACCAAAGCCAGGATAGGGACCTGGAACATCCGAGAAGACCGGCCTCAAGATCAACATCAGCAAGACCGAAGTCATGAGAGTCAACCACAAACAGCACGACCCCATCCAGCTGCACCAGGAAGACATCAAAGAGGTGGACAAGTTCGTCTACCTCGGCAGCGTTGTCAGCAAGGATGGAGGAACGGACGAGGACATCAAGAGCCGCACCAACAAAGCCAGACATGCCTTTCGCACTCTACGCCCCATCTGGAGATCCACAGCCCTATCCCTGCGAAACAAGATCCGGATCTTCAACTCAAATGTGAAGTCGGTCCTACTCTATGGCTCGGAGACATGGCGCACCACCAAGACAAGCTCCCACAAGCTGCAAACCTTCATCAACAGATGCCTCCGCAACATTCTCAACATCAGATACCCACTGGTGATCACCAACCAAGACCTCTGGGAGGGAACAAGACAGGTCCCCATCGAGCAGGAGATCAAGAAAAGGAAATGGGGATGGATCGGACACACTCTGCGAAAATCAACATCAAATGTCACCAGGCAGTCCCTTGACTGGAACCCCCAGGGAAAGCGCAAAGTGGGCCGACCGAAGCAGACCTGGCGGAGGAGTACGGACGCTGAAGCCAAGGCTGCCGGAACGACGTGGGCCGAACTAAAGAGGGCATCCCAGAACCGAGTGCGCTGGCGGAGTGTGGTTGCAGCCCTATGTTCCCCAGGGAATAAAGAGGATTAAACTAAACTAAACAAGAGAAAAGCACCGCGACAACACATTGAAAGCACGTCAACACACACCACCATGATGAAGAATTTTGAGAACTTCATCATGAAACGTGGAGTGTTGCACAGACAGACCAAGACAGATGAAGGCAACAAGCTGCAAGTTGTGCTCCCAGAAAGCTTCATCAAGCGTGCACTCAGAGGTCTTCACCATGACATAGGGCATCCTGGAAGAGACAGAACAGCAGGACTAGTGCGTGAACGCTTCTGGTGGCCAGGCATGTCCCGAGACATAGAGAGTTGGTGTCAGGATTGTCCCCGGTGCATACGCAGGAAAGCTGTTGGTGACAAGGCTCCCATGGTTAACATCACCTCCAGCCAGCCACTCGAGCTCGTATGCATGGACTACCTTTCCCTAGAGACATCATCAGGGGGACACCAGAGCATCCTGGTGATCACGGACCACTTCACCAGGTACGCCCAAGCAATACCCACGAGGAACCAGACAGCAAGAACAACAGCTAAAGCTCTTTTTAATCATTTCCTCGTCCACTATGGTTTCCCCAAGCGACTGCACTCGGATCAAGGCGCAAATTTTGAGAGCAAAGTGATCAAAGAACTCTGCAACATCGCTGGCATCGAGAAATCACGAACCTCAGCCTACCATCCCATGGGGAATGGAATGACCGAGAGGTTTAACCGAACACTGCTGGGAATGCTGGGAACCTTGGAGGCAGACAAGAAGACACAGTGGCACAAGTACGTCGCGCCTCTGGTACACGCGTACAACTGCACTAAGCATGAAGGAACAGGTTACCCCCCTTACTTCCTCATGTTCGGTTGTCATCCACGCCTGCCAGTAGACCTTGTCTTTGAACTGAACCGTAATGACGACTCAAAGAACCATACCACATACGTGACAGAACTGAAGCGTCGCCTCCAGGAGTCATACAAGATGGCCGCAAGTGTCGCAGAAACTGCCCAGGATCGCCAAAAGACCCGGTATGACCTGAGAACTCGTGGTGCAGTTTTGAGACCAGGAGATCGAGTACTTGTCAACAGTATTTTCCATTGTTTTCAGGGTCGGTGTTTTTGGTTTTGTTTTCACGTCTTCATCTCTTCAGTTATTCTTCCAACGTTTGTTTCCACTTCTTCACGTTTCATCTGTATATAGTCCGTGTGCGGACGTTCCGCCGATGGACGTTTCGCCGTCGGATGTTTCGGAGTCGGACGTTTTGCCGACCGGACGTTTAGCCAACGGATGTTTCGCCGACGGATGTTTCGTCGACCGGACGTTTCGCAGACAGACTTTTCGACGCATTATGCATGGGCAACATATAAAAGTACATAACATATAACAATATAAAACATTCTCATCATCTTGTGACATGACATACTCCAAGTTTAATAGAAATATAGTCATCAAAAAAATAAACACGTAAAGACATCTCAGTGAGTCGTGTCGACCAACCCCGACCTGGAGTAGGGTGGTGTCATCAACAACATCAAGCCCTCCCTTCTACACATGAAAGCGAGACAGGTACCGTAAACGAGTCTGCACTGAATGTCATTCCGTCATTTTTTTTTTTACGTCGTATCGTGACGTAATTTTTTTGATTGAACGTTTTGTTATTGTCAGACATTGATTTCTGCAGTGTCCTTTGTCGAACTGATGAGGTATGGACATGTGTATCATTAGTAATGCTTTTCATAGTAGTTGTGGCTTGCGCGGCTTTAAGCCCTAAAAACTCACTCACTCACTCATAGTAGTTGTGTTGTTAACCAGTGCGGCTGGAATGATATAGTCTATAAGTTTAACTCTGAGTAGCTTTGGAAAATCGGAATGTCAGAAGTTTGGTGCCTCTGCTGTTTGTAGATTCTGAGAAAAATTAAGGTCAAGTTTACTGCGGACACACACACACACACACACACACACACACACACGGAATGTAAGTCAAATGTACACTATCCTTACTAATCAATGTATTCCAGCAGCACCAAGAAACTTTTTCATTGCCGAAATATTAATGCTTGTAACTTTGAACCGACACCGGCCATGTACGAGCGCGACCCTCCGCCATCTTGAAATCAGATAGCTGGCGAATCTGGACCAGCCAATCAGATAGCGTCTGGCGAAATCATTCGTGGTTGATCGGAGTTCATCGCATAACATGTCGAGAACAGTCCAAAATCTCTTCGCGAGGCCCCAAAATGTTTCGAGCGAAGCGTTTTTGCTTCGCTCTTCGGGGTTGATCGGCATAGTTAAGACGCGCCTTTAGAAACAACGTACTCTTGGAACCTAGTTCGCGAAACAAAAGTTCGTCCGGTTAAGAACGGCTTTAAACGTCACGTGACTTGCTTTTTTGGCTCCCTTGTGTTATGAAGAGAGTCCGTCGTGTGTGTGTGTGTGTGTGTGTGTGTGTGTGTGTGTGTGTGTGTGTGTGTGTCTGTGTCCGCAGTAAACTTGACCTTAATTTTTCTCAGAATCTACAAACAGCAGAGGCACCAAACTTGCCATGATAGACAGCCGTAAGATCTTTCAAAACATATCGTTTTGAATGACCTTGACACGAGGTCAAGGTCACTAAAGCTGTTTGCACGATGATAGGAATTGATAAGAACTTTACAGATATACATGTATTCACTGGCCTTGTGTCAAGGTCAAGGCCGTGCAAGCTATTTTTGTGAAACCATAACATTGACATTTTCTCAGAAACAACGAACAGCAGAGGCGCCAAACCTGGCTTGCTAATAGACAGTGATAAGACCTATGCACACATACCATTTTATGTGACTTTGACTCAAGGTCAAGGTCATTAAAGCAGTCTGAAAATTTTACATTTACATTTTCTCAGAAGCTAGAAAAACCAGAAGCATCAAACTTACCTTCCCTGGCATGATGATAGATAGTGATAAGAGCTTTACAAACATACTCTTTAGAATGACCTTGACCCTTGTCACACGGGAGCCATGGTGTCTTCTGTCTCTCTAGTGAAGCATATCCTTAGGCATGTGCGGGTCATGAATAACAGAGTGCACAGTTTTGAGCTACAGTATTTCAGTATGTGGGGTTTGCACGGACACCGCATCAGCAGACTATCAAAATTACGTTTGGAGGCTTCGTTTTTGGCATGCAGCTTGTCGACATATCTTGCCTTCCGAAAACATTGTCTGTATCGGAACTGAATTTGTTTTGAAGGAAGTGTGCTGCCTGATATTAGTAGGAGCCAAAGAGCAGGAAAAAAAAAAAGACAACAAATAGGTCCTACTGTGCTTGCGTGTGTACATGTGTAGCAGAGTGAATGCTTTTGTGTGTGTGTATGTGTGTGTGTATGTGTGTGTGCGTGCGCGCGCGCACGCACGCACGTGCGAGTGTATACATAATGTTTGTACAATGTTGAATCGCGTCACGTCGTGACGCGAGTTGTTCTTCCGTCATTTTTTTTTTTACGTCGTATCGTGACGTAATTTTTTTGATTGAACGTTTTGTTATTGTCAGACATTGATTTCTGCAGTGTCCTTTGTCGAACTGATGAGGTATGGACATGTGTATCATTAGTAATGCTTTTCATAGTAGTTGTGTTGTTAACCAGTGCGGCTGGAATGATATAGTCTATAAGTTTAACTCTGAGTAGCTTTGGAAAATCGGAATGTCAGAAGAAATTTATTTGTCAACAGTATTTTCCATTGTTTTCAGGGGCTGGGCCGCTATTGCGCGGGTCCGCTAGTGCGCGGGTCCGCTAGTGCGCGGGGCCGCTAGTGCGCGGGGCCGCTATTGCGCGGGAATGAAATGTTCGGTTATGATTGTTCTGTTTTGTTGCCTTATGCGCGAGGATTGCAATGTAATTACCTTAATGAAATAAAAGCAGATTGTCTATTCAACAGTCTTTGTCTTTGTAGTGATGCAAAGCAAATGTGAAGTAGTATAATTATATGGAAAATATTGACGATTTTCCAAGGAACCCACTGTTTTTGTGAAACCCATTTTTTCAAATGGAAATTTCTCGTATTTATAGGGACGTGTGTGTGTGTGTGTGTGTGTGTGTGTGTGTTGGATCAATGGGTTGATGGGTGGGGGGGGGGGACACAGGAAAGCCCTGTGATCATGCTTTTCTAATGTGGAAGTTTTAAAGCATTAAATCACTCATATTTGTGTAGGATGGGCTGGGTGATTCACTTGATGAATGTATGTTGACAAATTCAGACATGCTATATTCTGGCTCGTGATTAGGCACTATACACACTGTGTTTAACATGTCACATTTACGGACTCCTGCAGATTTTTCATGTGATATGAACCTGACATTTTCGAAGATCAAAATATTGCTCTTATTTTCATCTGTCATAATGTATGTCATATACTTTTGTAGCTCGAGGAAAATATCTCAGATCATGTGCTGTGACTCACGAGCACCAAAGTGATACAAAACAAATTTCAAATTTATATACATGTAAAAATGTTACTTTGGCCATTTAATAAAGAGTTTATTATAAAGAAGTACAACCAATGAAAACACTCATTTGTCAGATTTTTACCAATACCGGCAAGTCGGTCCATAATACTACGCGTACATTGACCATCACCGTATATAATAAGCATTTTGATATATACTTCATTTCTGTTTGTTTAAATGATAATAAACCATTGGCAAGTGGCATAATAATTGATTTAAGTAGTACAAGAATCTGTTTATGATTTAGACCAGCTGTTTGTGAATATCACGTAAGTCGTCGAAGCGTGAAAGCGCGCCTTTAAGTTAAGGGCTGTAACTCTGGTGCATCCGTATGGATTCTTGGGAACATTTTTGAAATACAATCAGGACATCCTAGGAAGACATCTGGCACCATCGTAGTACATTCCCGGGGTGGGGGGGGGGGGGTGCACGGTAGGCCCCGTCACCTTGGCAAGTATTGCTTCTTATAGATGATATGGCCGCGCAATAGCGGCCCCGCGCAATAGCGGACCCGCGCACTAGCGGACCCGGACCCGCGCACTAGCGGCCCCGCGCACTAGCGGACCCGCGCAATAGCGGGCCGACCCCGTTTTCAGGGTCGGTGTTTTTGGTTTTGTTTTCACGTCTTCATCTCTTCAGTTATTCTTCCAACGTTTGTTTCCACTTCTTCACGTTTCATCTACAGTCGAACACGCTTAAGTCGAATTCGCAGGGGAAATGGATTTTCGTTAGACGTATCCGAAGTTTGACTTATCCGTGACGACGGATAAGGTCGAATTTCGACTCTAGCTTCGAGTTAAGCGAGTTGCACCTCCCCCCCCCCCCCCCCCCCCGAATCGGTTTGGAAACTGAAATTTATTTTCCCTGGTCAACATGAGCTTACTGCTGCTGCGTTGGTATAGTTTGCCCCCTTGTGTCATTTGCACCTGCTGTAAATGCACTGCGACCGTCTGAACAACATAGCGATTGCATCAGTACCACAAGGTAACCCCAACCCTAAATCTAAACCTAACCCTACCTAACCCTAAACCGGTCTAAGCAGGCGAACTCTACTAAATGAATGTGGATGCGTTTGAATAGTTTGCCCAGTACGGCCCAGGGGTGCGAACTATACTGAGCCTTGCTGCTAGGATTTGTTATATTCAATACGTTCGTACAAGCTGCCATGTCATCGAATCTCCGTAGCTATTTTGTTCACTTTTAGTTAACTTTCAGTTCAGAATATTCGCTTGGTCTTACCATAGTCACACATGCAATGCAGAGGAAGGAGAAAGCCAAGTTTTTTCTGACATGAAAGCTGCCTGGCACCAAACGGTGATAAGTTTCCAGCTTATGTTTTCTTCTTTTCTAGTTTCACTGACTCTTATTCTGCTTGTAAGATCAGCAGCGTCATCTGTGTGTGTGTGTGTGCGCGCGTGCGCGCGCGCGCGCGTTCGCAGTCATATGTTCGCATGTGCTCAATAAATTCTAGTGCAACGTCATATAAACACACGCAGTCAAATAGCAGAAAGATCCAACTCTAACGGCACCAACCGGCAAACTCTCTCTCTTTCTCTCTCTCTCTCTCTCTCTCACACACACACACACACACACACACACACACACACACACACCAGGAATAACTCGCTGCTTACCCTCCGAATCCGACGGCACCTTCTTAACTCATTCGTGACGGGACACTTCGATCAAAGGTTCAGGCCTGCATCGACCACGACTCATTAAAACTGAATCCTCCATCCACTCAGTTTTCATTAAGTACACACTTCCGTTGAAAATGTCAAGTGCTTGTGTCTTCAATGAAGTATACTGAAGTATCATGGGGGTAGGCTCAGGCAGTGTTGAGTCGGCGGCAGTACCAGTCACAATAGGGTTTACACTGGCGACAGAAAACCTCAGAGATCAGGGGCGCAGGGTCAGATCTCACGCCTAGCTCTGTTCTTGCACGTGTTTCTCGCCAATTTCGTGTTCTACCACCCAAGTAACCAGCCCTAAGGCCCGCAGGACACGTAACACTGTCAACCTGTACTTGCACGGAAAATGTAAAATCTCCGTGCAAGCCGTGTTTTGACGCTGATGCATCAGAAGGACAAAAAGAAATTCCCGTGCCAGCGACTGGTACGACTTATCCGAGGCTAAAATTGCAGATTTCGTTTGACATAACCGAGTTTTGACTTATCCGTGTTTGAGTACTCGTTCGACTTATCCGTGGAAAATTTAGTCATACAAAGAGCAAGTTTGGCCGGGAAAATTTGTTTGCTTCGACGTATCCGAAGTTCGACTTAAGCGTGTTTGACTTAAGCGTATGGGTCTGTATATAGTCATCAAAAAAATAAACACGTAAAGACATCTCAGTGAGTCGTGTCGACCAACCCCGACCTGGAGTAGGGTGGTGTCATCAACAACATCAAGCCCTCCCTTCTACACATGAAAGCGAGACAGGTACCGTAAACGAGTCTGCACTGAATGGATTTGACTCGATTTGGTAAGGGAAAAAAAATCCCACCAAATTGCAGCCCACCGGAAGCACACTCAGCATACCACAGTATATAGCGGGCTAAGAATCATCGTAGCGGACACCTTAACTTCTAACTGTCCACACACGAATCACATCCTGAATCAAAATCGTCGCAACACAAGACAGCACTAAACAACACTATAATGCAACACCCAAGAGACAGCGTAACGTGCCGTCATATTGCGTCACACTCCGGCGAGCGGTCAGCGCTTCATGGTTTGTTTGTTTGTTTGTTTGTTTGTTTGTTTGGGTTGTTGTTGTTACATGTAGTTCTCTTTATTTGAATTCAAGGCTTGTTTGTTTGTTTGCTTTGGTTGTTGTAACATGCAGTTCTCTTTATTTATTTTTTTTTTATATGTTGCATGTAGTTTGTTACCTTTCAGTTCTGTGTTCGTGTGATATAATAATAATAATAATAATAATAATAATAAATACAGTTTATATAGCGCCTATCTGTTTTCTACAAAACACTCTTTGCGCTCGCACACACACACACACACACACACACACACACACACACACACTGACACACTGAGTGCCGATGAAACAGTGGTCGGTCTACAGCTCGAAAGCTTGCCTAAAGAGGTAGGTCTTCAAATGGGCCTTAAATTGAGTCAGCGTGGGAAGGTCCCTAATGGTGACAGGTAAAGCGTTCCAGACAGAGGGGGCGGCGTAAGAAAATGAACGTTCGCCAGCTGACTTCAGAGTTGTTCTTGGAGCCTTTAACAGTTTTTCTGATGATGAACGGAGAGTACGGGAGGGTTGGTAGGTTGTAAGCATTTCAGACAGGTACAGAGGGAGAGAGCCATCGAAATGGCGGTACGCCAGTGTTGCAATCTTGAACTGGATGCGGAAAGGGATTGGAAGCCAGTGCAGCTGTTTCAGAAGGGGAGTGGCATGGTCTCTTCTGCGTTTTCTAAGAATAAGGCGAGCGGCGTTGTTTTGCACGCGCTGTAGCCTTTGCATTTGCTCAGAGGAGATTCCATACATGACAGAATTACAGTAATCTAGCCGGGAAGTAATGGTGGCATTGACAAGTGTAGCGGCAGCGGTTTCGGGTAAGTATGAACGGATGGAGGAGATCCGCCTCAACGCCAGAGAGCATGAGCGACAGACCTGGCTAATGTGGTCCTCCATACAAAGCGTCTGGTCAAGAGTGACACCGAGGTACTTAACTGAGGGTTTGAACGTTATACTATCATCAGCTATGGACACCGAGTTGCTGTCTACCTGCTTCAGCCTGTGCTCTGTACCTGCCAGCATGACTTCTGTCTTATCTGTGTTCAGCATCAGTTTGTTACTGTTCATCCATGACAGGATATCAACAATACAGGATTGGATGCAATCTTGAGCTGAGACAAAAGCCTCTGGTGTTGCACACTGTGATAACTCTGTATCGTCTGCATATTTGTGGAAAGAACACTGATGCTGGTTTATAATGTCTGACAGGGGCTGTGAGTAAAGCGTAAAGAGGACAGGGCCAAGCACTGAGCCCTGAGGGACTCCGAAGGCTAGAAGACTTGGTGTGGAACGCACATCGCGAACACATACCGACTGGTAGCGATCGCTAAGGTAGGATGCGAACCAGGTGAGCACCGTCCCGCGAAAACCGAAAGTAGTCTCAAGCCTTTGGAGAAGGATCGAGTGGTCGAGCGTGTCGAATGCGGCGCTCAGGTCGAGGAGAGCCACCAGAGAGACAAGTCTCTCATCCGCATTGGACAGCAACTCACCCACGACACTAAGCACCGCAGTCTCCGTGCTGTGACCGCTCCTATAGGCGGACTGGCGGATTTCAAGCAAACCGTTTTGGCTCAGATGTTTCTGGAGCTGGGCGAGCACAACCTTTTCCAGTATCTTTGATACGAACGGAAGGTTTGACACGGGCCGGTAATGCTTTAGGATGTTACGGTCAAGGCTAGGTTTCTTAAGAAGTGGAGTGACAACTGCCTGCTTAAACTGACTGGGTACTCTGCCTGAGGAGAGTGACATGTTGATAATATCTGTGATCAGAGGTACTAGGTCTGAGAAACATTGCTTCACTGTGTTAGTAGGAATGGGGTCTAGCATACAAGACTTTGAGGGGGATTTGGTGATCAAGTCACTAATTTCCTTCTGGGTGACAGGAACAAAGTTACTGAACATGGGGCCATCGTATACATGAAATACAGGCTGGGCGCAGGTACGGGAGTCAAGCTCATCACGCAACAATCGGATCTTGTTCGCAAAGAAGTCACTGAAACGTTGAGGGATTTCAGTACAGGGAATGTCAGACGGCAAGGGCTTGGTTTTGGATTTTCCTAAGAGTTCATTTGTTACTTGGAAAAGCTGTTTGCTACTGGAGGCAGCGGAGTTTATCTTGGCGGCGTAGAACTGTCTCTTTGCAGCAGTCACGTAAGACCGAACGGCGTTTCTCTTGAAGACATAGATCTCTCTATGCACGGTCAAACGGGTTTTGCGCCACTGTCGCTCTGCACGCCTCCTCGCCCGTCGAGCCTCTCTCACAGACTCGGAGAGCCAGGGGGCCGAGGGCCGGTCCCTAACGCGGCGGGTGACCAGTGGAGCGTGACGGTCCAGCGCCTGGCGTAGTCCGTCGTCGTAGCAGGCCACAAGGCTGTCGACGTCGTCGGGGGGCTGCTCCCTGGCGCTGTTGACCACCGATCTCATGTCAGCCTGGAACTCCTCCGGGTCCACTCCACGTAGGTTTCGTGACGTCACCAGGCGCGAGGGGGGAGGGGGCCTGGCGATGGCCAGGCGGCACACAACAGCGTAATGATCCGTTGTGTTCGGGTATTCCCGCACCTCGTGTAGGGAGACAAGCCTGACAAGGCTGTCCTCTTCACGCACTATGACCCAATCAAGGGTGTGTCCGCAGCGCTGTGTAGGGCAGTCAACAAGCTGACGCAGGCCATGGTCGGCTAGCATCGTCTTCAACCGGTGTACTTGTCCGTCAGAGGGGTTGTCGAAGTGAAAATTAAAGTCACCAAAAATAGACACATCGCTGCGTGAGCCACAGTAGCGAGACAGGAGTTCCGGGAATTCCCGAAGAAACATAGAGTTCACCAGTTTGTTTCGCTTGCTGGGCGGCGGTCGGTAAAGACAGACACACGTAGCGGAAAGTTTCTTTGTGGACAGTTTCATTTCAACACACTCAAATGATGTATGGTTTAGAGGTTTGAAAGTACAAGATGAAGTGAGGTTGGATTTGATCACGAATGCTATCCCCCCTCCACGAGAGCCATGGCGGGGGAAGGAGAAACACTCGTGGCCTGCAGGGGTCATGGAGGAAATGTAAGCTTCATGACCTTCGGGGTAGAGCCAAGTTTCAGTTAACATCGTCACGTCTGCATCATTTTCAAGAATGATATCGTGGATGTCTGTCACAACTTCTCTACAGGACTGGGTGTTTAAATACAGTACTTTCAGTTTATTCGGACGTTTTCGCTTGTATCGTTTGCGAGGCAAACTAACGCCGATATCCAGAGCACGCAGACGTGCAGTCAAATCGGCTGTCATGTATTGGAACATGACTAATGCGCTCACCTGGGCAACTCGGAACACTGTCACCATCATGCACGTGCGGCGGTCCAGTGAATGACAGCAATGGCGAACTCACAGTCACAAGCTTAGCAAATATTGCGATGGTCAGTACAAGAAAGCGAAGCTGTGTAGAGGAACAGAAAGCCCACCACATGATAGAATCCATCCTTAGGCAGTTGTAGTCCAAAAATCTTCCATCAACACTCACC
>JACVVK020000093.1:470000-472500 GCA_018292915.2 Batillaria attramentaria
TGTTAAAAACTCGATGCTGTATCCCCATGAGAGTTCAGTCTCCGAAGCGAGACTGAAAATACCACGACCAGAAATAAACTGACACTGATACACCGCACCATCCTGTTTAATCATGGCTAGAAAACGTATCCGTATCCGTTATAATTGATACTTTCAAGATGTTCACGCAGGCGTACCAAAAAAAAAATGCTGGTCCCATGAGGGGCCGGAAACTCTACTACCAGAAGAAAAACTAAGGTTGGATGATGCAAGGAAAGGTAACTTCCACAGTTTAATACGAAAGAGACTGCTTTTTCTTCTTCTTCTTCTTTTTTTTTCTTTTCTTTTTTAAACGAAACAAGGATTAGGCTGCCCGAAGTCTCTGCTACACCAGGCTAACGTCACGCGCTCTATGGACGCCGTTCAGATCTAATAATGGTCTTCGAGACCGGCTGGATCGAAACCGAACAGAGCTTGTTTATTTCAGCCTCTAAAACCGAAAGAACAGACGTGATGTGATGGACGTGCGCTTCACTTCGCCTTTCACTGCCTGTACTTTCAGTTTTTGATTGCAGGGTGTGCAGCTGAGTAGATATGGTTAAGTATTGCAATACTTAGACCAATTCGGACAAACGATTCAGTGGCTAATGACTCACCTGTAAATAGTGAAATCGTACGCGAAACTTCAACCATCGTGTGCTAAAAGGGCCTAAGTGTTTATCCAATGCACGACGTTTAAGCCCTTGAACCGAATGACAGACGGAAACTGCGTTCCGACAGTCACTACTGTTATCGTTCGGCCAGTACATGTATCTCCGAAACTGCGAGCAGGATTTCCTGACTAAAACTCCATTAGACACAGTCAAATTTTATTCCAAATGAAAGTTCCATATTTTACACGATCATAGCCAGAATCTAAAGTGGGACACAAAATCCTCTGCAGGAATGCCACCGAAAACAAATTTCAAGTTCAGTTAAACTATGCAGAGCAGCACAGAACGGCAAACTCACAGCACAGTAGAAGGGACACAACCCACTATCAGCACAGCAGACGAGTTTTCCGCCCAGAGAATCATTGAATTTTTACTAGTAAATCCACAAACAAAGGTTGAAACTCTTGTTCCAGTGGATACGCACTATAATCTGCGCCCGGCAGAGGCAGTTACTGCACGTAGCAAAGCAAGAGTGCGGTATTGCTTCCGCGCGGCGCCGAATGGTCCGATCGGAGGCTTGCTGGCCAGGAATCGCGAGGAAGTTGTACAACTTGGGGGTTTCCAGTAGCGCGGTCTGTTTGCTGGTATGCGCAGAGACCATACACAGAGTCTGTCTGGATAGTCTTTGGTGTGCGTAAAAACGGCCGGTGCTTTTCACTGAGACTGACATCGTTTCGGTATGATAATAATAATACTGTAATAATAATGAGCATTGTATAGGCGCTTTACCCCAGCAATTTCATGAATCGGCTCAAAGCGCCGCGAAGTGAAACCCAACAGGCACGCTTAAACTTATATATTGTTGTTGTGTGCTCGTGGTGAAATAACACGTTGAGTCAGTGTAAAGCTGCCCAGATAGAACTGACTGTCGATTTTCCACCTCAACGATATTTCTGTCTTCTTCTTCTTCCTTTTTATCAGCCATTACTTCTTCAGTTCGGTCCAGTCTGCTAATCTGATTTCAAGACATGTCGAAGCATCACCAGTTAGTGTAGACGAAAGGACCGAGTTGAACAGGGCTTCCGTTGTCGAAGTCATTCCGTGCTCTCTGCTGTTCGACTGTGGACTTCGGTCCTTTCACTGACCTGCATGTTGTGGGCGTAGAGTCGGCGTCTGCTGCGACAGACTGGGTGCTGGCATGTAACCGTCACTGTCCCAGGCTATAGTTTTGGCATAAGTATACAGTTCAGCGAACACCTACCGTGCTGGGTTCATTGTTATTATTATTAGTGCTGGCTACGTAGATACTATTTCGATTACATTGTCTACCTGCACTTGGGGGTGGGACATTTGGAGGGTTTTTTTTTGTTTTTTTTACTTATGGACAGCCCCCAATCATCTTCATTCTTCTTCTCGATCAAAGTTTCACCTTCCATCAGCTGTTCTGCTGTGATCTGGAATAAAGGGTCTAAGCTTCATGTGTTTGGTAGTTGCGTGTACCCTTTTTTCTCGATCGCGGTAGAAAGGAGGATTCACTGCTCACTGGCCCCAACCAGTGGGATGTCACGCGGGGCAACTGATGTTATCGGCGTTGACTACCAATACCAATATACCACTTTCTTGCAGGCCGAAGGACACAAATACACAGGGCCTCAAAATGCCTATATATTCCCTATTAGCCTCAGGCATCATAGTCACCCCTAAAAATGCTTCAATCTAGAAGCAGTTACTACCATGAACAATTATACCATTCAAAGGCACGCATCTGACAGGAGTTTTAAAAAATAGAGCTGGAGCAATGCACGTCAACTTTCTCTTTAGGCCAGACAGGCAGTTCACAGAAATCCGCTTGCCTCACTTGTGCTCGG
>JACVVK020000093.1:475000-582500 GCA_018292915.2 Batillaria attramentaria
GGGGCGTTGGCCAAATACGCTTTCGGTGCTGTGACGAGAATGAACAGACGACGCAAGATGGTGCAGGTCGGCACGGTGAAGCAGTTGAACTGTTACCCCGTCAAATCTTGCAGCGGAGTATCCGTTGACAGCGGCCTCTGCACTCCTCTGGGGTTGAAAGTCGGGAAAGCCACGGACAGGTAACGTCATATATCGTGCAGCAAGAGTTTCCTCCCCCCCCCCTCACTTCCACCCTTCACTTCCCACCCGGCCAGGGTGCTCAAACTAAAATCAGCGAGTAAAGTCACAAACAACAAACACAACCACAGAAAAAGAAAAGAAAATCACCCACAAAAATCAGATAATTCCTTTTCCCTTGTAGCGTTTAAAGTATACTGACTGAGTGTGTAATTTGTAACTTTTATTTCAGTTAAAAACAGTTATCACAGTAGTAAATATTCAGTTGTAACTGCCACAAATATTTACACGTAGGTAGTTAATTAGAAAATTAGATAGACTGATAGGGAATGAAGGTCAGTGTATGCCTGGCCACTGTTCAACATTGTTTTGGCTCACCAGCTTGTGCAATAAAGTGAGTCTATGTAATCTTCCATCGTGTGTGTGTGTGTGTGTGTGTGTGTGTGTGTGTGTGTGTGTGTGTGTGTGTGTGTGTGTGAAGGTGGGGGTGGGGGGGGGGGGGCGCAGAAAACTGTAACTTCGGCATTTTCTGAGAAAGTGTACACACCAGCGGCACCAAGCCTGGCCTGATGATAAGTGATAAAACCTTTCCAGACATACCCTTTTGAATGACCTTGAGTTACATTCAAGGTCATAAAAGCTGTCTGTTGTGAACTTTAACATTGGCATTTTCTCAGAAACTACTAAATCCAGAAGCAGCAAACTTTGCTGATAAACATTGATAAGACTTTTACTTACATATCTCTTTTGAATGACCTTGACTTAAGGTCAAGGTGATATAAGTTTGTTTTGGAAAATGTTAAAAAAAAAACCAACCTTTATTGTTGGCATTTTCTCAGAAACTACAGATAGCAGAAGTGCCCGACAAACTTGGCATGCTTTTCAGTCATGAGATCTTTCCAGACATACTTTTTTGAACTACCATGAGTCAAGGTCAAGGTCATCAAAGTTGTCGGTTGTGCCTTAATATTGGCATTTTATTCAGAAACTCCAAACACTATATGCATCAAACTTGGCATGATGATAGACATTGATGAAACATTTTACAGACACATCACTTTTGAATGACCTTGACTCAAAGTCAAGGCCACATTGGCTGTCTGTGGAAAAGTTTAACATTCTTATTTTTTCAGATACACGTACTATGAACACCAGAGATACCAAACTATAGATTATAGACAGTGCTAAGGACTTTGCAAACGTACTCTTTCAAATGACCTTGACCCATTTCACAAGTGAGCCGAGAAGGTTTCTGCCTCTCTAAGTTTTAATCGAGTTGATACATTCAGTTATTGTCTTCAGTAGTTTGTTTCAGTGTGTTCACATTCTTACTCAGGCTTGAACAACTGCTTCACTGAGACGGGGAGTCGGGGGGGGGGGGGGGGGGGGGGGGGGGGGGGGGGGCGAATGATAGAGCGTTGGACTTACAGTGCTTGGGTCGTGAGTTCGAATCCCGGCTGGGGCCAAATATTTGTGCCGGCCTTTTTCTCGGTGCCCTGTCTTTGATATCACCCTTATGTGGTGGAAAAGGACGATAAACTCCCAAACACCCACCCACCCCGCTTCACTGAGACGGTCGTTGTAGTCAAAGACAGTCCCATTTCTAGAATCTGTTGTCTGTCCATGTAGACACTGGCTGGTGGTGAGGTCAAACGGTGACTTTGTGACCCAGCGCCAGTTCTCCAAGCTAGCACTGGTCAGCACAGAAATCGGTAACACCCAGCTGGTCATACAGGGCCCAGGCATGCCCACCCTCCGTTTGCCACTGGAGCCCATCACTGACAGATCGAAGGTCATGAGATGCAGGTAGGACTCGAAATAAATGATGTTGATATAGCACAGTAATACATGCTTGTTAGATATAATTGATGTTGATACAGCACAATAATATATGCTTGTTACTTCTTGCGGACTTCCATTGATCAAAATGTGCGTGCGTGCGAGTGAGAGAGAGAGAGAGAGAGAGAGATAACGATAACGATAACGATCCTTTATTTTACAACGGAAGAAGTTATAGGCATACAAAGACCATTTTCAAACTTGCCGTTGCTACACTATCATAAGAAGAAAACGAAAACGAAAGGAAGAGAGAGACAGAGAGTGAGAGACACAGAGAGAGGAGAGAAACATTTGACTCCGTCCGACATACAAGGAAAACCGCATATAGGCGTAAGGCATATGGTTTCTCAGACTACACATCTATGCAGGTCAGTAATTCTTGCGTTCGAATCATTGTTTGCCCTGACAGAAAACAAAGCAAGCACACTTGTCATCAGTTACATTACAGACGCTGTTTTGTGGTTTCCTAGGATATGGGGGAACAGATCAGAAGGACTGGATTGTGGCGATGATGCAGCGTACTGGTTCTCCACCTTCCTCAGGATACAGGGCCTGCGACTCCTGTTCTCGGCTTCGGATCTCGCCCATCAGGACGTCACCAACATGCCCAAACCCGGGGGCAACCCGGCCCTACCAGGAGATCAGGTGTGTAGATGCCGTTCACTGCGCTAGTTTAAATCCCATCTGAAGGCTTTTCTCTTCCGTCAAGCCTTTGATAGATACACCTCTGTTGAGTCTGTTTGTGTGTACCATGAGTCGTCACACCTGCCAAATTGTATGTAAAAGGGGATGTAAATAGTGTGTGTGTGTGTGTGTGTGTGTGTGTGTGTGTGTGTGTGTGTGTGTGTGTGTGTGTATTTGGAGAGCAGCGCTCTATAAAAACTATGTATTATTATTATTATTATTATCATAAAATCTCCATCTTCCTAGAGTTCTGTGCTCACCAGTCCTTTTAAGCTCTTTTTTGTG
Organism: Batillaria attramentaria; assembly: GCA_018292915.2. NCBI lineage: Eukaryota > Metazoa > Mollusca > Gastropoda > Batillariidae > Batillaria > Batillaria attramentaria. Next base: position 477,986 of record JACVVK020000093.1, read on the forward strand.
GTGTCTACCGTCACGGGGGTAAAACAAAACGGCCGGACGGGCGTTTCTCCCGGTGCTATCCCCCTCCAAATATGTTGGCTCCCACGCAATAGCACCGGGAATAAAAAACAAAACAAAAAAAAACACTTTGCATTTTTGGCTCCCTTGTGTAACAATGGGAGTCTATGTAATAGCCCTCCGTCGTCTCTGTGTGTGTGTGTGTGTGTGTGTGTGTGTGTGTGTGTGTGTGTGTGTGTGTGTGTGTGTGTGTGTGTGTGTGTGTGTGTGTGTGTGTCCAGAAAACTTTAACGTTGTCGTTTTCTCAGAAACTACAAACAGCAGAGACACCAAACTTGGCATGCTGATAGACAACCATAAGACCTTTCAAAACATATCATTTTGAATGACCTTGACTCAAGGTCAAGGTCACTAACGCTGTCTGTTTGAAAATTTTACATTGGCATTTTCACGGAATCTACAAAGACCAGAGGTTTGAAACTTTGCATGATGATAGACATTGATCAGAACTTTACAGATATACATGTATGCAATGGCCTTGTGTCAAGGTCAAGGCCATACAAGCTATTTTTGTGAAACCTTAACATTGGCATTTTCTCAGAAATAACAAACAGCAGAGGCGCCAAACTTGGTGTGCTGATAGACAGTGATAAGACCTATGCACACATACCATTTTAAATGACCTTGACCCAAGGTCAAGGTCATTAAAGCAGTCTGGAAATTTTTACATTTGCATTTTTTTCAGAATCTAAAAGAACCAGAAGTATCAAACTTTGCATGATGATAGACATTGGCAACACCTTCACTGACATACCTGTGTTCAGTGACTTTTAGTCAAGGTCAAGGCCATGCAAGCTGTTTTGGGTAAGCTTTAACCTTGGCATTTTCTCTGAAACAACAAACAGTTGAGGCACCAAATAGGGCATGATGATAGACTGCAATGAGACCTACCTTTTTGAATGACCTTGACTGAAGGTCAAGGTCATTAACGCTGTCTGTTGTGAATTTTAACTTTACCGTTTTCGGAGGAACTACAAATACTAGAGGCGTCAAACTTGGCATAATAATAGACATTGATGTGATCTCATTTTAATGACCTTGAACCAAGGTCAAGGCCATGCAAACTGTTTGGGGGGAAAATTGTAATATTGCCAGGAACTTGGAACACCAGAGACACTTTACTTGCCGTGATGATAGTGATAAGAGCTTTACATACACTTGTGAATGACCTTGACCCTTGTCACAAGGGAGCCATGGAGGCTTTTGCCTCTCTAGTTTTCTACTGTTTTGAGCACGTGCATGGCCGGTCTACAGTGTTTTAACTCGTAAAAGCCCATGCAAAACTCGCATTTTTACTTGAAACTTTTGTATCACTAGGAACCACTTCAAGCCACTATTGTGCAGCGGTCTCGGGTCTAGCGGCAAGGCTCCGCTTGATGTGGCTACTACTGGTGTGCAGAGGCTGTTTCTTTTTAACCAGTCTTACGATATAGTGGGCAGGGAGTGGTTCGGCTCGGGCTCCTAATGTTAACCTAATTTCAAATCAGTGGACCCTCATTACTTCCATTCAACTTACCGACCATCCTTAATCATCCGAGCACCCAGCGGCTGGGGTCAAATAATTATTTGCTCTGGCCTTTTTCTCGTTGCCCCGTCTTTGACATCACCCTTACGTCGCGGAAAAGGACGTCAAACTCCCAAACACCCACCCGCCCACCCATCCATCAGAACACCCAGCCGGCCAAAATGCCACCCACTTCCTAGAAGCGGCCATGCCAAGCTCAGGTCTTATTAAATTTTCGGAAACTGGTTTTGTTTGTAGGCAGCGTTTAGTGACTGGTGTTCGTACCTGGTCACCACGGAAGAGTCTCTGGCGGCCGTCAACGAGAGACTGAAGGAACCGGTCGTCATGCGACGCTTCCGACCCAACATCGTCGTGTCCGGAGGTCCTGCCTTTGACGAGGTAATCTCCAACATTTGTTTTACAAGTGTGTGTGTGTGTGTGTGTGTGTGTGTGTGTAGGTGTATGTGTGTGTGTGAGAGAGAGAGAGAGAGAGTGTGTGTGTGTGTGTGTGTGTGTGTGTGTGTGTGTGTGTGTGTGTGTGTGTGTGTGTGGCTGGGTGGCTGGGTAGGTGTATGTGTGAGAGAGAGAGACAGAGAGAGAGAGTGTGGTGTGTGTGTGTGTGTGTGTGTGTGTGTGTGTGTGTGTGTGTGTGTGTGGCTGGGTGGCTGGGTAGGTGTATGTGTGTGAGAGAGAGAGAGAGAGAGTGTGTGTGGGGGGGGGGGGGGGGGGGGGCTGGGTGGCTGGGTAGGTGTATGAGAGAGAGAGAGAGAGAGAGAGAGAGTGTGTGTGTGTGTGTGTGTGTGTGTGTGTGTGTGTGTGTGTGTGTGTGTGTGTGTGTGTGTGAGGATTCGCAGGCGGACGCCTCAAACCGCCTAGCCGCAAGATCCCCTTGGCCTTCATTGATTCAAAGGCCAGACAGTTGTGCTGCTGTGCGTTTCCTTGTTTCGTTGCTTCTCAGGATACTCTGTGTGTGTGTGTGTGTGTGTGTGTGTGTGTGTGTGTGTGTGTGTGTGTGTGTGTGTGTGTGTGTGTGTGTTTGGGGGGAGGCGGGCGTTTCTTTGTTCGTATACAGTTGTGCCTGTAGTACCATGGGCTACAGCTGTTCTGGGAGGCTCTGAACTGTAGCCCAGTTGTAGCCCATGGCACTGTGTCCCATGATCGGTTGCCTATGTGGCTGTTGAATCCCCCCTCTTCCCCCACCCCGAGGATCGCAGTTAGAGATGACTGTGTGAAATTGCATAATAATGTAATAATAATAAATTGCATAATATTGTATGTGATTCTGATGTAAACCATATTCCTGGTATATCTTATTAACTGGAAAACTCTCGGGTTTTTTTGGTGCAGGACAACTGGTCGGAGCTTCAGATCGGGGACGCTACCTTCAGGATGCTAGGCCCATGTGAAAGGTATGGGACATTGTTTTCCTCCGCTTGCATCCGTCAACAGTATGTTTTATTTGTTTGTTTTGGGTTTTGTTGTTGTTGTTGTTGTTTTGTTTTGTTGTTTTTGGTAGGTTTTTTTTGTTTGCTGTGGGGTTTTTTGTTTGTGTTGTTTGTTGTTTTAGGTTTTGTTTTTGTTGTTGTTGGGGTGGTTTTTTTTTTGTTTTTTGTTTTTTTTTGGGGGGGTGGTGGTGGTGGTGGTGGTGTTAAAGCCTCGGGCATTTCTTTTCTGCTCCGATTACCTTAAATTGCTGAGCTGGCCCTTCGCAACACGTGATTGTTATGTGTTCATGACCAGTGTCTGAAAGAATGCGTGTCACACACGTGAGCGTGCGTTTTGGGTTTAGCTCGCGGCGCTTTAAACCAAATATTCGGGATAAAGCGCCTATATTAATGCGATTATTATTATTATTGTTGTTGTTGTTGTTGTTGTTATGATTATTATTATGACATTATTTTCGCGTCCAACAGGTGTCTGCTGACGACGGTTAACCCAGACACTGGTGAACGTGACCCGAGAGCAGAACCACTGGAAACTCTCAAATCGTGAGTATTCGATACCTCGTTAGTGCACCGCAGTCACTGACGCGACTTACTTAGTGCAGTTCGGCGAGCTATACCAACTCAGCCCTAATGATGGGAGGCTGGGGTAGCCGAGATGGCCGAGCTCTAGGCTGTAAGTGCTTGTCAAGTTAAGTCAACTGAGTCAAGTCAGCTCTCAAGTCTTCTACTCTTGACCCTCAAGGGGCATTAGGAGGGTGGGGTGGGTGTTTGGGAGTTTAACGTCCTTTTCCACCACGTAAGGCGGCATTAGGAAGAGAAAGAAAGAAAAACCCACATACGTGGACGCTAACAATGCATGCCAAGTATGATCACCAAATGAGAGAGAGAGAGGTTCACAGTGCATAAGTCAGTGCGCTAGCCACGTGTTCGTGTGTTATACATGATTAACCATCTCTGTGATAGATTTGTTAATGATATTAATAAAGGAGATAACTTTTGTCAATAGCTTCTGACTCTTTGTACTAAAGAGTTAACTGTACTTTATGGCCCCGCCCATATACTCTGCCGTTTATTGGCAAAACAGAGTCAGTATGTCGATGAGGTCATTGTATGGAAAAAGGGGGTGATTTCAAGATGAAAGAGCGTTATGACTGACGTAATGGTCTTTTCCCTCAAATGACGTCATACTGCTTGCCATGTTTCGGTCATTTCAAACTACACGTGCTTCCCTCGTTGTAGAGTAGCGTCTGGCAAAACGTTTGCCAGACCATGCCATGTGTTGTGCTCATTGCGCTGCGGGACGCGATTGGCTGAATTCTGGGAGCTCGACCCTTTTGATTGACAGGGGTGGAGTCGTCCATTATCATCAGTTCTTTCTGTTGCAGATTCCGGTGTTTCCCAGAACACGGCCCTAGTCCTCTGTTCGGCGTCAATGCGACGGTTGACGTCACTGGTGTCGTCAAAGTCGGGGACCCTGTCTTCGCCATAAGGAAATAAACTTGTGAAAAGAAAAAAAAATATCAGCTGTCTTACTACAGCCAAACTTCTGTCAGCATTTCATTCATGTTGGGCACCTCTACGGGAGTTGTAAAATACATAGTTTTTGTTCTACTCAGTGTAACTGCATGTCTTGTCCTACTGTGTATGTCTGAACCCCCCCCCCCCACCCACCCCTCCCCCGAACTGAAAAAATCTTGTTTTTCACCTATTCACGCTGGAAAAGTCATTCTAATCTAGCATCTTTTTGTGCACATAATTCCCCCCCCCCCCCCCCCCCCCCCCCGAGACACCGACCTGTGACTGCATCTCCCCAACTAAATATACATGTAGTTTGACAAAATGTGTTTGTGCAAAAAGCTTACTGTACAAGAAAATAAAAAAGCGTGTCAATTGCGTGCGTGCAATGGAATTCATGCCTGCGTTTAAGGCGTTCTTGAATACATATTTTTAGCCACATGTTGCCGTGGTATGTTGTGGTGGTGTTGGTGATTTTTAATTGAGTCTTTCTGTCGTCAGAAAAAAACAAACAAACATTGAAGTGTTCAAATGTATTGCTGTTGAATGCTTGTGGGAGAACTATCTGTGTATATCCGCTTGTGTCACGGTAGGGCAGCGGTTGGGGGGGGGGGGGGGGGGGACGGAGGGGAGGGGGGGGGGATTATGTGCACGAGAAGATGCTAGTTTAGAATGATTTAACATTCTCAGACTCCTTACGACGGGACTATCATCAGCGAGCATTTGCGATGCTTGCCAGTGGAGACAGACTTGCCCTAGTCTCCGCTTATGCATCTCGTACTGATCGTTTAGTTTCAACTAGGTCATGTCCGATGCACGCATACGTACTAGTACTAGTCAGACTGTACAGCATTATTGTTTTCACTTTCACTGACGACTCGGAAATCGGTCGGAATAAATGTATCACTTACTTATCCATCCACTTAATGGACATATGTATGGAACGGTTGTCCTGCAGTCAAATGCATGTGAAGAGTTCATTAAAGGATATTTATGTACAGCCAAGCTCAACATGATCATGTTTTGAAGAGAATGAACACTGGGCGAAAGAGAATCTCTCTCTCTCTCTCTCTCTCTCTCTCTCTCTCTCACACACACACACACACACACACCGTGACACACACACACACACACACACACACCGTGACACACACACACACACACACACACACACACACACACACACACACACACACCAGATGCGCACTGATACGGCAAACCAAACGCAAGCCATAACCCCCAACCCCACCCCCGCCACCCCCCTCCTCTTACACACTCACGCACACACCGGCACACACGCACATGCGTGTCAAAATTAATAACCACCATACACACGCACTGTACGATTGTACAGCAGCCGGGAGTGTACGGGGAACTGTACCGAACATGGCAAAGCGTCCTACATTTTACAATGCACCTACAGATAAGAGGCCACGTGTGCTTAAAACACACCGGCAGGGCAGGTCAAGACAAGTTGCTCACACACTATACAGCGTCCTGACTTCACTACAGCGGCCTTGACCACTTGGCGACGGCTGATCAGTAGACTGCCTAGCGAGTGAAATTTGATCAGTAGTATGTGAATGAGTAAAGCGGGTTTACTTCGGCAGCTGAATCCGCAAGACTGCAGTGCCGGTGATCTGTCGTCTGAACTGAACTAGGATATCTGGGATCCTGTCTGCCCATGAGACTGCAACAAGCTGTTGCCAGCAGGGCGTTTAGCGCTGGATAGAATAGCCTGTGACACGCTATTATTCAGCGACAACCCAAAAAGGAACTGAGCTTGTTGCTGCTGTGCCATCACTTTTGATTGTCGAATCAGAAGGTGAGCAGTGTGCGCGAGCGCGGGTGTTTCTCATTCAAGCTAATGATATCAAGCGAATCTCAGGCACTTCATTTGTATTTTTCATTTACACCGGCCGATATAAACCGCTGAGGTAAGATGGCTGTATTCCTTTGAAATGGTACTGATGTCTAAAGTGGAGGTGGAAACTGGTCGGTCATCACGGCCGGATGAGTTCCGAGGGGTCGAGCGTGACCTTACCCACGTTTGGCCGGTGACGTAACTCTGGTCATCTGTCCTACGACGGCTTGGCTGTAAGATGAAGGCTTGTGCCAGAGATGCTTGTCAGTTTGTTACCCTAGTGTTGCCGCTATGTAAGGTTTATCTAACACGCCGGCGAGGATGGTTTGTGCACAGACAGCAAACATGCAAGTGTTCAACTTTTGTGACACCAGCCCATTTGGGTCACAAGGAAAGTCACCGACCCTCCTATTTGGGTCACCGTGACAAGGATAAGTAACCGGCTTTAAACTGACACACACACACACACACACACACACACACACACACACACACACACACACACACACACACACACAAACCGGGATTATCTGCTGCTATGGTCTGTGGAAGACGGAGTTGAAACTTACAGCTGTTCACTCAAAAAGATAGTATCTGTCAATCGTGATACATGGCTTTAAACTTGCTATATAACGGTTTAGTTCCACTGTACATTTACCGTCTAATGGTTTAACGGCCAAAGAAACAAAATGCTGTTCGCTGCAAGTATGCCATGTCAGTGTCAGTTGCGAGAGCAGGTGTGTACTAGCCGCAGTGTTAAAACGTTTCTCGTCATCTCTTCAGTCTTCTACTTTCTTTTGTTACATCCAGAAATTCGTCTCCTATTGGTCGAGTGTCCTCAAGGCGCCCGAGAATAGCACCTAGACGTTGTCTTGGTTCGCACCCTAACTACAAGTACAAACCAGTATGGAAAGCCTTTCGCCGGAATCCGCCATCTTTGCAGCTTTGGCGTCAGGAGCAGTCGCCAAGTTCGTTTTCGCCGCCGTCACGTACGCAAACAGACGACGTGCCATGGTAAAAGTCGGCACCGTGACGGAACTAAACTGCTACCCCATCAAATCTTGCGGAGGGTTTTCAGTGGAGCGTGGACTGTGTACGCCTCTTGGGCTGAAAGTGGGAGGCATCACTGACAGGTGAAAAATGAATCAATGAATCAATGAAACTTTATTTTACAACGGTAGAGGCAGTTGACGTCAAGTAGTCAGTTTTCATACCTGCCGTTGCTAAAAACTACTATTAACTAACTAACAAAATAAAGAATAAAACAAGAAAAACAAACAGACAGATTAGTGCACAAATAAAACAACAACAAACAAACAAACAGCGAACAGATGTTGCAAGCACACGTACACACATACACATTGTCTATTGATTTCAAGTGCACACAAGATTTTTTTAAAGTCAATAATAGTAATTAAACACAAAAGAGATGTATACAATAGCAAGCGAACAGTCGGCATGCACTTAATCAGACAAAATTACTAAAATGCAATATACCCGTGTTAAAAGTGAAGGAAAAAGAAAAAAAGTGTTATAACATTTATGACCTCATGCTTTATTGTTATTGATGCTGTTGTCTTTATGTACATGTTCATCATTTTGTGCAAACAGTAGCTTTTGTACCAGTATTGATCCTGGTTTGTTTGTTTTTTGGGAGGGGGGGGGGGTGTCCACTTTTATTAAATTCAGCTACTGAATTAATCAAGGAAATAAAAAATAAGAAATATGCTTATGTGAATGAAAAGCTTTTCCCGTTCATTTTTTTGTAATAAACTGTCATTTTGAAAGTCCAACAGGTTACAAAAAAACACAAAAAACACTCGTCCACTGCCGTGACCATTTGGCATGGTATTAATGAAGCACATTCAGCTAGGTTAATTTTTATTTAGATTTGTACAGGCGTATATGAATAGGAATTTAGAATGATTGTACGCGTAATCTACGCGCGATTAACCTGACCGGCTAAATGCGCTTCACAAGTAGTACCCCAGAACGATATGCTTATACGCAGGCACTGGCTGGTGGTAAGATCAAACGGGGACTTCATCACCCAGCGCCAGTTCCCCAGGATGGCCCTCATTCACACGGAGATCCGGGAGCAGAATCTGGTTCTCAAGGCGCCGGACATGCCTGACCTGATTGTGCCGCTCAACCCAGCCATGGACAGATCCAAGATCATGAAATGCAGGTAGAGTGTAGAGGGTGGCGAGTTGGCTGTGCGTTGTATCATGCATTTCACGTGTGCGGGTGACTGGGTACCAAAGAGGGGCTGTGTGTGTGTGTGTGTGTGTGTGTGTGTGTGTGTGTGTGTGTGTGTGTGTGTGTGTGTGTGTGTGTGTGTGTGTGTGTGTGTGTGTGTGCGCGTGCGTGCGCGCTGAAAGTATCAGATCCCGGGAACCTATTCGAGGGAAGTTAATAAAAATCTATCAGTCATCCTGCGGAAGTCTTTGTCAAGCTTGTGTACATGATAAAAGTGAAACTGCTTATGTACAGATTTGTTTGTACAATGTCCTGCTCTTTTTATCGATGTGGGGCATATTGGCATCAGGGAACTGAAAAATGACACAGCACAACAAAACACACACTAGACACAAACAAGGAAAGACTTGGAAATAATTGATTCAAAAAAGAAAATAGGATGGGTATTGGGTGACGCTGCCCCGCGGCGACGCGCTTCCCCCGGGGGAAGCAGTCCGAATTTCCCGAAAGGGATAATAAAGTACATGTAGAAAAAAAAATTTTTTTAAAAGAGGCGGGACTGAGAAGTGACCCCCCCCCCCCCCCCCCACACACACACACATACACACACAACCAAAAAAAAAAAAATCAAAAAACAACAACAAAAATAACAGTAACAGCAACACCAAAACCAACAACAAACAAAGAAATGTATATGTCCACAGGGTCTGGGAACAGCGGCTAGCGGGTCTGGACTGTGGCGCAGAAGCGGCCAACTGGTTGTCCAAGTACCTTGAAGAGCCGGGCCTGCGTCTCCTGTACTCGGCTCCCGGGCTGCCGCGCCAGGACATCACACAGAAGAAAGCTCCTTGGGGCAACCCCGCTCTTTATGGCGACCAGGTACGGCATATGGCTGGCAGCCGAACATGAAAACATGGTATGGTTTGGTAAAGAAAACTTCTCCTAGGCCTAAACAGCCGTCTCTGCTTAGAAGCCCGAGGCGCCGCAGGGCTGGAGAACGAAGGTGACAGCCGAGAAGGAGACGTGTTTAATGGATGGGTCACGGGTGTAGGTGTCCATTGCCAAATTCACATTCTTTTTTGTTGTTGTTTTGTCATCCGTGTCTATGTTAAACTGACTTTTTCCCCTTGTCGCTGGAAGAATGATAAAAATAATAATAATGGATATTTACATAACGCTTATACTCAGCGAGGTCTAAGTTCTCACAAAGTTAAGAAAAATAACATAAAATAAAATGGTATGGAAATAATGCCAGAGAGAACAATGAAAGACACAACAATTGTGGCGCGCGCGCGCACACACACCGGGACACACACACACACACACACACACACACACACACACACACACACACACACACACACAGAGTTCTGTCAATCCCTCGTTACTGCTGCTGGGCTGAGAACAAGTGTATTTTGACTGCAGTTTTAAAGGTGCATAACACACAAGAGATTTAACATCAGTTTCACCCGGCTGTCCATGTTTCTCTAAAATAACCATGTGTGTGTGTGTGTGTGTGTGTGTGTGTGTGTGCAGGCAGCATTCACAGACTACTGTTCCTACCTGATAGCCACAGAAGAATCCCTCGTAGCCCTTAACCAGCGCCTCATGGACCCCGTCACTATGCTCACTTTCCGACCCAACATCGTCATACAGGGCAGCCCTGCTTTTGACGAGGTGGGCTGTTGAGTTTTGCTATCCCCTGCCCTTCTGCTTAAGCGCTATAGGGCACTAGAACGACGTTCAAACTTCGAAGTTTGATATACAATCAGCGACAGTGATTTTACTGTTATGTATCTTCAGGATGGAGTTCGACAAACATAATTAACGCACAGCGTCTACCACGTAACCAAAAGTCTCCGGATATGCAGAAATGGTAAATTAGCAAGCTGTTTTTTTGTTTGTTTGTTTTTGGTTTTTTTGAGGGGGGTGGTGGTGGTGGTGGGGGGGGGGGGTTCTAGGCATGCTACAGTGTATCTGATATTATAGCACACAATATCTAGGCATGCTACAGTGTATCTGATATTATAGCACACAATATCATACCACAAACCATATATTTCATACTCATATCGCATATCACATCAAATTATCCCATACGTTAAAATGGCAGTTCGGTCAGGAAATTACACAAACAGTTCACGGTCAGTGGAAGCGGGGCAGCGTGAAAAAGGCCTGTACAGATTTTTGGCCCTGTCGGGATTCGAACCTTGGACCTTTCGATCTCGAGTCCAGCGCTCAAACCGTGGAGCCACCGATTACCCCCTCCCCCCAACCCCCCACCCATACGCATATGCATACCATGTATGCATATATGGTATGGTATGGTATGGTATGGTATGGTATGGTAGACCCCGCTTCTCTTTTGGACTTTAAACGTTCCTGTCGACTCCATTCACAGGACACCTGGAACGAGATCCAGATCGGAGACTCTGCCACATTCCGAATGCTGTTTCCTTGTCCAAGGTTGGGGACTTTTTTTCATTGGAAATGAAGTGTGTGTGTGTGTGTGTGTGTGTGTGTGTGTGTGTGTGTGTGTGTGCGTGTGTGTGTGTGTGTGCGTGTGCGTGTGTGTGTGTGCGTGTGCGTGTGTGTGCGTGTGTGTGTGCGTGTGTGTGTGCGTGTGCGTGTGTGTGTGTGTGTGCGTGTGTGTGTGCGTGTGTGTGTGTGTGTGTGTGTGTGTGTGTGTGTGTGTGTGTGCGTGTACTCCGGCCTGGCTCCCAACATACCGATGACATGACCACCAGCATCTGAGTCGTCCGTGTTCTCTCAAACTGCATCCATATGCGGGTGGGTGGGTGGGTTTTGGGGGAAATTAACGTCCTTTTCCACCACGTATGGGTGATATTAGAGACGGGGCAACGAGGAAAAGGCCATCACAAATAATTATTTGGCCCTAGCCGGCCGGGATTCAAGTTCGACTTGAACTCACGACCCGAGCATTGAAAGTCCAACGCTCTACCTTTCGGCTATCCCTGCTCGTGTCCATATGCATTTCAGCCTACTGTTAATGACTGATATCGTCGGAGAAAGACTGAAAACCGAATGTGTCCTATCAGTGACGAAACACAGTATCTTTCTGTGGGTATGTTTTCAACAGATGCTTGCTGACGACGGTAAATCAAACTACTGGAGTCCGGAACGAAAATTCGGAACCACTGAAAACTCTTCAATCGTAAGTTAACTTCGTTAAAATCGTTGTGTGGCTGTGTGTGTTTCACTGAAATAGCTCATGTTGTTGTTGTTGTTGTATTTGTTACTGATTTCCTATCAGATCAAATTTGCAGCAAATTTTAATGTAGACTTTTTGCGTTCGGTAGATGCCTGCATGTATGAAACGGCAGTGACACGTTATCTTCCCCGTGCCATTCATATTATGGCTGGTTTACATTCAATAAATTAACATAGTTTTAAAACGCAGGATAATGTACTGTGTGTGTGTGTGTGTGTGTGTGTGTGTGTGTGTGTGTGTGTGTGTGTGTGTGTGTGCAGTTTTCGCTGTTTCCCTAAGTATGAGAAAAGCCCCCTGTTTGGAGTGTATGCCACGCTGGACATCCCCGCACCCATCAAAGTGGGTGATCCCGTCTACGCAATCCGCAAATGAACCGCTTGCCTGATGTGCACGATCAACTATAATCAGGATCGGGGGGGGGGGGGGGGGGGGGGGGAGGGGAGAGAGACTGAAACCTAGGATGGGGTGCAGAGGCAGCGCCCTGCTGGGGGACCACGGGGTCAATGCCCCACTTAGATAACAAATTTTAGCGCTTTTAAAGGCATTTAGTTGCCTTTCCTGGCACCCAAAGATAAAATACCTCTATGATACTGACACGCAAGTCTTCAAAAATGAAGTTAGACTGTCTCATTTGGCATTACTTGTATGACATGATAGTGTGTGCACTCTTTCTCGTACTTCCTTTTCTTTGACTGAAACTTACACTTTTTGGCTGAGAGGGCATTTGGCTGAACATTGCCAAATGACTGAAAATTCCCTAGCCTGCATAAGAAACAATATGGGGCTAGTATTGTATCTGGCAGAACCAAGCCACCGCCCTGTGGTCTGTTCTGTCTGACTTAATAATAATAATAATATAGACGCCCTCCCTCTCGCGGGAGCTCAGACGTGCATGACAAGAAGGGCAGTAGATCAGATTTAAGAATGGCAGCAATACCGCCACCTCGGGAGGGGCATGGGGACGACTTGACGGTGTAACCACTGGGGGCTAAATCAGCGCACTTCGCCTCGTCACCGCAGGGTTTCAACCACGACTCCGTCAAAAAGAGCAGATCAATGTCATTGTCACAGATGAAGTTGGATATTTCAGTTCTCTTTTCTTGACATGCATGCCTCTTTTCTATGAGTTAACTGCATTAACCAGATGAACCATTGCTTCATTTGTTTGGTTTTCTTCTTCTTCTTCAGAGTGAGAAAGAAAATGAGAGGGTGGGTGGGTGGGTGGGGTGGGGGTGGAATGACCTTCGTTTGGGCTGTCATACATGCTTCACTTGTGTGTGTGTGTGTGTGTGTGTGTGTGTGCATTTTTGTTGTCGGGTTTTTGTTTAGAGATAGAGAGAGGGAGAGAGAGAATGGTCGTTTTAGGGTGGAAAGAAAATCATATACATGCACCATATTTGTCAACAGATTAGTTTTAGTTTGACGTTACAAGCAGTATTTCTGTGTATTTTCAAATACATGTACATGTACTGTTTGGTGTTCAGTATCCATGTATGTTGTACGCAGCTGCTGTGTTTCCGAGAGGGAAATAAACGTGAACTATCCAGAGTAAAGTGAATGTACTCTGTGCTATTAAAGATTCTGTACATGATTTCAAATTTGTGTTGCTGAAGCTGCCGCACATGGTGACAATACTGATGGTAACCGCCATACATTTAGCGAAATATCCCATGAACACCTGTAAACATGGAGACACGGCACACTGCACTTCGAACCATGAAACACTAGACTCGGATCCACTGAGATCTCTTTATTGCACCACCGATCTCACTGGTATCAGTTTACACAATTCAAACCATTCACGTACAATGAGAAACATATTTCTGATGAGTTTTATTGGTGTTTTTTTTTCCACAACACACCTCAGATACACATCCATACAAACACGAGTAAACACACCCCAAACCATGCAAAGAACGCGACAGAGCAAGGTCTGAAGGATTTCAAAGCTGTCAGAAGCTTTACTTCACACCTGAACGAATGGCAAATAAAGGGGAACTATTTTCCCAGCATGCTCTTCAACAGTCACAATTACAAATGGCTTCCACGCCAAACACAGTCACGTTCCTCATACATTATGCTGTTTTGGGCGCAGGGCAAGGGCAAACTTTTTGCACTGAAAGTAACCACCCCACTGCAGTCATCACTGACTAGAAGTGCAACAAGTCAACCATGTGTACAACTATCGTAAGAGATAATTGTGCCTGTTGAGCAAAACTACCCTGTATTCTTTCAGTCTAACTCTTCGCCCATGACAAGGAGTGAACAATTTATATATTATCTGAACTTTCAGACCATCACAAGCAGAATCTGGGATGGTGTGCGTGAAACAGCGTTCAGACTTGTTCATACTAAATGCCTGTAGATGTTATACACACACAGCTAATGAGTTCCCAGTATGGGTGACTATGGTAACCGGGTCACAATGCTGAATGCAGATTCATGCATACCAGCCCAGACGTATGGGGATCGGCTATCCTGTGCATATTAAAGCTGAATGTGTTCTAATGAATGCCAATTGCTTACAATACATAATTCAACGGTTCCCTGACAGAAGGCACTATAGATACAGTTAGAAAGAAGACAGTAAGTACATTCTGGCAAGGAACCCTCGATACATGTATGATTTTAACATTAACGTTATTCTCGCTTCTAAACCCTTGAAGAAACCTGCACCGATAATTAACATCCATACAGAAACACACTTCATGCTTACAGCTCTCTCTCTCTCTCTGCCGGAAACCTTTCATGACAACACACACATCTAACCTCTCCCTATCACTCTGTGTAAAATATCTTGTTCACTCTCCCGATGCGTATCACACAGGCTCAGAATACACAAAATGCCAGTGTTGTACAGATACGCCCCTTGCCACTGTATACGTTCAGACACTCTGAAGACCGTACCAGTGAAAATGAAAAGACAGGCAATGTGAATACTGGTACATTACTGACCACCGTAATCAGATGCAACGCCCAGCAGCAAAACAGAAATAAACAGTGAAAAAAAACGAAGGGGGGGGGGGGGTTAAAAAAAAAATTACAGTCACCAAATAATAAAATATGTGCAGGGAATGTCACTTCACCAGGTCTAGGGTAGCTGGAGCTCATTAGCTGTGGCAGGCAATCCAGCTAAGTGAAGGGAAAACACTGACAGAAAAACCCGGACAGGACATAGTCGTCAGCCGTGGCAGGCAAGTGTCCTAGGAAAAGGAAAATTCCAAACAAACACCCTCTGTCTCCCAGCAGGGTCACCTGAGGGCAGGAGGGGCTCTCCACATCCAGGCAAAGGAAGCCCTCCTAGGAGAAGGAAAACTCCAAACTCAAACCAAGCCAACGAAGTCGGAGTGTCGCTGACTATGCCCAGGAGGACATAGTGTGGCAACCCGTCAGGGAGACGAGCACACACGCAACCCAGAAAAATGGACAATGCCTCAGATGGATATATCGTTATGGTGTCGTCCCCGTGGACCAGGCGGGGACGGTGCCGGGCCCTCAGCCTCAAAGGGGCCCGCCTCAGCGACTGGCGGCTCTGTCGACCTGGGACCCAGGGGGAGGCAGAGTAGTGCTACTGGTCGTACCACAACCCAAACAACAGCCATAAGGGTTGCACAGTGGAACGCAGAAGGCATCCAGCAGAAGAAACCAGAGTTACAGGCCTTCCTCAGAGACCTAACGACCAGATACCACAGCTCCAGCGTTATGAACAGACCACCATCTTCAGACTACGAACTGGACACTGCAGACTGCGTGCCCACCTGTGCCGCCTTGGGCTGTCACACTCACCAGACTGTCCGTGCGGAACAGCCCCTCAAACCCCGGAACACATTCTGCAGTCCTGCCCCCTCTTCAAAGAAGCAAGGACACAACACTGGCCGAACGGAGCCACACTGGCAGAGAAACTCTGGGGCAGCAAAACAGACCTCTTGAAGACCACTGCTTATATAAAGACCACAAACCTAATCATCTGAGGCGGAGTCCAGAACAGGGAACGCAGAAGAAGAAGAAGAACTTCACCAGGTCGAGCGCATGTGAGCGACCTCACGACGACAGTGAGGATTTACCACACTTTCACAGGAACCCAAGATGCAGACTATCAGTCAACACCTTCACATACAGACTAACTCTAGAATACCATGTTATGAGGAAACGCACAGACTTACAAAAACCGATGGCAACTGTTTACCTTTCCAGAATCCGATGGAGACAGTTTGCTGATAAAATTCTACTGATCAAAGATGCACCGTGTTTCTCCTTAGGAACTAACAAAATACCAGCACATTCACCTGGCTTGAGGGTTTGTTATTATGCTTTCAAAATGACCTCTCAACCCCTTGAAAAAAAAAAGAAGAATTTTTTGTTTGTCTTTTATCTGACCCGAGTCCATCTAGTTCATCTGAAGCAAAGACAAATGGAGGATCATCGTTTTATGGCACATGACCCTGGTCTTCCAGGAACACATTTGTCTTTATGCTAAAAAGGGCATTAGAAGTGGTCCGGAATCTTCCGGGCTCAGCACTACCAGGGCTAAGATATCCTACCACAGTGTTTGCAGACAAGAATTTGTTTTGTTCTCTGTTGAATGATTATGGTGACCTCAAACGTAGCTTTGAGTTTTAATCTTTTCTACTTAGACACTCTGGAAATACCGTAACAGGTACCTGGGTCAGAGTAACCTATGATGACATAGCCATTCATGCCACTAGTCCAGAACAAACTTTCAGACAACTTACATCTACTTTAAATAAAAAAAAAAAAGTAAGAATGCCAAAAATGCAAAAAAAAATCAAATCTAAGGCAAAGCACACCTTTCTCCAAGGTGTAAATTTATAGTAAATTTTATGAAAACGACGAAAACCATAAACAATAATTTCCTGGATCCTGTCTGTAAATGCATGTGAAGCTATCACATTTTGCCAGAAGCTGAATGCACTGAATGTTACAAATTTCCACACCTCATTCTCCTGCAGTGGTAACATTTGCCAAGGACAACAACAACAAAAGCAGAAAAGAGCACTAAAAACAAACAAAAAAACAACAGAATTACATGTATGTGCTGGATAAACTCAAAATGCCAGTGAGCAGCTGAACATAACAAAATGCCACCAATAGCAGCAATCACTTTAACCAGATAAAGAAACGCACACAGTCTGATACAGCTGAAACTGGGCACTGGCAAAGACAGCAGTTTCTGAAAGTGAATGTTGTCACGCTGTTGGTAATGCAGTATAGATGCTTGCAATGGCATCCAATGTAGAATGATGATGATGATAATGCTGAGGGGCACGGCTCCATCCTCACCATCAAGTGCTCAGATACAAGTTCTACAGGCCCAATTTAAAAAAAAAAAGATTTTTAGGCTTGCAAATCATTCATCGGCCATCAAATGTCAGTGTGTTGCATTCAGAGTTCTACTAATCACTAGGATAACCTATTTGAAGCGCGCAGGCGCAGTCACAAGCGCAACTGTTCCAAAAGAAAAGTCTCCCTACGTGAAATCTTTGAAATGGCACCTTTAAAAGAATTATATATGCTGGGGCTGGGGGGGGGGGGGGGGGGGGGGGGGGGGGCAGCCTTTTGCGATCACTATGGGAATGCAGTAGTCCTGACTGCTTCTGTCACTGACTCAGCAAGAGAGTTCTACAGTTTGAAGCTGTGAATGAACTGGGGGGAAAAAAAAAAGAAAAAAAGTCCAACGCCGTATATATAATATAGTCTACCACAGCCCTTGAAAACAGAATGACAAAAAATAACAGTGAGTGTCTGTAACTCTTCATGTAGCGGGTCTTCTCTGCGATTAGGCACTGGGACTTCACCACCACAACAGCCGGGCAAGAATGTCACATCAGCTGTGAAATTCGGCCGTGAGTGAATGCCGACAGACGTCAACAGCGAAAACAACAGTAAGTCTGTCAACTAGAGTATGGTCAGTCCAAGTCAAGGTTGTCTGTGTTGCCACTGGGGTGGTCCTGAGAGAATCGCTGCAACCGCCGCCTGCGCACCTCGTGCATCTCGTCTTCGTGCTCCTCTTCCCGCGGATCCTCCCACTCTGGCACCTCCATCTCTCTCGGGGCTGTGAAGCCTGTCGCTCCTTCCAGCCCTGAAAAATCTGAATGCACACAGAGCCGGGGAATGCATTACACCGTGGACAAGCTTACAGAAAACATACCTCTAACGGTAACAGCAAACTTTCATGGTTCTTTTTTGGTTTTTTTATGGGTTTTTTTCAGCAGACAGCTCTTTATAAAATATGATCAGAAAGTTCTGCTAAAAAAGAACATCAGTAACCCACAGAGTCCCAAAACAGACATGTAAGTGGTGTACGGACCACAAAAAACTGATGATTTCTATCGTCTGTAATCCAGTTACACACGTAACATATATTAACACATGAATACACACGCATCATGTATTTTTTTTATTTTTTTTTTTAAAGAGCCTAATGTCCTTTTCAACTACATACAGGTAACATCAAAATGGGGCAACGAGGACAAACGCCAGCACAAATGTTTGATTCCCAGTAAGGATTTGAACCCACAACCTGAGCACCAACAGACCAATGCTTTACCATTTCAGCTATCCTGGCTCCCCACAAACTGTAAGAGATACATGGATGCTTGTATTCATGCACAGAGTGCGCTGTATTCCTCATACCCACCTAATTTTTCCTCTGTTGTGCTGGCACTGCCAACAGAGGTAACAGAAGGGGAAGTTTTTACGGTAGATGACGCATTCACAGAAGAACTGAGAGTAGCGGGTTTGGTAGTGTTCTTTTGGGCCGCACTGTCTTGGGGGTGCGGCCTCCAAGTGGGTGCAGCGGTCGCTGTGCTTGTGGCGGTACTTGGTGCTTGCGGTGCCTCTTGGGAAGGAGGTGGAACCTGGATTCCACTCATTCTGAGAAATGAGAAAGATGGGAATAAAAGATGCTTGTATGCCTGAACCACAAAACCTACTTTGGCAGCAACCTCTGTGGTCAAATAATGTAGGTTATGCGTTACTATCACAAACTCATCTCCTAAAGAATGGGCACATTGTTTCTGAATATCTATAGGATTTATCAACTACATGTCATATTCACAAAAACACAAAGAAATTGAGCCCCCCCACCCCACCCCATACACAACCACCTTGCATTAAGTTCACTCGTTTTCTGGTCTACCCTGGCACCACACACACACACACACACACACGCATGAAATACCGAGCTCTGCAAAATTACTGAAATTTGTGCAAAAACTTCTGGTGAAATATTTTCAGACAGTAACAAACATTTTTTACACAGTTGCAAGCACTGCATTCACTTTCTCAACCATTTCAAGCGGTCATAGTTATCTCCTTTGCTCTGCTCTAGAATGCATGTGTACGAACCCCATGGAGGCTGCGACCTGGTTGTATTGGCCAATGAGGACCATGGCCCCATCCAACAGGGCCTGGATGTCACGCAGCCACTGGATGCGAGCCTCAACATTGGCCCGCTCGGAGCCCTCCATCGTGCGCAACTCCTCCTCACTCAACCCACTGAGATTTGACGGGGGCGGAGGAAATCCTGCAAGTGAAAGGAGAGTGGAGAGTGGCTGCCAGTTTCCTTATTTCCAGCTAAAAGCGACATTGACAATCTTTCAAGCAGCTTGTACTTTACTGACAGCAACCTAATGAACGACAGCGAAAATGCTTGTGCAAAGAAAAAGAAAAGAAAAACAAACAAACAATAAAAAAACAAACCAAAAAAGCATTGCATTCTTCTATAATCACTGCTGGTAAAACTGTCACGTCACCAACCATTCAAGCACAAAATGTGTATTCAGTAAATGGATAAATAAATGTTTACTAACGCAGGTATTATAAACATGGCTTGTTTTCCCCCAACACAGTCAAGGACCACAACTCAAACACTACAATGCTCAGTACCAAAATGTCAAAGAAAGCAAGCTAGTTTCTATCACAGCAGAACCCAAAAAAACAACGCAAAACTGACTGCGTAAAAAAAATTTGAATGGTACAATGCTGTCACATTCGTCATCAGAAAAATAATGCCACCAAATCCAATCCTGCACAGGGATAAGGTGACATCCAGCCAGAACTCACCAAAAGGCATGAACATGGGCATGGAAGGGACGAAAGGGTAAGGTGGTGTGGCTGCAGCTGCCCCCGCGGACGGAGATGCGGCTGGTGTGCTGGTGGATGTCGGTGGGCCTGTTGTAGAGGGAGCAGCACTTGGTTGGCCTCCTGTTACACAACAGAACAGTGATGTGAACAAGGAGGGCAATGATCTGATCTTTCCAACAGAAAAAAAAATCCCCACTGAGAGGATTATTTTCGTGTACATACATATATACAGATTTTACCTCATCTCTTAAGAGCCCAAGGCCGACCATTCCCTGCCCACTGAACGATAAGACTTGTTAAAACGAGAAAGCCACTGCACACCAGTAGGAGCCACAACAAGCCTTCCAAGCTAGGCGTGAGGCCACTGCAGATTGCATAATAGTGGCTCGAAGTGGCTTCTAGTGATCTAAAGATTTCAAGTAAAAATCATGATTTTTTAGCATGGGCTTTTAAAAGTTGTGTAAAAATAACTTGTACAGCTGTTATGCTGCAAAAATCCGTGAACATTTTAATTTTTTCTGTGTATATTTTGTACATCTTGCTTATTTCACTTGCTACCTTTGCTTATATACCTATCTTTGTTCTAAGCGCTCAGCCCCCAACTGTTGTATTGCAACAAGTGACAGTGCTATCCAAAGACCATTAATTATTGTTAAACATGGAACATCACTATTTCTAGCTGCACTCATTCTCTGTATGGTGGGGCAGACTAAGCTTACCCTGGCCAGCCGGTGCTTGCTGAGCTGGGTGCGGGTTAGCGTGAGGGTGTTGAGCAGCTCCCGGTTGCTGAGGCCATCCGTACGGATATCCTCCAAACATGTTGTTGACTGAAACACACACAGGATTTGTTGCAGCAACTTCCGCAGGTGGGATGAAACAACAACAGCAACTTAAAAACAAAACAAAAGCAACTCACCAACCAAATTTCAAGCAAGCCCAGAGCTAAACCAGCGTACTGAGCAAAGAATATTTATGAACTGAAAGCAAAGCTACCTTCTGCTGATGCTAGTTTAGAATGCATCTGGAAACAGTAACCCATCATGTATACTTTCAAACCAGCTCAAGCAGGCAAGTATGCACATCATACAGCATGAGCAATCCATTCAGAGTTCTAGAAACAAATCTAGTCTTGCATCAAAATTCCAAAAAAGGCTCAAAACGTGCTAACGCTTTTAAGGATTAGAGACAAAACAAACTCTCCTTCTGTTTTTTTTTTGTTGTTTTTTTTTGGCTACACAGCCTTCTTCAGGGACAAAATTTGTACAAAATAACAAATACAGAGGCAACTCTTCACTTAATGGTTATCGTCAAAATTAATTAAGACAACAACAACAACAACAACAACAAAAACCCCTCAAAATCATAATTTAAGATGTCCTGATCTGACATAACCTGTCACCTATCCACTATTTCTCCAAAAGAACACTTACAGTTTTGAAACATCTGCTGCTGATGTCCATTGTTGTTCTGCAGGTTGGCGTTGGCTGCAGCAGCAGCTGCAGCGGCAGCAGCAGGAGGGGTGGGGCGTGGCATGCGCAAAACGTCCAGTCGGCAGGTGGGGCAAGTCTGCTGGCGCTGGAACCAGGACCTCAAGCAGCTGGTGTGGAAGATGTGGTTGCACGGCAACTTCTTGCAGGAGGTGGTCATCTCCTCACGACAAATGATGCACACATTGTCTCCTGAGGCCAGCTCCTCCTCTGTTGCGTTTGGATACCTGTCGAAAGATTGGAGCTGTCAGATAATAGATCCAGACAGAAAGAGAACATGCGTACAATGCTGGCATGGGCATTTATAGCCTGAAGGGTGGGTGAGTGTTTGGGGAGTTTAGCATCCTTTTCCACCACGTATGGACGGTATCGAAGACGGGGCAACAAGAAAAAGAGTTAGACCAGCGCAAATTTTTGGTCCCGGCTGGGACTTTAACTCACGACCTGAGCATTGAAAGTCCAACGCTCTACTATGCAGCTACCCCTGCTCCCCTTGTAACCTAAATGAATATCACATGCACTCTGAGTTTACACCTCATCCTTTTAGTTTTAAGTTATAGCTGTCAACACGTGCACACACACACACACACACACACACACACACACACACACACACACACACACACACAAAATCTACATCCCTGACAGGGTACATCATTTATGATCTACACTTTTGTGAAGTCCGAGGACTGTGGTGTCTGCATGATAAAAACCTCTCAGTGGTGTACTCACAAAGTGTTCATATTGCGGATGGCTCGGCGAGACATTATCACATCGTGTAACGCTTTCTTGAAGGACCTGCACAAAAACATTTATAGGAAATATATTTGACTGCAGAGAGTCACAAACAAGCTTATTGCTGACAGTGACTATACGACAGAAACACCTGTGTGCTAAACTAACCAGAATTTCAGAATGCACTTGATAAACAAAAAGAAATCTGTAACTAGCAATGGACACTTGCAGTATCACATTTCCACTGAGCCATTGTGCATGATACGACAGAATCTGACAGGTTTAAGTATTCTGGGACACTTTTTGTCCAATCATAATAATGCTTTATTTGGTAAGCGTGCAGGTTCCTCACCTTACCAATTCACTGTGGTCGACACGCTACAATTCACACACATCTCTCCTACTTGAATACTTTTGTAAACAACAACAAATGGTTTTGACTTTCCAGACTTTTTACACCAAAAGACCAGGTGGAAACAAACCTTATGGCCAAGTACATGGGGCGGATGGCAAACAGTGGGAACGTATGCACCTTGATCATGATGATCATAAAACAAATGTACAGCACCACTCTTGTAAAACCTGTAAAAAACAAAAAGTTTTAAAAAAGACATTCACAAAACAAAAACAACAAAAAACACCCACGCTATTTACCATTAATATGTGGACTATCAGGAAAAGAACAAAGTAACTTACTTCGTTACAAGTACAAAATTTTTATAAAATGCTGCAAGTACTAAATAATGACAGAATTTTACCTTGAAATAACCGTAAAAACTGGCAATGTAAGTCAATAAAACAGATGCTAACACACACACAGAGTATCTCCAACATGACCTTATGATATTACGTGCATACACACAAAAAATTGCTACACCTTTCTGCAAAAGAATTGAGCAGGAATGACCTACCCATAAACAGCTCTGTGTACAGGAGATACACAGCTTTGTTGTCCCATGGGTTTTCATTTTGTAGGTCGATGGTATGCAAGACATACTTGATAAACGTCATGGCAACTACAGTTAGCAGGATGGCATACTGAAATGGAAGGGGAAAAAAAATTAAATGATTTTAACTCTTTTTTTTTTTTTAAAAAGAAACTGTTTCAGAGGCATATTACAATATAATTTTCATTGTGCAGTCTTCACATCTGCATTTCCAAATCATCACAAATTCTGCACAGATACACATGAAACGTTTGAAGTCAATTTATTTTAAGTCTATCTATGCTATATTAGCATATATATCATTATGTAACTGTAGTCACATTCATGAGTAATAATAATAATACTTATAAGGCGCCCGTCTCTGCAGGACAGACTCAGAGCGCACACACCCACACACACACCCACGCACGCACACACGCACCCACACACAACTCAGACACACATGAGCATGGACAGAGGGTCCCAGTTATCTATGGAAAGCTCGACGGAACAGGTGTGTTCCGAGTTGTGATTTAAAGGCTGACAGTGTGGGGACATGACAGAGGGCAGAAGGCAGCGAGTTCCAGATTGTCGGAACATTGATTACATCAGATTGTCGCAACACTGATTACATCAGATTGTCGCAACATTGATTACATCAGATTGTCGCAACATTGATTACATCAGATTGTCGGAACATTGATTACATCAGATTGTCGCAACATTGATTACATCAGATTGTCGCAACATTGATTACATCAGATTGTCGGAACATTGATTACATCAGATTGAGTACATCTGGAAGCTTTGTAAATTACCTCAAAACCAAACACCAGCTGCACTGTAGGCCCCTTGAGCAGAGTAGAGTAGTAGGCGTGATTCACAAAGTACATGTCCAGCAAACCAAGGAAGATTAGCAGGGCTGGAAGCAAGCAGCAGTAAAGATTGGTTATTCCATATATAACAATAAGAATAACTTTATTAATCCTCTCAGGGAAATTTATGGTGTACAGCTCTTGACACAAGAACAGAATCTCCATGTAAAAAACATCAACCATGCACCCATACGCACTCTTCACTCATACACCCATCATTATATACTCATGGCAGTACATGTAATACTGTAAATGATTAAGAACATTTCTTAAGAACTGAATTTCATGATTAAGAACAGAACTATAATTCAAAAACATAACACTACTTCAGTTCATCAGACAAACAAACAAACAAAACAATACATTTAAAAATGTTGCATGAAGTAACCTGCAAAGAGTAACTTTAGACATAAGGCAATTCTGCAGAAAATTTCCTTGCACTTTGCTGGGCACATTTCTGTGCACATGCACTGATGCAGTGTGCCTTATTATGCACATATATAGGTGTTGTTTACATACAGATTTCAGGATCTGACGCAGAGATTTTGAGAGGGTTCAAATGACCCTTGGTTTTGAAAGATGTAAGGAACACTGACATGCTTGCTCGCTCACTCACACACACACACACACACACACACACACACACACACACACACACACACACACACGCACACACACACACACAATTGTGACTGTACTGCATGCACAATACTTACACCAAACTCTCACATGAAACAGGAAAGATATCACAGGACTTCTTTCCATCTGAAAATATAAAAAAGACTGTTAATTTTGCATGTTTATATTCATGTTTTGCAGTACTTCATAGCAGGACTTAAAAAAATATTGATATGTGTACAATATGTATGTTTATGTATGTACAACATTCCAACACTTTTTAAAATTTTCCTCATGAAAAGGCAGAAAAAACAACAGCAAACACATAAATATGGAGGAAGTTAGTTAGTTATTTAGGGCTTAACGCCGCGCAAGCAACAAGGGCTAATTCGCGGCTAATAAATAAATATGGAGGAAACTGACGTAGGGGCCAAAACAAGTGAATGCCTGATACTTATAAACTGTCCTGCTTGTGCCACATTTTCTTCCTTTTTTCTTTGTTTTTAAACCTCAATGGTGGAACAGCAGAAAAACAAAAAAAATGGCAGAAACTGGCTTAGAGGTGGTGAAATTCCGCCAAGCAGCGGAAAAAAATGCTTGTAAGACAGCACGCACCTGCCCTTGCAGCAAATAAGAGAGACTGATCGGTGACAACTGGACAGTAAACCGGCTAAGCAACCGAAACTGCTGCACCGTGGAAATCCTGCCATGAACAGCTCTTAGACTGTTTTATTTTTTGTTGGAAATAACTTTGGTTCATTTTCAAACTTAAGACTACAAATACATGTGACACACTTACGAAGTCCACTCTATCCTCTGCAAGCCAATGAAAGCACTTGAGGAACAAAAGAAGAGTGAACAGAGCCACAAAACGAGGACTGAAGTCGTCTCGGAATACTGTAAATGCCAGGCACGTCTCTGTTACTGCATACCATGACCTTTCTATCAGGTGCTGAAACATGAAAAAGAACATGGATATATACTGGATACGTGACAGAGTGCAAAGATGTCCGTGAAAAAAAAAGTAAAAACGGTAAAAACAAAGTGAGATGATGACTACAAGAGTGATGATCTGTTTAAAATACAACTGACAAAGTTACACCTACAGGCATACTAACACCATGCTCTGCTCATGCAGGAGGAAGTGCAAGAATTACAGTTTACACATGTGACTGTGATGTACCACTTTGTCTGAATTCAGTCCAACCAAGCAAAACGAGCTTTTATACTATGGATAATTTGAGCCCTGCCATTAATTTACAGTGTTCCCGATTATGCACTGCTGTGTGTATAATTTGTATGCACAAAACTGTCAAATTGACACACAAACTTGAGAACAGCGCGTCACATGGGACGCACGGTTTTGGTCTCGCCGTGACAAACAGTATTTTTCCAGGTCTCTTGCGGAAACCCAATGTACAAAAAGCGACTGATCTGTAACTAGCGGCGTACACTTGCGGCATCGTATTTCCGCTTGTGCGTTAACAGACAGAATCTGATGTAGGGACCTTCCAAATTTACAAAATAGAAAATAACATGCAGAGAGGGTCCCAAGGACCCTTGTATTTTCGCCTCACAGGGAACACTGCATTGGTGCGCCAACATCCACCTGTGATCTGCTGATACTTGTAAGTTACAATTTTCAGTTTAAATTTCACAAAAGCTCTCTATTTACACTTACAGGATGGAAGTACTACAAATCCAATTAATTAGAGAGATTGTAATGCAGATGTGGATTTATGGATTCTCATATGACAACAGATTTGTCCGACACTAAGTGTAGGTTGTCAATAGCTACAAAACAAACAAGCATTCGAATAATTTATAAGCACGTTTTGGCAAATTTCCAAGCACAGTGGTATTTACGTCCCTGTGTTACTAGTAGCAACATCAGAAAGAGCACACTGTATACTGTAAATGGTCTAGGTGCAAGCTGTACTTCCACTCTAGACTGCTGCTGTCAACAGCAAGCAGATCAATGCACTGACAGTGATACTGAGCTTTGGTGGTACGCTGTAAATGGTCTAGGTGCAAGCTGTACTTCCACTCTAGACTGCTGCTGTCAACAGCAAGCAGATCAATGCACTGACAGTGATACTGAGCTCTGGTGGTACGGTGTAAATGGTCTAGGTGCAAGCTGTACTTCCACTCTAGACTGCTGCTGTCAACAGCAAGCAGATCAATGCACTGACAGTGATACTGAGCTTTTTTCCTCTTTTTTTTTTGGCATCTTTTTTTTCACAAGTAGTATAGATCTGCAGCAGCACTGCATGCGAAGCTGGCAGGCAGCTGCAGTCAAGTGGTAAGGAAAAAAAAAATTGCAGGATCAGTCAGCAAAGCATCAATTCTAGTTTATACCTCCATTTCTGCAGCACGGAGCTGGCCGAAAAAGATTTTGCGCAACAGCTTCCCCATCAAGATGACAAAGACAAATGCTTGGATGTATATAACCTGCAACAAATGGAATATAAGGAATCTGAATCAGTTCACTAGAAGTAGAACATCATGGTTATGCTGGCGTTACCAGTCATAAACACTGGCACTGTTTATTATGTATCTCCTGAAAGGATATAGTTGAAGGTGAATATTGTTACCTCAACTGAACACCAGGGTAAACTATTCAGGCCATAGATCTATAATTGCAATTGTGACAAAATGTGATATTAACACGGAGTGATACGAAC
The DNA here is from genome assembly GCA_018292915.2 of Batillaria attramentaria. Classification (NCBI taxonomy): domain Eukaryota; kingdom Metazoa; phylum Mollusca; class Gastropoda; family Batillariidae; genus Batillaria; species Batillaria attramentaria. Next base: position 505,233 of record JACVVK020000093.1, read on the forward strand.
TGAAGGCTGGATTTTCTGTTTTGTCTCGTGGCAAGCACTGTCTGGCACCAAAACAGGTGGCTAGCATTTGAACGACTTTCATGGTTCAATCCCTCTGTGTATGTTTGTTGCACTGCACACGCTAACATCAGCAGTGCGGGCAAGAGTGAGCGTACCACCAAAATGGCTGCTTCGTCACATTCTCTATAATGACCTTTCCCCTCTCAGGTCAATGCCTCCCACCCCAATCCCAGGTCCTGCATCATTGTAAAAGCACAGATAATGTATATCATTGACAGGGTCCATACAGGTTCACAGTCTCAAAAATTCATGACTTTTCCATGACCTTTAGAGGCCAACTACCTGTTTTCCATGACAACTTCGTCGCCCTCTGTCACACTGACACACATGAGGGCAGAAATTATGTGCTTATCCAAGTTATTGCAGTCAGCAACACCAATGTTTAGAGTTAGTCATTAGCCTTATAGCCTTATTGGTATTTTGGGCAATCAGTCCAGTGAGTAATCACCAAGCTGACCGTTTCACTTTTGGGCTCAAAATGGCTTTTATAAAATTCTGAAATTCCATGACTTTTCATGACTCTTGAGATAATTTCATGACTTTCCAGGCCAGGAAAAGCTATTTCCAAATTCCATGACTTTTCCAGGATTCCATGACCTGTATGGACCCTGCATTAAAATGGAAACGAAGGTCTTTGATGATGTCGATTTACATGTAAATTAAGATGTCACTGTCAGTGCTGAAAGGTGCTGAGGAATTTGGCACAAGGTGTCACATTGTCATCTTATTCCAAAATGGCAACTTCAGTTTGCAGGCAGCCGGAATACTCTGCCCTGCATGCTACTGGAATAAAGCTGCACTTTCTGATCGTGAAGTATATAAATCACAGCAGACTGATTAAAAATGTTCTACTGTTCTGTAATGGAGAACAACATTTAGAATGGCTTAGCGTGGTGGAATTCCGCCGTGATTTTTTTGGGCCCCACCGGCTCAAGTACAAAAGGACCGCCTGGCGAAAAAGGCACCACTGGCTTGGTCCACTAGTTGGGTTCATTTTTAAGTCAGCTCTGTGTGTGTGAGTGAATAAGACAGCAAAATGATGGTGATGACGAGGTGCTGACGATGATGCTCATGTCTTCGTGTGCTAGCATTGATTCCTCTGCTGACAGAAGTATGCCCATGGCGCTTCATGCGGATTCCATGATTCAATCATCGACACAGACAAACGTTGTCTGACTCCCTATCCCAAGCCAAACATTGCCGTCACAGTTTGCGCTACGTGTCCTTAGTCTTCTTACCACAACAGAACAAATCATCAAACTTACAGCCATGCTGGGGTTCGATTTCGTGATGTAAACCACAGATGGATAGAACTGTTTCTTCTGATAATATGCATTTCCAATGACTGCAGCAGTTAGGGCAAAGCTAAGCCCTGAGAGCATCAAGGACCGCATTTTGGTAGCAAGCCGGCTGGTGTTTGACGAGTCAACCAAAATGGCGCTACCCTCTGTTTACGTCAGAAAGAGGTCAACGGTTAAAAATAGACAACGAAACCTCTCGTGTCTCGCCCTCATTGGTGTAGTGACGTCAAGGCATGTGCGAGGGAATCCCTCCAGGAAAATGTAGGTCACAGGAATACCCGACCTGTGAAAATATTATTACAAACAAGCAAAGACAAAACTCACACAAACAAATAAACAAAGCATGTGGTCTTATCTCATTTGCTTTTCTTCCGGTGTGCTGTCAAAAGTGCAAGAAAAAATTAATAAAATAAAAAACTGACAAGGGAGATAATCTCTCGAGAAAAGGTGGCGCTGACATCAGTTGGTAGCAACCGTAATGGCGGCGGTTTCTGCGAGTCCAGACTGGATCTACCGGATCTGAATTTGTCGTTTCCAGGCGTAATTACCTTGCATCTGGTTTTATCTCACAAAGGCATGAAGCATTCAAGGTACTTCTAACTTCAGCTTTGGTTCATAATCATAGGAGTTTCTAAAGTTTCAGATGAAACGAGCAGCGCAATCCTTTGAAAAAATGTTGTCTCAGAAAATATTGACTGCAGCAGTGGCCCAGAACACGTACACTATTCTTTTTCTTGGACGAATATATATCCGATTATTCCAATGCTGATTTGATCCATGCAAATGTGCTCTTGACTGAGATATTGGTTGTGGCACCCTCTTCTTCCTTGACTGTGGGTGTACATTCATGCACAAACCTGTAATAATTCCAATGTTTGGTTTTTTTGGATAGCAGCGGCCCGGTCCTACTAATTACCGAAAACAACGAAACGACCGAAAACAACTCTTAATACGGATAGAACGCGGTTCAAACATAGAAATAACAACACACAAACATGATTAAAGGTGGAAAAAAGTAGCCTTAAAAAAAGCTAAAAGGAAAAAAAAGGTGATATTGCAGAAAATAACCAGACCGGACCAGAGTTGCTTCCCTTGGGAGACACGTTCATTTCGTCATGTTCTCTTGGAGTGAATAAGTACTTTTTTCCTTTAAACTAGTTTAAGGCCTCTTTTTCACCTTTAATCATGTTTGTGTGTTGTTATTTCTATGTTTTAACTGCGTTCTACGCGTATTAAGAGTTGTTTTCGGTTGTTTTCGGTCGTTTTCGGTTGTTTTCGGTAATTAGTAGGACCCGCAGCGGCCCATTACCCGCTTGTATCACCTGCTTGTAGTTGTACCACCCACCCACACAAACAGTGAAGTTGTGTGTAACAGAATTTTGCATGGTATGTTGATGAGAGTCAAGCAAATGCATCAAAGGAAAAAACCGCTCTCTGTGTGCTTGATGTCACAATCTGAAAATCAGTATGTGTACAATATGGGGTTTTTTTGGTTGATTTTTTGTGAGGTTGCAGTAGGACCTACAGTCATGTGCCTAGCCAAGTATGTTCACATTCAGAAATTTATAGTTTTGTGCCATGAAAATCATGTATTTTGTATGTATGTAGGAGATTTTTTTGCATTACAGTTTCACCACTATCTAGGGGTTTGTTTTGTTTTGTGTCTTTTTTCAGCTGATTAGTCATAATGGCAGCTTCCTTGAGAGGACAGCTTGGGGTGAAGAGCAGTGGTATGTATGCATCACTTTAGGAAAAGTAGGATCTCTTCTGTTACCGTTTACATGCATATTTTTGTCCATGTGTAAATTAAGATCTGTCTGTCTCTGTGCATGTGTAAGACCTCTTTGTCTCTTTCTCTAGCTCTCTTTGAATGTGTGTGTGTGTGTGTGTGTGTGTGTGTGTGTGTGTGTGTGTGTGTGTTCCCAAGGTTCTTCTGGGAATAACCTTGCTTTTGGTTTACAGCTTTGTCACCCACATCAAGCAAGTACACAAGCCAGCTGCTGGTGCTGGATCACATGACCAACCACTACCGCAAGCTGAGCAAAGCCAAGCGTACGTTTTGCATTCCTGTATTGTTGTTATAGTCTTAGGAGATCTTCACACTAGTGTGTCTACTCATGCTTTTTACCATTGCCCAATGTTGGTTTGTTGGTAGAGCTTATATAATGTGCATACTGGGTGCTGATCAGATTAGACATAGCAACATTGTGAACTTGTAACAAAATCGGTTTTTCAAACTGATAACTATATGTATATGAGTATATGTAACTGAAATACCTGAATGCATAAAAATATGTATACATTTTTGTGCAGTTCAGTTTAATCAGACTTAATCTCTTATCTTACTTATGAATATCTTTTGCAGCTGCTATCGATAATGCGCCCCCAAAGTCAATGCAGTCCAGCCAGAAAAGTAAGCATTACTTATAATTATTTTGGCTGCATTGGTATAGTTTGCACCCTTGTGCCGTTCGCACCTCTTGTACATGCACTACGGCCGTCTAAACAACATAGCCATTCCACCATTCCCGGAAGGTAACCCCAACTCTAAACCTAATACCAGATCTAACCTTAAACCAAACTAAGCAGGTGAAGTATGCTAAATGAGCATGGCTGCGTTGGGATAGTACGCCTGATGATATGACCCAAGGGTGCAAACTATACGAACTGGGAGTTATTTTGTACAGAAGTGGTGTTCAGAACTGCTGTTGCAATGGTGATACATGTATTACGAATTTTTCGTATTTTACAAGTTTTACAGCTGCAGTTTTTTTCTATCAGAAGTAAACGGATGTGTTTTTATTTTGTTCTGTATTGCAGTGCGTGACAGGAGAAGACGAAAGGATATTGAAAAATATGGCTCTCGGCCATCTTCTAGCATGTCATATCGTCCAACATCAAGAGAAGAAGACATTTATGATGAGACTCAATGGGTATGTTTTATGCTGCAGAGTGGTTGTGTTTTCTTTTGCTCCTTAGTTTTGTGGGGCATGCTGCAGTCCCTGATCTGCAGCGTACACCTTTTTAATGTGAGGGTTTGTCTTTGCATGTGTCTTTGCCAGACCTTCACTTTAAGCTCATCGATTGTTTTGCACATTTGAATATTTGCAAGCACACCATTGATTTCCTTTACATCCGTGATGCTCACATGCTAAACACAGTTTTCCATTCCCACTCGCATATTGACATCTGTACTGGATGAGACACTAGGTTGCTGGCTTGATTGCTGATTACCTTTACATTTCTTTTCAGGATGAACCTGAAGATGAGGAGGAGAGGCAAGTGAGGGACATTATGCGGACTACACTGCGAGTGCCCCTCAAAGCCACACATCCCCATGACAGCACTCAGGCCACGGCTGGATCAAGATCTGAGCAACAACTTGGGTACACAGTTAGACCCCAGTCAGCCACCATGCGAGGCACAGTCCAGGCAGTCAGGGGTGCCAGTTACCTTAGTCGTACACGTCCAATGTCTGCCCGTTCCACGACCTCTCTGGCCAGCAACACATCGCAGGTGTCCCGCAACTCCAACCCTTTGAAGGCCACGTATGATGGCGACATTCTGGACAAGCATGCCTATGTCTTTAAAGAACCCCAGAAGCCGTTCACCCCTCGCACACTGAAGAGTAACCGTGAGTCGAGCCTGAAAAGATACAAGTACTACACACCTCCCAAGAAATCCCAGGTGACGTACGAAGATGAAGCGAACACTGAAGCAAAACGTGAATTCAGGGAAGCCCCGCAGGCTCGGCCCAGGCGAAAAAACAGAGGGGATGACGTAGACCTCGGCGCAACAGACACGCTCACAGAGACAAAACTGATGGAGATGAGCTTGCGTAGCCATGACCCTCGGCATCCCGGTGGAGATGGGAACGATGTACCTCGGCTTGACATCTCCATGGACAAGGACCACATGAACTGGATTCAGGAGCAGGCTTCCAAAGCACAGATACGGGCCCGCAATGGTGTTGGCAAGCATGAGTCAGATTCCCACAACCATGACGGTGGCGATATGCTGGAACAGACCGGCACACTTAACAACACCGACACTCTGCGGTTCACACGCAAAGGCTCCAGTGCCAAGTAACATCCTCTTGCTGTTTGACTGTGTGCTTGTGTTGTGGTTACCAAGAGATGATCACTGCTATTCCGTTAACCATAATCAAGTTCATTGAACATTTGATACGTTAGTCAAGTATTGCATAGATCATGTTGTTAGGAGGGATCCTGTAGAAATGACGTTGGTTAATTGTCAAACAGGGGCATTGCATGATAATTGCTGAGGTCTTGATACAGCATGAATTATAAAGGGTTTGCATGAAATTGAGTGTGACTGATCACTGACAATGAAAAATAAAAAAAAGTGCAAGAGCATCTGTCCTGTTTTAAGAAGATCACCCCCCCCCCACCCCCCTTTCCCAACTCACCCCATCTCTTACCTCTCTTCATATGTCAGAGCAGCTTGCATGGTTTCCAGTTTTCTATTTCCCTTGATCTAGACGACATACATCTTAACAAATCTCTCTTCCAGTGGTCTCACATTAACGCTTAGGCACACAAAGAGATAATTATTTTCATTAACCTGTCTTCCAGAACAAAAATCAAACCTTTGACCACACTTGCCTATAATCCAAATCCAATTGATGAGTCATGTAAACGTTTTGCACCAGTGCCTCTTTCTGATTGCATCCCCATTTTACTTCACATCTTTTTGTTTTATTATTGATTACATGTAATGTAGGTGTTTTAGAGTAAAAGAGGTAGTCAAGTGACGAGTCTTAAACATTTTATTTGGGTTTTGTATGTCCCTGCATCAAAGCAGTTTTGTTTAATCAAAAACCAAGGCCATTATGGTTTTTTCTGAAATAGTTTATTTATTAACACCATATGTGCATTTCCTGTATATATGCCTATCATTGTGGAGGTGTTTCGGTGCTTGTAATACTTGATCTTCCTACCATAGGTGATTGGTAGTGAATAGTTGTCGTTTTTCAAAAGAAATGTGTATACTGTATACATAATGGTAATTATTTATATGGTCATCGGTTTTGGAGTTGTAGAGGGTGCTGGTTGAAGGCTTCAGCTTTTTCTTTGGAACTGCATACAAAGTTTACCATCATATTTTTATAAACCTAATATTCGGCTTCCAACATGGGCAGAATAGTTTAAATCCATGTTATTGGAACCTATTGCTAATTTTCAGTCTTACACGGTAAATTGTATTTTTCTTGGCAGGTCTTTTGGTGTAAAATCCCCTACCAGTCGTCGCCTCGGGCAGGCGTGAGTAGACTTGAAATATTCTCTTTCTTTCAAGTATAAATGTCGGCCCTCTTTGGTTGGTGGATTTCAGTTTCTTCTTAGGTGTACAGTGTACATCGGTTCCTTTCATACGCTGGGCAGCCTATATAGTTAGTAGTCCTCTCCTGTCTTGAGTCTTGGTTCGTTTACCTGTATGTAGTGTCCTTGGATTAATTATTACACTACAGTATATAAACTATTTGTATTGTATGATATTCTGTGTCATGCCTCTTGATAGTCTTGCACTGACATCACGTTTTGCGCACACCTGTCTTTTTCTCGAAGAATCCTTTCCGTCTTCCCCATGTAGTGTTGCTTTTGGTGTCGGTGCAGATTTTATTTTTGCATTTCATTTTACTCAAGACTCAGAGTAATAGGTACTGTAATTTTTGTAGTTGATAATGTCCATCTATTTGAGGGGATCGAAACACACACAAAATACAATAACAAAACAAAAACCCCTCTGACTCAGTTGAAGTTGCATTGCAGCAGTAATGCTGTTAAAACTTTGATCTTTTTTATGGAGGGGGGTAGTGCTTTATCCTGACAGCATTTTAATTTATTGTGAAGCACAATCGTCTTAAAAATAAATTTGTGATTTGTGTTGAATTTTGCAAATGATGAGATGCAGCCAAGATTGTAAGCAAGTATTTCGTGTGATTTGAGGAATGCATGCATGAAGTTTGTTATGAATCTTTCAATGTCCAGTTGTCTCTGTAATTGTTGTCTTGTGCTTGCGGGGAAATATTTTGTTTGTAAAATCTTGCATCAAGTGTGCACTGAAATTGAAAGGCTGATATGCCGTAGTGTTCACATAATAAACTTTCTTTGTAGTGTTCTTTGCAGTTTCTTTGTAGTTGCTTTTGTGTCATTCTCGTCCACTGGACCAAAGTACACATTGTACTTGTCAAAAAAACACGTTGGGTGTGGGTCTCAAATAAAACTTGGTCAGAATATGGCAATGGTATTATCATTTCAGCGTAAAAGTATACTAGAAACAAACAAAACAAAACAACAATGCAAAGCAACTACAAAATATATCATTAAAAAATCCTGAAATATTGTTCAGATCTAATTACATGTATAATTGTGTATTTCTTAAACAACGCATAATAGCCACAAGTTTTTTATGTGGAGTTCCAGCATAGTTGTCAGCTGCTAACTGTAATGGATATCAAGCACAGAAGCAATGAGGGCCACTAACCTGCTGCTCAGTGACATCAGCAACTTACAAGGTTTTAGGCAGCGAGTGCAGAGTTAACCTTAGCTGTACGTACTATGTATCACTCTAAATGATACATACAGTGCCATGCATAGTGGGTGCCCACAACCCCATGCTTTTGCCTTAGGATCCAGTGTTGTACGTTGTTTATACATACCCATGATTTAATATATCGTAAATCTAATAAATATTCTTGGCGGTACGTGATAGTGCACATGATCTCACACATACTTCCACACAGTCATTTTTTAAATTGCCAGCTTTAAAGCTTTTTTATTTATTTATTTTCCTATTAAAATAAACATGCGCCGAACATAAAATGAGTCAGTTTACTCATGAATGTTTCATTGACAAAGTGTTTAAAACTACAATCAGATATTCAGGATATTGAGGGAGGCATGGGCACTTTAATACAGATGTGGGTAATCTCCTGCCCGCAACATTCAGCAAAGGTTAATTTGGTGAGAAGATGTCTGAAAATTACTTTGATGGGGTTAGGGGTGTATAAAATGTAATACTCAGTTACTAAACTGTTATGTTAACCCTGGTGATGCTGAGAACGGAATATTCCAGTCTACCTCTATGGCTATTTCAGCGTAAGACAAATTGATTCAGCAAGACCAGGGTTATGACATAGGAATGGGTGCTGGTGGAAGGCTACCAGTAAGTCATAAGTGTTGGTAGTACAGGACCACTGGGACTGGGAGTGGTAGGGTTAGAACTGTTCTGAGACTGGCAGCCTAAGTTTTGTTTTCCTGATTTCCACCATTTCAGAGAGGAGGAGCAGAAGTATGTCACGTTTGCACATGAGGTCACACAGGACATTGTCAGCCGTGGCATCAGCAGTGACAGGTATATGGTCACACACACACACACACACACACACACACACACAGATCGTCACACACACACAGATTGTCACACACACACACACACAGATTGTCATATTGTCTTGTAACATATTTAGCTATATGTGATTTACCGGTACTCCATGCTTGACACACACACATTCACTGTTTTAATTATATAATTGCTGTGCTTTAAATTATAGACTTCAATGAAACACACACACACACACACACACACACACACACACACACACACACACAGATTGTCATATTGTCTTGTAACATATTTAGCTAGACATGATTTACCAGTACTCCATGCTTGACACACACACATTCACTGTTTTAATTATATAATTGCTGTGCTTTATAGACTTCAATGAAACACACACACACACACACACACACACACACACACACACACACACACACACACACACACACACACACACATTGTCATATTGTCTTGTAACATATTTAGCTAGACATGATTTACCAGTACTCCATGCTTGACACACACACATTCACTGTTTTAATTATATGATTGCCGTGCTTTATAGACTTCAATGAAACACACACACACACACACACACACACACACACACACACACACACACACACACACACACACACACACACACACACACACACAAATCATATTGTATTTGGGACATATATGTCAGGCATGTTTTACTGCATCCTTGACACAAACATTCACTGTTTTAATCAAAATGATTGTCCTGCTCACTAGACTTGAGTAACAACAAATACCAGTTATCAGAAAAAGCAACAGTTGTTAGCAGATTTAAGAAAGGTCCAGAGAACGGTCACTGACTGCTTTACTTTAGCTGTTTGCTGATTATGTCACGTTTTTCTTTGGTTCTTTTGATCCCTTGTATGATAACTACCTCCTGTTTGCCATACATGTACATGTATGTTCCTCATTCCTTTCTGTTTGCTTCTCCCTCCCAGGGTGTTGAATAAGGTATTTGAAAACCACATTGAGAGAAAGAAAGGAGAACTTGATGAGGTGAGTTCGTTATTTCTATGGAAGAGGCCTTTTATCTGTTAAAAAGATTTCAAAGGAATGGTGATTTTTTTTATTTTTTGTTGTTGTTGCTTTTAAAGTAGATTTTATGTGCTCTCAGTAGAAACTGTTATCACCTCCTACAGTTTTTAAAGGAGAATGTCCTTTTTTTCCTATTTTGTCTTTTGTTTTGAATTTGCTTTTATTTTCTGACACCTGAGTGTAAAAGAGTACACTCTGAGTTTGACTGAATCTCAGAATTGTAAAGCTGACAAAGGCAACAATATCAACACAGCAAAAGATTCAGACTGCAGAATCAAAACTGTTTTTTTCTTCTGTTTGTAAACACCTTCTCTTTTAAGATGCACATCACAGAGCATGGCTGATAATATCATAATATCTATAATATTATTGCTGGCACTTTTTACCAGAGACGACTGCGTGCGATCATCACAGACATCCGGCGAGATGTTGGAGTGGACCACGTACAGCTCCCAGAGTCCAGGGTCAGGCTTGAGGACGAGCATGAAGTTGACGACCATGGTGACTTTGCTGACATGAACAGCACAGTTGGACAGCTGAATGGTGATGCTACAGGGTTCGACTCCACCATGATGTCACAGACAAGCAACACTTTCAACTTCGACCGGACCACAGATGTCTTCAGCACCATCCACTCACAGGCCAGGGATGGGGACGTCGGGGAAGAGGAGGGGGAGCTATCATCCACGCAAGCCTTGCAGCAGTACCAGATGGATCTCACTGTCAAGGACAGTGCTTCAGAAAGAGGTTCCGCCCCTGAAAGTGGCCTCGATCACACCCTTACAGCTGAGAATGGCGCTGACGAAACTCCAGGCTCCACACTGCACAATGGTGGCTCAGGTGTGGTCGACGCTGAACACGGTGAAGCTGTTGACAGACAGAGTGTGGGTGATAAGGAGATGCACAGATCTACTCCACCCCCTGCAGAGTCACGCCCAGCAGCTCCCCCACGACGACTGGCCAGGCAGAATGCAAGCCTTGCAGACCACCAAGGTGTTCAGGAAGCAATAAGTGATGCTGCCTCAGATGCAACTGGAAGCCCGCAACATGGCCGACGCGGCAGTCGACCAACCACAGACACTGAGGCAAGAACTGAGGAGGAGTATGAAGATGAGGAGTATGACGATGACTATGATGCAGATGAGGACGATGGTCAGGAGGGGGGTACACAGAAAACGTCAGACGATGACTTTTGATACATTTTCTTAACTTTGGTAGAATGAACGTCCGGTACTTACACAGTTTGTTCTGTACACAGACCTCTGGATCATGCACCATGTATTATACGGTACAGGTTTTGAAGACTAACTTGTTGCCATGTTTGGATGTTTCATCCTCAGTTTTTGCTGGGAAATTTTAGAAGTGGAGTTTTTTGTTATCCACAAATGTTAAATTCCTTCAAAAAGATGTAAGGCAACAGGGTCTGAAATTTAAACTTCATGTAGGGAAAGATAACCCCTAAGCAATACTCTATACTGTATTGCACAGAATATTTTTTCTTATAGTTGTATTTTCTCCTCTTGGTTGTTGTTGGACGGTTGCTCTATTGGCAGTCTTGTGTCTCTTTTTGTTGAAATTTCAATTCAGTATAACTTTATTGTCTGTTAAAAATCAGAAATGTTCCTTTAGTGATATTTATGTCGTTGCCATGATCTCTGATGCATTGAGGCACTGTAGATGTACATTTGTGTGTGTGTGTGACTATGAGGTAACGTTTTCATGTACGTTTGACTGAGACGTATGATGAAAATGACCGTTATTAATACCTCTAGTGGTGAATATTTTTGTTAATATTGCAACTTATTTTGCACTGATATTTTATGTATTATGCAGATATATGTCTACAGAGCAGTGGGGGGTGAATGTTGAATGTTGACTCTATTACAATACATTATTGTTCCAAGTTACCACTTTCAGGTATGCAATTAATTTTGTTCTCTTATTAGCAATATATTTACAGTAATTCTACCATGTACCTTTGAACACACTCAAACTGCTTTGGTCAGTACATTGATACCAGCAGGACTGGGTCAGTATAGCTCAGTTAGTTTAGCTCGCTCACTAGGGGGTGCAAATGTACATTAGGCATTTGCAGGGGAAGCAAATTGAATGTACCCCAGCTTTCCACTCAGCCAGGCAATTCCTTCCTAGCTGCACAGACCCTGGGGTGATTGCACTCTAACCTTCAGCCCGGTCAACTCTCGCAATATCCCTGTAATTGTCATTGAAAGTCCTGCTTCTGGAAAACGAAACGGTTGCAAATAACAATGGATGTAGAAAAGCCTATCTTCATCTTCTAATGGCCACATTTCTTTAATGCTTTGCCTAAGTCACAGGCGTGAAACAAAGTCAGCGGTCATGCAACTCGTGAGACCCAGATCCAGGGTACATTTGCTCCCCTGTGTGCAGTGAGAGTTGAGAGGTGTGGTGCATTTGCGCCCCCCTAGCGTGCGAACTATACCAGCTGAAAATCAGTATAAGCTTCTATATTGTCCATGCTTGTCTGTTCTCTGGATTTTACCTTGCTATTTATTCTGGTTTGATCTGTGATGTCTTTGCTGTGCAACTGTGATAATTATAATTTGCCTTTGTATCCACTGGTTCCCTTTTTTGGGCGCGAGTGGAAACTGCTGCTGACATTGCTCTGTGAAATTGCCGATTTCTTTCTAATGCTCCAGGTTTGTGAATGCACATATATGTAATTGGTGTTTGTAAAACATCATACATAATAACTAGCTCTTGGGTTAGCAACAGTCAGGGCATCAGTAAGGTTTAAAAAAAAAACAAAACTAATAATACGGTATGTGTACAAGCTTTGATGAGATAAACTATGATGAAAATTTGTAATGAACAAAACTACAGAGGAGTCAGTTATGATCATCATTAGCTTGCTTTACATCCTATGGCTTTTAGCCCTTAAGGACAAGTTGTTCCTGGCATGTGTCTTTGGCTGGGCGAGTGTCTTTGGGGTGGATGAGGGCTGTTTTGCTTTGCTTTGGGCAACGTCAGAGGTTCTCTGCCTGGGTCTCAGATGCCTGGTCTGGGTTGTTTTTCAGTGCCTCGGTCTGTTCTGTCATCCATGCTTTTGCCTTGTCAGTTATGATCATTCTTCCAAAAGGGTCCAAATAGAATCAGATTGCACATGGGTGGGTGTTTGGGGGTTTAAGGTGTTTTCCACCAAACATGGGTGATAAGACAGGGCAACGAGAAAAAGGCCAGCACAACATTACTACATGTATTTGGCCCCAGCTGGAATTCAAAGTCATGACCTGAGCGTTGAAATTTCAGTGTTCTACCACACATGCAGATTTTCCCGCTCCCCAAACAGAATCAGAGTGAGTCTCGTTTTGTTGACAATGGTAAGAATAGAGATTTTTTATAGCACCTACACAAGAAAGCTCTTGGTTATACACGTATATAATGATGGTACATTGCAACTTGGGGTATGATTCTGCATCGTGCTTGCTTGGGTGAATGTAGCCGTTTTGTGTGTATGTATATGTATTTTGTCTCAAGCTTACACTAGCCTAAATGCATGTGTGACAATGTGTTTATCTTTATTTAAACTGTTGTTATGGTATATACATGTACAGTATATGAATGCTGTTGTGGATGCCTCATTGTCCACTTTGCAATACTATGTGATTGGGTTTATGAAATGTAGGCTTCGCGATATTGTGTTGCTGCCACTCATGTGAAATTGATCAGTATTTGTCAGTTTTAATGCGAGTGTTTCCGTCCGTGACAGTTTTGCATGCCTGATATTCTCAAGTACCACTGTGATGAATTGTTAATGTGTCATGATATGCTTACCTGTAACTTTCAGTGTATAATCAGATAATTTATAATACATACAATAATATGTGATGTAAACACAGTAGTGACAATAAATGTAGTGATAGGTAGAATTAGCTCTAGGAGTATATATATGTTAATAGGCTATAAACTAACTCAGTAGCAGTCGGGCCCACTGTCCCATCTGTAACCATCCCTTGCAGATTAACGCAGCCGTTACCACATACACACAGCGAAGTTGTGGACTGATGTACTTTTCATCCAGCATAAGCTTTTAGATTGGTAATGTGGATGTGGCCGTTACAAGCAGATGGTGCAACTACAAGGCAGTTAAGACTTTCATGGTGTGCAAATCTTCTCTTTTTGGCACGAGCATAGCCGGTTCCTATGGTGTCACACCACAAGGTTGAGCCCTCAAGCTGTGAAAAAAAAACTCACCCAAAACCAGCAACAAACAACAGCCAAAACAGCTGAATGAAAAAGAAAAATGTGCAGTTGACAAAGGTAACTCTTGGAGTTTATTGTCCATCTTACCAGTATGTAGTAAAATTTGTGTGTACCTGTACTAGTATGTATTTAATCTGATTTATATGGACAGTCTGTTCATCTGCTTGCATGTTGTAGAATATGCTGTGCAAGATATTATGTCACCTGCACCCTAACTGTACCTTAAACTGCAATTCATCCAACATGGCTTAAAATGGCCCATGATCTAAAAGGAGGAAAGTGTGGCGGTTGGTGACGAAGTGGCATTTTAAAGCAGAAGCATTGCGTTAGGAGTGTCCAGGGGCCTGCTCCCCTTGAATTTTTTTTAATTCTAAAGACTAAAAGCTCTACAATTTGGTGCATTTTGGCATGAGTTTAAGTGCTTCAGGGGAGGAAACACTTTCTTGGCAGGAAATTTTTAGAATCGGACTAAAATCTAGATGAGGTGGTGCCTTTTGGTATGATTTAACACTTTCAGCCCTGCCACCGTATCGCAGACCCTAACAATAATATGTGTGCATGTGACTGACGCTCTGCGCAGTGGAAGATTCCCCTATAGGATGGATCCAATACTTCTTGAGAAATAGGGTTTTGTATGCAAGAGCCCAGCTTTAGATCTAGCACACTTGAAAAACTCGGAGGCAGAGAGCGTTATCGCTACTGATATTCCTTCAGGGCTGAAAGGGTTACGTGCTTCAGAGGAAGAAACACAGTCTTTGGGGGAGGAACATTTTTACACAAAGTGGAAATCGGACAAAAGGTGGAAGATTGATCAAAGTATGTCTCAATTCAAGACACGAGGACCAGTAAGGTAGGTCCACATCATTCAGTAATGTCTGTGCTGTAAGTGTGAATCACGTTTGGTGTGCTTGCACCATGCTGATGATGCATCTTATCTCATAGAATATGTCTCGAAACACATCTCGTGTGTAATCCTATATCCAGGTACCATTTTACACTGTAAGTTTAGAGTGCTTTTTGAGTACATATTCAATATTGTACAGATATAGATGGTCACTATTACTGATAAATTATTTTGGGTGCACTGAGTATTTGTTAAAGTCACTGGCAATACTGACGTAAGAACATGTTTGTATGCATGTCTTGTTTTGACTTTTCTTCTCTGGTGTGTTTAGAATCAGGGGTTTTCTTTTTTGTAATTTCATGGACATTTGATGTCTCGTGCAGTGGATATTGTTTACTAATACTATTGACAGAGTTACTGCAATATACACAGTGTCATTTGTTTAAAAAAAAAATGCATGCAGATTGGATTTCTGGTTTCCTGAGAGTCTTTGATAAGAGTTCATTTACAGGTGGTAAGATTAGTCTCTTTCAGCAGGAAATGTGGTGTTCTTTTATTACTTTTTTCTGTCCTTTGCCCATATACTCATCATTCATTATTTTAAACTGAACAAAGGTACATTTTAAATGCATGCCCGTATACTCATCATTCATTATTTTAAACTGAACAAAGGTACATTTTAAATGCATGCTTACAGCTGAGGAGAATAAAGAGGTATTCCATTACAACTTTGCTTTTAATGTGTCATTATTTCTAGGCTGGTGAATAGGAATTATCTCAAGACCTCTTTGTGGGACTTAACTCTGTACTTGTATTTATACTGCTAATTATTTTAATTTAAAAAAAAAAGTCTTGAGGTGGTTCAGTCTGATCAACTGGCCTTAGGAATTGCAAAATATGTACTGAGAAGGAGTTTGGTCTAGTGGTTAAGCCATCCGACTTCGGATCCTGAGCCGCCTTGGTGGAGTCTGTCCACGGTGGGCAGGATGGATTTTTCCTGACCATATCGAGTCAAATAAATTTATGTGCAGACTCGTTTACGGTGCCTGTGTCGCCTTCATGTACACAGAGACGTGTTATGTATGCCTCAGGCCGGGGAATTGCTGAGGAAATAAGAGACTGAAATCTAGGCCGAGGGGGTCCTACTAATTACCGAAAACAACTCTTAATACGCGTAGAACGCAGTTAAAACATAGAAATAACAACACACAAACATGATGAAAGGTGAAAAAAGAGGCATTAAACTAGTTTAAAGGAAAAATGTACTTATTCACTCCAAGAGAACACGACGAAATGAACGTGTCTCCCAAGGGAAGCGACTCTGGTCCGGACTGGTTATTTTCTGCAATATCACCTTTTTTTCCTTTTAGCTTTTTTTAAGGCCACTTTTTCACCTTTAATCATGTTTGTGTGTTGTTATTTCTATGTTTGAACCGCGTTCTATCCGTATTAAGAGTTGTTTTCGGTAATTAGTAGGACCGAGGCCGAGGTGCAGAGGCAGCACACTGCTGGGGGAACTCGGGGACAACGCCCCACTGCAGAAGACAAATTTTGGCGTATTTAAAGACATCTAGTCGCCTCTCCTGGCGCCCCCAAATAATATACTGCTTTGGTACTGACATGCAAGTCTTCAAAAATGATGTTAGACTGTCCCACATGGCGTTTGATGCATTACTGTTCTCTGGCTGCAACTTAGATATTTTTGGCTGAAAGAATAGGAAATTTGGCTGAAAATTGCCAAATGACAGCCTGATGTCTCTGGTGTACACACGCACGCACAATATCAAATGTAAACGTTAATAGTGCCATTTCAACCAGGAAGAGCCGCGGAATGGAAAAACAGTTAACCAGCCACTACACTAACTGAGGTTGGTCCACGAAGAGCGCATGCGGCAAGTCCCGAAATCTCGGCGAATCCCGCGAGGCCTCTCATTGTTTAGTGGAGACAAAGAAGGCGGTGGTCGCGATATCTCGCGTGCAAAAGGGCGGGAATTTGGAATTCCGAAGGCGACACCATACAGTCGTGAAAACAGTCGTTTTTCTACCTGCACAGTAAATATAAATTTATTATCTAGGTAATTCGCATCGTTTTAATTTTGGGAGCACAACTTGTCACATCGCCCGAGCAGTTCGTGACAGCCCCAACTGCAAACTTACCCTCTGAGCTATCACAAATCCAGTAAAGAGTTCTGTCCCCTGATCGAGGGAGTACGAAACCGCGGCTTCGCACTAGCTCAGTCTTTCCACGGCAGCCATCATGGGGTTCTCGTCAACTTGGTACTCGCACCCTCGAAGATACGGTCCTGGTTCACGCTATTGGTAAGTAACTTGAATTTTATTGTTGTCTTTGGTTGGGTTTAAACCTTATTTAACCAGAAGCACGGTATTTGTTACGGCATGGTGTTTATTTTCATTGTTAGTGGCAAATATTTTGAAGCGGTCGCCCAGCCTTCCTGAACACGTGCGCCCGAACGTAGCGTACAGCAATTTCGCGTCAAGACTACTCACTCGTTCAGAGATCGGTTCTTTACAAAAATAGTGTTACCTGCTGCAGCTCGTTGTGATTTTCAAGGCTTATAAGCCACCTTTTTTTCGGATTTCCACCTATGGCTAAAAATTGTCTTCCCAAAAGATGTTTCCCTGATTCAGTCTGAAGCACGTGAAATCGTCAAACGCACCAAATCTCACAGATTTTAGTCTATTTGTGAAAATATTTCTTTAAGAAAGTGTTTCCTCGTCTGAAGCACTTACAATCATGTCTAGCTGACCAGTTTTCACAGATTTTAGTTGTGTTTTTTTGTGTTTTTCTTTAAATTCCGGGCGAGCATGTCTCCGTACACCCCCCTAGTACGGGTGTGTGTGTGTGTGTGGGGGGGGGGGGGGTCCTAAGTACCGAAACGAAAGGCAAAGTAGTAATATGGCGGAGGTTTAAGGTTAGTTTAGGGTTAGCGACGAAGGTTGAATGGGGTTAATGGTTAAAAAATTTACTTTGAATGAGGTTAGGGTTAGTAATCCAGGCAAAGTGAGAAGTCAGAATACTGAGGACAAACAGTTTAAGGTTATGGGTCAGCTCTGGGCTTGTTTTTTTCTTTCTTTCCCCCCTTTTGTTTTATTTCACAAAAGAAAATTTTATTTGTTAAATTGTTTCACCATTATTTACAGATGTTCATGGTTATTATTATTACTATTAGCCTTGTTTTTGGTGGTTTTCACTAATTTCAGCGATTAGTAGGCCACCCACCCCCATCACCAGTGTGGTTTGTTATTCATGAGTCTGCTTGTCCATTTCAGCCGGGTCTGTAATAATACACATGGCCTGATCAGAAAGTATGGCCTGAATATCTGCAGAAGATGCTTCCGTCAGTATTCAGCGGACATTGGCTTCAAGAAGGTGAGTAACCTGAATTACTGCCACTACTAATACTGCGTTGCTTGTTATAAAAAGTTAAAACAGCCAAAGAATGTGGTTACTGAGCACTACAGTTGATTCAGCTTAGCATGTGAGTTGAGGTATTGCTAAGGTGTGTGTGTGTAAGGCTATAGATCTTGATAGTGCGCTTTTCGTCAACTGTGGAACTTAGATATACAGCAAGTAACAGGATGTGCACAGAACAGCTAATAATAATTATTAATGATATTGATAATTTACACGTGATTGTCAGGTATTCGCATGATATTAAACGTATTGGGAGAAAGACATCCATGGTAATGTCGGTTCTGTGTTTAGATCAGTAGATGCAGGAATATGCAATATCTGTACAGGTTCGACACACTTTTCAAGGCTTTACGATGTCTGCTTTTAATAGTTTAGTCATTTTACTGATGCCTTGTCTGGTTTGTGTTGCAGTTGGATTAATTAAGGGGCTTGAATCCAGCAGAGGAAGAAGATGCCTGTCCAGCGTGCAGACCCTTAATGTGAAGATCTGAACATGGTGGAGACACAAGATCCTGTTGCCAGTATCCAGTGTTGACAATATGGACTGATAATTTACAATTTCTTGTAAATTGGCATGGTGTCATGCCTATGTGTGTGAAATTGGAATACAGCTCCTTTTCCTCTGCATCTGAATGTTTTCTTGTTTGTGTGTTTTTGTGTCATCACTGTCACTTTATAATATGGGTTATTGTGGCTTAGTTTCCTTTTGTCGATACATGAACAAAATCTTCATTTAAAGAATCAGTGTAAGTGTACCCTCTAAATGGCCTTTGGTGTTCCCGTCATCCAAATACACAAACCTAAATGACCCTCTAAATGGCCTTTGGTGTTCCCGTCATCCAGATACACAAACCTAAATGGCGACTGGATTATTATGGGGGGAAAATGAAATCTACCGTGGGAGAGGTGGGGCACATGCAGATTGAACTCGGATGATGTATCCTGATTGCATTACTTTTCCTGCTATTCCACCTCTTCTGTTGCATCCACAGACGTAAAGAGATAGACGCACCGCCGCACGCTGCTTGCGAGTGTCGCTACACTGCGGCCATCTTGCTGATACCAGAACTGAGAGGCTCTGTGTATAGGACGCCTCGTTCGAAATACAAAGTTCTTTAGAAAGACGTCAGAAATGTGACGTAAGATAAAGCGGACCAATGCTATGCGCCCTATGTAAACAGCTGGCACTTCCAGGTACTAGCAACATGGTGCGCAGCGGCGTCACTTTTCCGGCACCCCATCTCTATACATCCGTGGTTGCATCCAAAATTTTAAGTCGGACTCCAGATGAGTCGAGACAAATATTTCCTGGCCAAAGCAGGTATTTGTGTAACTATTTTTCTATGGACAAGTTGAACAAGTACCCACAAGACAGAAAAGTCAAACTTTGGTTATGTCACACAAAATTTGCCATTTTTGCTTTGGGCAAGTCGCAGTACTCCCTGGAATGTTTTCCCCCATCTGATGTGTCGGCGTCAAACATGGCTTGCACGATAGATTTGACATTTTCTCTGCAGTTACAGGTTTTGAGATTGTTAAGTGTGTGGTGGGTCTGAAAGGCTAGTTTCCTTGGATGATAGAACACAAAAGTGGCGAGACGCGCGTGCAAGAACAGAGCTAGATGCGAGTTCTCACTCTGTGCCCTTGATCTCTCGGGTGTTCTGTTGCCTGTGTTCAAAAGGTGATCTGCCATCCTAGGGTAAACATTGTGTTGTTTCAGGTGTGAGAGTTTTGTGTGTGTGTTTTTTGTTTTTTTTTAAATGGGGGGGTCAAAGGGGGAAGGGGTGTGACAAAATTAAAGAATTGACTTATGCACACACGGTCTGTGACACCCCCTGCCGTACGCTGTCTGGCGCTGATGTCAAGTTCAGTTGGCATGCCAAGCGATGTGGGGCCAAACACTGCGGGTTTCTGTACAAATATGTGCATGCACACCAAGCCGTTGGGCACAGTGGCTGCACAATACAGATATGGATTTCAAAGAAAATGCCACATATTCCTATACATAACACTGTGCATGACACCCTAGAAATGCTTAAAATTTTAATTCACCCCCCAAAAAATCACAAAATTTCAGCAGCCAAAGACTCGAGTGTCAACAAATTCCAATATAATTCCATTTTTTTGGCAGTGCCAGCCGTGACCCCATTCCTCTGTCGTATGCCAGCTCTTGTGCCAGCCGTGCATGAATACAAATAGTCCACATGCCAGGCTCATTTTTCACTGTTTTTACCATCACCTGGCATGGAACTTCTTTACAAAGCCAACCTTTGTTACTCTGCACATAAATTTTAAAAATTTTGTACAATACTGAGCAGAATTGTTTTTACATGCCCCGGACACGATTATCGTCATATGACAAGTATGGGAACTTGGCCAAGTTTTAAACGGACTGGAAGTAAGCGAAAGTCACCATGTGCTGCAATGGGCAACTTAGTTCACTTGTTTTTAGATATATCCTCTTGTTGGAACGAGGACCAGAAAATGCACAGTAGTGATTTCATAGCCTAAGCAACCTGCCATTTAAAGCTTTAAGTTGCGTTGCGCTAAAATCATACGCTGTTGCGGCCAACATGCACACAAGGAATACGTACGAACACACATACGCATTTCACATGACATCACATTTTAATCCACATATATCGATCTGTGTAATACCCTGTCAGCCATACAAAAGTTTAACTGTCACTGTCTTGTGGAACAGGGGAAATGGGTTCACAACAAAGGAAATGTGGTGTTGCAGTTTCATACAGTTACAAATACATGTATACAATACCCTTGCCTTGTTCAAAATTCTATTCTTCTGACCGATGCGGAGAATGCTACACAACAAAGGCATCGCCGGTAATGGCTCAGTAAACGCTGAACACAGCAAATACTTCAGAACAAAACACTATTCCATGTATACGATATAATTCAATGAATACCCAACATCCCACAAAAAAAAATCATCTATGACAGAAAGGTGGATGTCCTGAAGCACATGGTGGGATAGAGATCTAGTCTAATTCTAATTTCTAATGAAAACAAGCCAGTCTGTATAAGTACTACACGTGCCATCCCAACACCTAACTACTGGCTGCAAACAGAACATAAACAGAATCACAGCAAGTTTGTGAGTAAACAGATTGCCAGGGTGCAAGAAAAAAAGTGATCCATCTTGTAACAGTTTCTTTGTTTTTGGTGGGAACGTGATCCGATCAGTAGCTGCGGCCAAACAAAGTGTAATATTTGGCGGGCTTGCCGCAGTCTGGATGGATGCATTTGGTGTTTGGTGCTAGCTCCTGTGGCTGCTTGAAGGGAATACAGAGACCCTTTGCTCCCATTGCTGGTGCGCCCTCCTCCACAACCACATCTCTGAAACATGGATGAAACATCTCTCTTTAACACACATACACATACACACAAAAAATGAACCCTCAAACACTAACAAAAGCCCTCCACCAGATGCAGCCTCAATGCACTTGCCATGCAGACAACACCACTGGTAAAAATTTTCATCAGATGTGCTTAACCCATGCTTCAAGAACAATCACTTGTCTCGAGATGTAACTGCAAAGACTCGTCTTGGTAATATTGCCCTACAGCTAGTTCCTGCCCTTCCATTCAATGTGTATACTGTTCTGCTGTTTAACAGCAAATGACAGTAAGTCCATGATGTCAATTTAGGAGAAAAGGGGTGATTTCAAGAGAAAAAACACCAATATAATTGCCTTTTTCCTTCAATGATGTCAATGGACTTACTGTTTTTTTGTCATTACATGTACATGTATGGCAGTGTTTGAAAGTTCCTGATGAGCAGGAAGCAAAGCAAAAGTGCAACCACATGACGTGTTGTTTGTTTTGAATATTGACTTGTACCTGGCACTGTCTTTCTTGATGGCATCCTCGCAGGGGATCTCCCCACAGAATGGGGCCTGGATCAGTTTCTTCTGATCAAGGGCATTGCAGAACTCGTTCCAGTCATGGGACACTGCAAGGCAGGCCTTCAGTTCACCCTCAGCTCTGCAACCAAGAGGAGTGGTTTTTCACTGACCCAATAGAACTGTCATCACAGAGCATCTAAAGAATAAGGTATTTGGGGGTATCCTGGAAGGAATACACAAGGTACAATGACTGGGGACTAAAGTGGGCTGCTGCATTACTCTACCCTCTCCATGGAGAGCTGTATACACAAAATTTTGAATTCACGTGCAAATCTGTAAGCAGAACATACTCTGCTACCATGGTACGTTGGCCCTAACAATTGTGTGAACAGTCTACAGCATTTGAAGCCGTTGTTTCTGAACTTGCCAGCAAATTCACTCACTTGTTGTAAAGACTTGTCTGGATCTTCTCCAGAAGCTGTGCCAGTTGGGCTGGCAGGTTCGCGTCTGGTAGAGTTGATTTTTCCCCTGTGTCACGTCGTACAACCACCACCTGTTTTGCCTTGATGTCACGTGGACCCAGCTCAAGACGCACAGGTACACCCTGCAGTGAAGGAAATCATATAGTTTAGAATGTCTGATTTCCAAAACTCTGGCAAGCCACAATGACTGCAGAATTTCAGTTCAGCTGCTGACGGCAACTTGCTGCCAAATCCACTTTTTTTTTCTTAGCAAATTTTTTTACATATCTGCCAGAGCCACATGCAGAGGGAGCTGAACAGTCCATGCTTGGTTCCTAAGATTCCAAGTTTTTGCTGGAATTTTCGTCACTCACTGATATCAGCCTTCAGTGGAGGAAAACTTAAAAGGATGTTAAACCTCCTAAACTTCCCTGAGAGTTTGTCAGCTTGATGATGCTGCGCCAGTACCTTTAGTTCCCAGTGGTTGAACTTCCACCCTGGGGAGTAGTTGTCACGGATGTCTGCACGGGCTCGCACTTTGTTCTCGTTTAGAGTACTGGCCAGCTCCTCACACCGCGAGTACAGAGCTTGTGTGTCAGCCTCCGACAGGGATGCTGTGATGCCACATGGAACCACCACTACCTGCAAAAGATAAACATGAAGTATTTTAGTGAACTGCATGTACACCACTTGTTGATGATGATGATGATTGGCCATTTGTATAGCGCTACGAAAAGAACTTCCATGCAGTAAGCATGCTCACGGCGCCTTTGGGGTTGGGGAAGAAGAAGAAGAAGAAGAAAGAAAGAAAAAAAAAAAAAAATAGAACTGAGAGAAAAGGTGCGTCTTGAGGTTCCGCTTGAAGGTCATGACTGACGCAGAACCTGACTTGAGGTGAG
This sequence comes from Batillaria attramentaria, assembly GCA_018292915.2. Lineage (NCBI taxonomy): Eukaryota > Metazoa > Mollusca > Gastropoda > Batillariidae > Batillaria > Batillaria attramentaria. The sequence continues at coordinate 528,778 of JACVVK020000093.1, forward strand.
CTGGCAAGTTGTTCCAGAGGCAGGGAGCTGCACTCTTGAAAGCCCGTGCACCAGATTGTTTCTTGTTTGTGTTGTCATAGTAACCTGGGACAGCAAGTCTGGACTGGGAAGAAGATCTTAGGCTGCGTGAAGTCTGTCTGGTCTTTTTTTTTTTTTTTTCAGAATACATGTATTGTCTTGGACAGTAGCAGCTCCTAACACTCAAGCAGTTCTCGCCCTTTAATCATGACTAACAGAAAATTAGATGGATACAACAGACCTGTGCACTCTCCCGCTTTTGGCGTAAACTGTACGATTTTGGGGTGCTTTTTACGCGTCTACGCCAGCATCGCGAAAACTACGATTTTTGGAACCTCCAAACCACGCTTTTCGGTTCCTAGGCCAGTTTTGTGGTTTCACACGGTATTTAGACGGAAACGCGTTGTTCGCGCCATTGCCTATAAGACGCGCGTCCTGATTGGCTCCTCGTTTTCATGCAGCCAATTAGAGCAGAGCTCGCAATAACAAAGGGTGTTCCAATCACCTCGCGTGGAGAGAGACGTAAAAACCCCAACAAAGGGTGTGAGGTTGTCTCCGGAGTCTCCATTCACTTGAGCGATGGCTACCCGAAAGCGTAATCGAGAGACGGACGACGAAGATTCTGATTGTGGAGTAATTTCTTCAACGTCATCTGGTAATCCAGCAAAGAAATGTCGGCCATGGTGGTATTGCAGCAGGAGCGCCTATTAAAGTTGACCGCTGACTGCCAAAATCAAGACTATGGTGCTGGGAGGCGGTCGGTGGTCTAGTGATTACGCGACTCGGTCACCAGTGCGAAAGGTCAGGTTCGATTCGCACCGTACAGCCCGCGAAATGCAATTTGCCGAGTCGGCTTGGGTGTCGTTGCGAGCCTCGACTGTAGAGCTGCTGGGACGTCTTGGATCCGAATCTTGAGGTAGTCAACTGCAAAGAGCAGTGCTTGCACGTGAGACCAGTGATATGCTGGGGGGGGGGGGGGGGGGGGGGGGGGGGGGGGGGGGGGGGGGTCAAGGGGATGAGCCCCTGGAATCTTTTTTAATCATAAACTAAAATCTGTGCTGTCTCGTGTCTATTGGGTATGACTGAAAGTGTCCCAGAGGAAGAAAAGCGTATTTCTAGGAGAAAAATTGTCAAAGAAGACATAGCTCTAGACACTCATTGGCTCTGTGATGTGATGCGTATCATTTGTCAATGATGAGAATCATTTTCTGCTGCAGTTTTTGACTACATTACACACTGCGCATTCCCAATACTGTGTTCTGTTTTATTGTGTGCTTTGCTGGGTGTGAATGGGTAGAAACAGGCCTTATAACTTCTTATTTGTGTGTTTCTAAAACGTGCGGTTATGTTGTTTCTCGAAAGTGGAAATCTCCCTCTTTCGGACCAGATCTCCCTCTTTTTGAGCCTTGGGTCTACTCTTTTGTGAAGCTGGGGGTGCACAGGTCTGATACAATACTTTTTACACAGACACCTACACTTCACTATGGGAAGGAGAATGTAAGTGACTGATACCCCACACCTCATAAAATTTGTATGTTTCATAACATAGCATCTGACCTGCACTGAAGCAACCCGGGGTGGCAGAACGAGGCCGGTGTTGTCTCCGTGCACCATCGTCATGACACCGATAGTGCGCGTAGTCAGTCCCCAAGAGTTCTGGTAAACATACTGCTTCTGCTGGGTGTCTGGGTCCTCGAACACAATCTCGAACATCTTGGAAAAGTTCTGCCCTAGATGGTGGGAGGTGCCGCCCTGGATGGCCCGACCGCTTGCGCTGATGTAGACCTCGACGGTGGTGGTGAAGTCTCCACCTGCAAACTTCTCTTTCTCCGTCTTCCTGCCTCGTACGACTGGAATGGCCAGGAGGTCCTCGTACACGCGAGCATACAGCTCAAGGATGGCATACACCTGGAGGCCAAAGATGAACAGATTAGCTCTGATACATGGTTGAGTCACACAATGGTAGAAAGTCTAGCGACTCAAAGTCTAGCTGGCACTCAAGCATTCTCCTACACTGGACCTTCAGCCTGGAATTACCTCCCTCATTCTCTCCGCCTGTCACCCTCCCACAAAACTTTCAAGAAAAATCTTAAAACCCAACTGTTATCCCTGAATACCAGTTAACTGTTTGCACACTGTTCTCAGCATGTGTGTGTTGTTGCACCTAGCCCTGATCCTATGGCTCTGTATATTTTGTATATATTTTTCACTTGTTATTTTATTTTTAAGTGCTTAGAACTATTATCTATTAATAGGTTACAGCACTATATAAATGTTGTCATCATTATTAAACATTCTGGCTTCACCATCCCAATATTAACACACTACATACGTAGGCACCGAGAATAGCCACGTGCTTTGTAAACTGGATCTAACAGAATGACTGATGAAATACAGGTGTACCTCTTCAATAGCACCCTCTGCGTTTGCCCAGGCTGTGTGTCCTTCCTGCCACAAGAATTCACGTGTTCGGAGGAACGGCTGTGGGTGCTTGAACTCCCATCTCTGCACACACAAAATTCAGATCATACGGATTCCAAAATAAAACGTATAAGCACTGTAGAAAGACCAAAGAGATCCTAAAGAAACCAAGGTATGTGGTTATCCTAATTATACTTATTAAAACAAGAAGAAAACTATGACCGGCCCCCGTAGTGTAGTGGTTAGCACTTCGGACCATGGACCGGGAGACCCGGGTTCGAGTCCCAGCCGAGGCAAGCGGGATTTTTCCTACCTAGGTCGGCTCCTACCCAGAGCGGGTGTGCTATGGGCCCAATGGGGAGGCTGTTGCCACACGGCCGAGATTCACCTACTGCACGGGTGCGATTTTGGGGGTGCTTCCCTTGGTATGACACGTCTTATGATGTGGATGATTACACGGCCGGCACCGCAGGTGCCGTAGTTCCCGGGCCTGGTTAATGCCGGGATATTTATGACAGGAAGCGTGGAATGCGGCCCTGTCCCGCAGTCCCAAACCACACGGACCTCCATAGCATCATCTTACCATCATCCTCATCTCCATCATCATGCATAATAAAAATTGCCCCAACTTCCGAGCCCTCCGTGGATTCCACCCATGACCTGGGAGGAACACCACTGGAGCCGGCAAAGAGTTGTGGCAGCAAAAAAAAAAAAAAAAAAGAGAGAAAAAAACAAGAAAAAAACTATACAATGGGATGTGACGATCGACTATGTTTTCCTTTATATGGGTTTGAGTTTCTGACGAAGGCTGCTTCAAATAAGCAAAAGCAAACTTCTTAGTGCGATCACTGAACAAACAAGAATATCTTACCACAACATTACACCACTGGTTGAGACGAAGGGGAAGGTCACGATGTGACTTGATCCACTTGGCGTACGAGGGATACATCACTGTTTCACTTGTTGGTCGAATGGCGATGGGTTCAGCAAGCTCAGACTGTCCGGACTTCGTTACCCATGCAACCTGTTAGTAAAAATCATCCAAAGTTACGCCAAGCAGTTGCTTCAGAACTACTGACACTTTACATGGACTCAAGATTCCATGAACTGTTTTATTTCTCAAATGAGATCTGTGAGTTCGATGTTGTCACTGTAAAAATGAATAAATAAATAAATAAATAAAGCATAAATCATCCTGCAAATCACATACATTCATCACACACAAACATATCCATGGAATTTTGGGGCAACTCTGCTTTGAGAACAGCAAAGGAGACATGTACAGTGGGTACCATACTGATACCGTGCTATTCTCATTACCCACTTATGCCAAAAGTCAGGGATAACACCGAGATGATAATCATACTGAAGGCTTAGTTGGGTTGTTCATGATGTACACCCCCAACCCCTCCCCCCCAAAAAAACGACACTGGGCACTGCAACAGACCTTGTACACTATCTGGGACCAAAGCAATGTCAAAATTACAGAGAAACGGCACTCACCTCAGGAGCAAAGTCCTCAATGTGGGTCTTCTCCTTCTCCAGTGCAGCGTGTGATACAAAGATGGGGAAGTAGCAGTTTTCCACACCAAGCTTCTTGATCTCCGCATCAAAGAAATCCTTGATCGCCTCCCAGATGGAGAAGGACCACGGGCGCAGAATGTAACAACCGCTCACGTCGTAGTACTCGATCAACTCTGATTTCGTGATCACCTGGTGAATTTTACAAACACTGTGATGAACTGATTCTCAGACGAGATGCTAGTGTGCATGCTGTGATCTGATGTACTCAGAGCATGGACAACCTGATAAAAAATCATGGTGAAAATGTTCCTAGAAGTTTTTTAGGCCTTTTACTATAGAGATGTATTGCCTGAGACAGTAGAAACAACATCAAAATAGAACAGTTAAGTATAGAACAGAGAAAGTAACACACACACACACACACACACACACACACACAAAATTTATACAAAGCATGTCACCACACCTGTGAATACCAGTCAGACAGATTCTCTTCCTTTGATGCCTCCAATCCCAGCCTGCAAAAATCAAACAGGTTAGGTTAGACCTAAATGTCAATCTTTCTTTTGTCAAAAAATAATATGGAGGGGAGGGGTAGGGTTGTAATTTAAACCTTTTTGGCACCATTTTCAGAAAACAGGCTGGGGAATTACTGAGGAAAAAGAGACTGAAACCTAGGTTGGGGTGCAGAGGCAGTGTCCTGCTGGGGGAAGACAGGGACAATGCCCCACTAAGAGAACAATTTTTTTGAGGCATGTAGCAGCCTCTCCTGTAGAGCTGTGAACCGGTTCAAAAATCCAAACCGGTTTTTAACCGGTTTTTTTAACTTCAAACCGGTTTTTTAAACCGGTGTTTTTTTCCGGTTCAGTCATCACCAAAAGGTGTTTGAGTTCTTGGCGTTTTGGCGTTTTATGCGATGCATGTTCATATATATGTGTGTGTGTTCAAGTGTGCATCAGCGATCAGGCTGCAGTAAACTGATTGCTAGTCGTCAAAAATAAATCCTGGCTAAACAAACAAACACACAAAACGAACAAACAAACAAGAAAAAAGAGGAGGAGGAGGAGGAGAAGAAGAAGTGCGGAAAAAAATGTCAACAACACCCCCCCCCCCCCCCCACTCCTCCTCCCCCAACCCCAGCTTAGGTTACAGAGTAGGATACAGACGAGACTACAAGATCTGCAGATACGTTACAAGAATTCCAGCGGCCGCCAAGAAGAAATTAGAAGAATTAAGGAGGAACGGCCCCGTCGTACAAAGTTGTTTCTCCAAACTTCATTTTATTTTGTCTGTTTTGTTGTCGGTTCTCCCCTCTCCAAGTTCTACCAATGACACTAGATCCTCTACGACCTCGACCGATTAGCCACGTGACTGGGGGTGGGGGGTGGGGCCGGGTGGGGGAAGAAGGGAGAGAGAGAGAGAGGCAGAGAGAGAGGTTGGGTGGGTGGGTGTTTAGGAGTTAAACGTCATTTTCCACCACATAAGGGTGATATCAAAGACGGGGCAACGAGAAAAAGGTCAGCACAAATATTTGGCCCCAGCGGCCGGGATTCGAACTCTCGGCCCAAGCATTGAAAGTCCAACGCTCTACCATTCGGCCACCCTGGCTCCCCAGAGAGAGAGAGAGAGAGAGAGAGACAGAGAGAGAGAGAGACGTCAGTTCCGTGAACTAAACATTTGACGTCAGCCTCAGGCAGGTCGTCATACACACAGAGAGAGAGAGAGATGACGTCAGTTCCGTGAAATAAACTTTTGACGTCAGCCTCTAGCACTGAGATGGTCTGAGGATGCTTGTTCATGTCTTGTGATTTCCCTGTTGGCTTTGTGACTTCTCCGACTGAATTATTTTTCACATGAAATCTGGAAGATGTAGAGGGCTGATGAAATGTCGGAAGCAGTGACGATACTTGCAGATTTTGTCTGTGAACCAAACATTTGACGTCAGCCTCACGCTGCTCGTCTGACAGATGCTACTTCTGCATATCTTGTGATTTCCTTGTTGCTTTTGTGACTTCCGTTACTGAATTAATTTTGACATAAAATCTGGAAGATCTAGAGAGCTGATGAAACGTGGACTTAAGTGCCTTGAATTGTACTTACGAAATTGCAGTATTGGAACTTTTTTGACCGGCGCTTCTCGCAGAAACATGAAATATGTGTTTATCTAAAAGCTCTGTTATTCTTAATACTAAAGCTATAATAGTGCAGTAGTTCACGTCATATGTGCAGTTGGCACAAGTGACAAAAACACCGGAACGATGAGTAATTTGAAGGAGTCTTTTAATAGATATTTGGCCTTATATGCAAACCACCCCTACCTCGGAAACATTTTTCTTACACAAAACCTGTCAGAGCTACAGAGCTGTGCTACGAAAACAGGCAGTATAATTGGATGATCTTCGCAATTTCAGAAAATGAAGCCATTTGAACATTTTATTCCGAAAAAAATTCGTAACATGACCGATTTTTTAAAATCGGCGATAACTCCTTTGAAAATGCCGCAGTATAAAATTCGTGAAAGGTAGGTCTGGAGAAGGTGAATTCCCATTTTATTTCAAAGTAAAAAGGCCTCCAACGAGGTGGTTTAGGAGATAGCCATCATTACATCCGTACACACACACACACACACACACACACACACACACACACACACACACACACACACACACGTCAACTCCCGCCAAAAAGAACGCAGTGTCTATGACGCATATTTCGTTACGTCACTGTGTGCGTGAAAGTAAGTATTGTGTGGAGAAACGTCACAGTCTTGTTTTCTATCACTGAAACTTGCTGCTGCGCGTAGCAAAATCTTCCCCATCTCATAAAGTTGTTTCTCTATAGAGAAACAACTAAAAAAGATGACTTAAAGTAACTTTAGTACGTGTACTATAGTCTATGACCAAAACACCGGTTCGCGGCAACTCGAACCGGTTCGGCGAACCGGTTCAAATGGGAACCGGTTTTAACCGGTAAACCGGTTAACCGCGGCAGCTCTACTCTCCTGGCACCCAAATGTAAAATACTGCCTTGATACTGATGTGCAAGTCTTCAAAAATGAAGTTACACTGTCCCATATGGGATAACATGTATCATGATAGTGTGAGCAACCTTTTTCCTTTGCCTCTTCCTTGGCTGAAACTTCAGACATTTTGGCTGAAAGGTTAGGAATTTTGGCTGAAAATTGCCAAATGACTGAAATTTCCCCAGCCTTAGAAAAACAGAAAGGTACAGGTGCCTCCACGAATTCCTAATAGATCAGTCAATGACAGCGCTCATGAAAGGGAGGACAACGCTACTGCAGGTGAGATGACATTTCTTTACCTTGTGACCTTCTTGACCTCTCTGGCAGCTGCTCCATCCGCCTCTTTGCCATCTTTCTTGGCTTTCTCCCCTTCTCCTCCACCTCCCTTCTGTTTACCCCCTTTCCCCTTTTTCTCTTCTCCACCACCACCAGCAGCAGCGCCCCCACCCCCACCAGACTTCTTGTCACGCTTTGCACCACCAGCCAGATCGAGACCGGTCAGGTCCTTGTAGCGAGCCTTCAGTTCCAGAAGTTTCTGGACGGCTTGGTCAACCTCCGCCTGTCAAAATTTTTATTATTATTAAATGCATGATAAAACACATAGTGCGCCACAAAACTGGCTAAGGCTCGTAAGTTAGGAGGAGAAAATTGCTACAGCTGTCCAAAGTCCATTTTACATTCAGATTTTTCCCAGACCACCCATTCTGCTGTCAGCTCTGTAAACATGGAAAAGTGAACTTTATTCCCTTACTGACTTGCAAGAAGAAGATGTGATAACTGATTTCATTATACATTTATTAGGGCATATACTGGTGATGATCCAGAAGGTGGAAAAGTGTCAATGTAGCATTTAGTGATAAAGTGGCAAAGCCACAAGCACACATCTGCAAAGCAGACACATTATGCTAGGAATGCTCCCTCGGATTACCCAAAAAAAAAAAAAAAAAGAAAAGAAAAAAAAAAAAAAGATGACTAAAATCTGTGCAATCTGGTGCACTTTGGTATGATTTTAAGTGCTTCCGAGAAGGAAACACTTGTTTGGGCGGAAATGATGACGACGACGATGATGATGATGGAGACTTGATATAGCGCACGGCTCCACCCTAACTGAGTGCTCACGGCGCTTAGGGAGAAGTTTTGAAAGGAAAGATAGTGAAAAAAAACAAAACAAACTAGAAAGGCAGAAGCCTCCACGGCTCCCTTGTGACACAGGTCAAGGTCATTCACAAGAGTATGTATGTAAAGCTCTTATTACTATCCATTATCATGCCAAGTAAAGTGTCTCTGGCGCTCTGAGTCCTTGGCAATATTACAATTTTCCCCAAAACAGTTTGTATGGCCTTGACCTTTGGTCAAGGTCATTCAAATGAGATCTCATCAATGTCTATTATCATGCCAAGTTCGATGCCTCTAGTATTTGTAGTTCCCCCGAAAACAGTAATGTTAAAATTCATAACAGACAGCTTTAATGACCTTGACCTTCAGTCAAGGTCATTCAGAAAGGTAGGTCTCATTGCTGTCTATCATCATGCCTCGTTTGGTGCCACTACTGTTTGTTGTTATGGACAAAATGCCAAGGTTAAAGTTTCAAAAAAAAGGCTTGCATGGCCTTGACCTTGACTAAAAGTCACTGAACACAGGTATGTCTGTAAAGGTGATGCCAATGACAATCATCACACATAGTTTGAGGCTTCTGATCCTTCTAGATTCTGAGAAAATGCAAATGTAAAATTTCCCAACAGACTGTTTTAATGACCTTGACCTTGAGTCAAGGTCATTTAAGATGGTATGTGTGCATAGGTCTTATCACTGTCTATCAGCACGCCAGGTTTGGCACCTCTGCTGTTTGTTGTTTCTGAGAAAATGCCAATGTTAAGGTTTCACAAAAATAGCTTGTACGGCCTTGACCTTGACACAAGGCAACTGAACACATGTATATCTGTAAAGTTCTTATGGATGTCTATCATCATACAAAGTCTAAAACCTCTGGTGTTTGTAGATTACGAGAAAATGCCAATGTAAAATTTTCAAACAGAGTGCTTTAGTGACCTTGACCTTGAGTCAAGGTCATTCAAAATGATATGTTTTGAAAGGTCTTGCGGTTGTCTATCAGCATGCCAAGTTTGGTGTCCCTGCTGTTTGTAGATTCTGAGAAAATGACAACGTTAAAGTTTTCTGGACACACACACACACACACACACACACACACACACACACACACAGACAGACAGACAGACAGACGACGGAGGGTTAAAACATAGACTCCCATTGTTACACAAGGGAGCCAAAAACACCCTCTTTGAATTAGACTAAACTCTGTCCATTTTGGCATTCTCTCAACATGAATGATCAATGAAAACGGAACAGACAAACACATACACACACGTACAAATAAAAACATCACCTTTGCTCCACCTCCAGTTTTTAGCTGTCGCACTTTGTCCCCCTGTGCGTCCACCTCGGCTTTTAGCGCTTTGGCTTCTGCTGACTCAGGGTCTGCCTTCCCCGTCACGCTTGGCATGGTTTTGGTCCCCTCCTTCCCCCCAGCTCCCCCTCCTGACTTGCTCTGCTCCTGGGCTGGGGCCTTGCTGGGTGCGTCTCCCGGTTTGGGTGGGGTCCAGTCCTTGCCGGTCAGCTCCTTGTACTGTTTCTTCAGGGACAGGAGCTGCTGCACCTCGCTATCCACTGCAGCCTGTGTTGTATGGAAAAAATAATTTGGTAAAAACTATGTTTGAGGCCAATAAATAAAACTCTGTGTGTATGCGTGTGTGTGTGTGGATGTGTGTGCGTGTGTACACGTGTATGTGTGCACACGCACACATGCGCATGTATCTACCAGTTCACATACACAGATGCAACTCTTCTGTTGCTGATATTATATGGTTTAAAAATCAAGTCAACCAAGATTGTGCTGTCTGCACTTCTAAAAGAGCAACTTCAAATCTGACATAACTGCTCGTAGAATCCCCCCCCCCCCCCCAAAAAAAAAAAAAAAAATCTCTTGCTGACTGAGCGGACTTCCAGATGAGAAAGAGTTACTTCAAATATTGAAAAAAGAGCATGCATAAGCAGCACAAAATTAATATCTTGTGTAAGACCTAGAGGCTACTGGGGACCCTCAACAGATGGACATCTCAGCACTGTTTTGGTATCACAGTCTTTTCACTTTGACACAAAAGAGCCTTTCAAAAATATTTTTGTCATTTCGTGTGCGTGGTCTTATCGTAAGAACAGCGAGTTACTGATTAAAACCACTGTGTGTAAGTTGATCTGGCTAGCGCATGGCCGGGGGAAAGCGATTATATGCTTCGCTTCCTTGTTGCATCATCCGCTAACAACAAAGGCTCTCCACGTACAAACACCACCACCGGTCAAGCGGCATGATCTAAGAGAACTAAATGCAAACAAGGGCGGGTTCCACTCACTAACAGGCCTTCGGGCGCTCCAGCACCGGCTTTGTTGTTACCGCCAGCCAAAACAATGTCCACGTGGCCTACTATCTGTCAGCGAGGGCTGCCGAACCCATTCGCATACTTGACCTACTTTCACGTGGAGACTGAGTCAGCCAGCCAATCACAGACGCGCAACGTATCTACTTTCACTATCGCGGTCGTCTCAAAATGCGCGAGTGAAAATGTTGCAAGAAACAGACCGTGCCGCGGTAAATCAATGACAGCTGGCAGGAAACCAAAAACAATAACAGCAACAACAACAAATCACACAGAGAAATACAGAAACAAACATGCAATCAAACAAACAATCAAAAGAACTCTGCAAAAACAACAAATTGACCTGCATGCACTTTGAGGTTTTCTGACTCTAGCACATTTTTTGAAGCCAGTCAATGAAACTGTTCAACGGTAGAGCAAAAACTTTGTTGATAGATATACCCTGCCATGTAACCCACCTCCAATTCACATACTGTACTCGGGCTAGAACGTGCTGTCACACACACACACACACACACACACACACACACACACACAAATCATGTGAAGCAATGCATCTGTGGAATGCTGAACGAGTTGACAAGGGATCTGGCCTAGTGGTTAGGGTATACAATAACTATATGCCTGCGGGTCCTGAGACAACAGTTCAAATCCCAAGGTGAGCAGGAACTGAAGTTGGCTGGGGATGTTTCCTCACTAAATCAAGCCAAGAAGTTGTGTGCAGATTTGTTTTCAATGACTGTCTCACCTTTAAGCACACATGCATGCATATATATCACGCATGCACATTGAACATCCCATTAATTTAGGGGTGGAGTGGGGTGGGGGGTGGGGATGTAGGGGGAGTGTCATGGATAACAATAACACACCAAGCTTGCAGGAAAAGTTTTGTTGTTGTTGCTGTTTTAAAGGGTGGGTGCTATACAAACGGTGATACGCTTTCTTAAAGGAGGAAACAGTCCACATGTCTGTTGTCTGTAACTATAGTATTGTGACAAAAACCAAACCAACCCAAACCCCCAACCCAACCCAACCAAACCCCCAACCCAACCCAACCAAACCCCCAACCAAACCCCCAACCCAACCCAACCCCCAACCCAACCCCCCCCCCCCAACCCAACCCCACCCCCCAACCCAACCCCCCCCCCCCCCCCTGCCCCCCCCCCCAACCCAACCCCCCCCCAACCCCACCCCACCCCCCAACCCAACCCAAACCCCCAACCTAACCCAACCCCCAACCCAACCCAACCCCCAACCCAACCCAACCCCCAACCCAATCCCCCCCAACCCCCAACCCAACCCAACCCCCCACCCAACCCAACCCCCAACCCAACCCAACCCCCAACCCCCAACCCAATCCCCCCCAACCCAACCCAACCCCCAACCCAACCCAACCCCCCACCCAACCTGTTAATCCCAGCAGTCAGTAAACCCCAGCCATCATCCATTGACCCTAGTAGTGCTGAGCCTGGAATCTTTCGGACTACATGTACCTCTATGGCTTTTTCAGCACAAGACAAATTAATTAAACAAGACCCGGGTTAAAAAAAAAACAAACCCAAACCAAATCAAAATAAAAACCAAACCATACCTACACACAGCCAACCCAACGAGCAGTAACTTTTCCTACCTTCGCAGCCTTTTCCGCCTTCAGCTGGCGAACTTTGTCGCCCTGTGCTCGGATCTTGTTGTCAAGTTCATTCGCTGCCGCCGAGTCTCCCGACGCCTGGTCACCTTTGCTCTGCTGTTTGCTGGGTGCGTCTCCCGGTTTGGGTGGGGTCCAGTCCTTGCCGGTCAGTTCCTTGTACTGTTTCTTCAGGGACAGGAGCTGCTGCACCTCGCTATCCACTGCAGCCTGCGCCAGAGGAAAGAGCCAAATGAGAATAGATTTTAAATCTGCTACTAGCTTATCTATATCTCGGTGGGTGGTCTAGTGGTTAAGAGACTTGTCACCAATGCGAGAGGTCAGGGGTTCGAGTCCCACCCGGGGCAAAGAAATTTTCCTTCTCGTATGTGGCACCGTTCATTCGGGCCGATCGTCGGGGGTTCTCTCCAGGTACTCCGGCTTCCTCCCCCTCTGCTTTGAAAATGTTCAGCCAACCAAATTTGAAAAATAAATGCAATTCTAAATTCCAAAATTTAAATAGCTGAGCTGACCCTTCGCACCACGTGATTGTAATGTGTTTATGTCCAGTGTGTGAGAGAATGCGTGTGATTCACGTGAGCGTGCATGTTCAGTTCAGTTCGTGGTGCTTTGAGCCGATTCATGAAATTGGGTAAAGCGCCTATACAATACTCATTCTTATTATTATTATTACTAGCTTATCTGTATCTAGTAAAACCAAACATATACTCCCCCCCCTCCCCCCAACAAATACACACACAGAACAAAAGAAACTAGAGAGGCAAAAGCCTCCATGGCTCCCTTGTGACAAGGGTCAAGGTCATTCACAAGTGTATGTAAAGCTCTTATCACTATCATCACGGCAAGTAAAGTGTCTCTGGTGTTCCAAGTTCCTGGCAATATTACAATTTTCCCCCCAAACAGTTTGCATGGCCTTGACCTTGGGTCAAGGTCATTAAAATGAGATCACATCAATGTCTATTATTATGCCAAGTTTGACGCCTCTAGTATTTGTAGTTCCTCCGAAAACGGTAATGTTAAAATTCACAACAGACAGCGTCAATGGCCTTGACCTTCAGTCAAGGTCATTCAAAAAGGTAGGTCTCATTGCAGTCTATCATTATGCCCTATTTGGTGCCTCAACTGTTTGTTGTTTCAGAGAAAATGCCAAGGTTAAAGCTTCCCCAAAACAGCTTGCATGGCCTTGACCTTGACTAAAAGTCACTGAACACAGGTATGTCAGTGAAGGTGTTGCCAATGTCTATCATCATGCAAAGTTTGATACTTCTGGTTCTTTTAGATTCCGAAAAAAATGCAAATGTAAAAATTTCCAAACAGACTGCTTTAATGACCTTGACCTTGGGTCAAGGTCATTTAAAATGGTATGTGTGCATAGGTCTTATCACTGTCTATCAGCACGCCAAGTTTGGCGCCTCTGCTGTTTGTTATTTCTGAGAAAATGCCAATGTTAAGGTTTCACAAAAATAGCTTGTATGGCCTTGACCTTGACACAAGGCCATTGCATACATGTATATCTGTAAAGTTCTGATCAATGTCTATCATCATGCAAAGTTTCAAACCTCTGGTCTTTGTAGATTCCGTGAAAATGCCAATGTAAAAAAATTTCAGACAGCGTTAGTGACCTTGACCTTGAGTCAAGGTCATTCAAAATGATATGTTTTGAAAGGTCTTATGGTTGTCTATCAGCATGCCAAGTTTGGTGTCTCTGCTGTTTGTAGTTTCTGAGAAAACGACAACGTTAAAGTTTTCTGGACACACACACATACACACACACACACACACAGACAGACGACGGAGGGCTATTATATAGACTCCCATTGTTACACAAGGGAGCCAAAAAACAAGCGGCAAATGAATAAAAGCCAGAGTAACTTTTCCTACCTTTGCAGCCTTTTCCGCCTTCAGTTGGCGAACTTTGTCGCCCTGCGCTCGGATCTTGTTGTCAAGTTCATTAGCTGCCCCCGAGTCTCCCGACACTTGGTCACCTTTGCTTTGCTGTTTGCTGGGTGTAGCCCCTGGTTTGGGTGGGGTCCAGTCCTTGCCGGTCAGCTCCTTGTACTGTTTCTTCAGGGACAGAAGCTGCTGCACCTCGCTATCCACTGCAGCCTGCGCCAGAGGAAAGAGCCGAATGAGAATAGACTTTAATCTGCCACAAGCTTATCTATATCTAGGAAAATCAAACCAAACCAAACATACCCAGACAGACAACGGAGGGCTATTACATAGACTCCCATTGTTACACAAGGGAGCCAAAAAACAAGCGGCATATGAATAAAAGCCAGAGTAACTTTTCCCACCTTTGCAGCCTTTTCCGCCTTCAGTTGGCGAACTTTGTCACCCTGTGCACAGATCTTGTTGTCGAGTTCATTCACTGCCGCTGAGTCTCCTGACGCTTGGTCACCTTTGCTCTGCTGTTTGCTGGGTGTTGCTCCAGCTTTGGGTGGGGTCCAGTCCTTGCCGGTCAGCTCCTTGTACTGTTTCTTCAGGGACAGGAGCTGCTGCACCTCGCTATCCACTGCAGCCTGTGTTAAAGCAACAAACCGAACCGAACAAATTGTTCTTGGGTTTTTTTATCAGCCGTGTTATGGCTCACTCAATAAAAGGCAATTTCATTATTAATATTACATGGCACTTTGATTATACTTGAATAACTCAAAACAAATCCCCCCCCCCCCTCTCCCCCCCCCCCCCAAAAAAAAAATGAACAAGCAGAACCACCAAAAATAAACAATAAAACAACAACACAGTAAAAACCAACACAGACACACAAACATGCATGCATGCATGTACACACACACATAAAAATATAAAAAAAAGGAAACAACCAACTAACAACAAAGACCACCCCCCACTTCCCCCCAAAATACCCCAACAACCAACAACAACAACCCCCCCCCCCCCCCCAAAAAAAAAAAAAAAAAAAAAAAACAACCTAAAAACCACAAAACATGTAAAACAAACACACAGAACAACAACAAAACCAACAAAAGAAATACCTTTGGAGCTTTTTCGGTTTTCAGCTGGCGGACTTTGTCCCCTTGTGCTCGGATCTTGTTGTCCAGCTCATTGACTGCTGCGGACTCCATTTTCTGGGGTGGCTGTTCGTCTTGGGGTGATTTCTCTGCTGCCTTGCCCTTCTTGCTCTGTGCCTTCTGTAGGACAACACACACAACACATTCGTCTGTGATTTTCTTGGTTCCCATGTAAGTATTTTTCTTACTTGCCAGCAACATCCTTGATGCCAAAAGAGAGAAACATTGTCTAGGTATGCATCTGGGTGGGGCGGCCGGTGGTCTAGTGGTAAAGAGACTTGTCACCAATGTGAGAGATTAGGGGTTCGAGTCCCACTCGGGGCAAAGAATTTTTCCTTTTCATACGTGGCACCGTTCATTCGGGCCAATGGTCGGGGGTTCTCTCCGGGTACTCCGGGTTCCTCCCCCTCTGCTTTGGAAATGTTCAGCCCACCAAATTTAAAACATAAATGCAATTCTAAATTCCGAAATTTAAATAGCTGATATGTCCCTTAGTTTTCAACCACACCAGTAAAACCATGCAGCAAAATGAAGATAATGCCAAATGTCCAGAAGAAATGAAGCAAATTGATAAAACTTTGCAGATTTGTAGGTCTGGCAGTCAATCACTTTGTTGGTACCGCCACTGTATGAGGCCAGTAAGTACGAGTAGCCTCCCTTTACCACTACCATTTCCGCCATCTTGCAAGTTTCGGTGGTCCGTTCTAGACTTTAGAAGGTGGAAAAAGCTTATGTGCAATGAAAAAGACAAGGAGGATGTGGTATTTAAATGTTATGTAAGGCTTACCACACTTCTTGCGCATTTCAATTAATGGTAAGGAAAAAAGGAAAAAAGGAAAAAAGCAAAAAGACTGTAGAGCCAGTCAGAGCCTCAACTCCCCAAAATGGAATTACAAGCTAAAAAATTAAATGCTAACCTCCTTGGCACTGCTGGTGTCCTGTTTCTTCTTGCCGCCGTTTGCCTCCTGTAGTTTGTGTTTGGACCCTGCGGTTGGCATCTCCTTCTGGTGTCCATCAGGCACACCGAACAACACGCATGGACTGGCCCGACCAGTGTAGGGGCTGAAACAGAAACAAAGGTCACCATCAGTAACGATGTTCTATACTGAAACAGAAAGAGAAACAAAAGTCACTGTCAGTAACAAGGTCTTGTGCTGAAACAGAAGCAAGCATCTTCACTGTCAGTAACACTGTCTTGTACTGAAACAGAAGCAGACGTCATTACTGTCAGTAACAACTTCCTGTGCTGAAACATAAAACAGATGTCACTGTCAGTAACAATGTCAGTAACAATGTCCTGTGCCAAAACAGAAACTGACATCGTCACTGTCAGTAACAACATCCCGTGCTGAAACAAAAACAGATGATGGTGTCGGTAACACTGTCCTGTACTGCAACAGACACTGCTGCTGTCAGTAACAATGCCCTGTGCTCAAAAAATGAAGTAGTTGCTGTCATTGTTGTCAGTAACAATGTCCACTGTGCTTTTGATGCCCTTACTGAACAGAACAAGAGACATTACTTGATAATTTGAAAATTCTCATAGAAGACCTTGACAAGAAGTATGCTGTACCTTGCTGGCTGGTACGGCTGGTCGCAAATGAAGTAACCTCTCCGCTGTAGTTGGATGATGTCCCCTTTCTTGAGAGCGGCAAGGCCAGGGTCACCGAGCATCACCTGCTCCTTCTGTGATCACGAACAGAAAATCAACTTACTTTAGAGTGAATGTCAAAAAATGATTAAAGGGACTCTCGAAAATCTGAGCAGTCCACACAGTGTCAAAAAAGTGACTGAAACAGGTATAGCTATTGTTAGATGTGTGAGTTCGTTGAAAGGTCATTAAGACGGAGAGGAGGAAATTTTGGCATTATCCTGCTATTCTCACTTCATAGCAGTGACACTGTTCCTTATAACGCACATGTCGGCGGGCAGTCGGTGGTCTAGTGGTTAAGAGACTTGTCATCAATGCGAGAGGTCAGGGGTTTGAGTCCCAATGGGGGCAAAGAATTTTTCCTTCTCGTATGTGGCACCGTTCATTCGGGCCGATCGTCGGGGGTTCTCTCCGGGTACTCCGGCTTCCTCCCCCTCTGCTTTGGAAATGTTCAGCCACGGAAATTTGAAAAATAAATGCAATTCTAAATTCCGAAACTTGAATAGCTGAGCTGACCCTTCGCACAACGTGATTGTAATGTGTTTATGTCCAGTGTATGAAAGAATGCGTGTGATTCACCTGAGCGTGCGTGTTGGGTTCAGTTCGCGGCACTCTAAGCCAATTCATGAAATTGGGTGAAGCTCCTACGCAATTATTACTATTATTATTATTATATGTGCATCGTTTACGCTGAGATTTCAGAATCTGATGCAGAGATTTTAAGGCTGTACTTCACTGATTTTACAAAATGACCCTCTGAATTTGACAGAGATGGTCAAAGTGACCTCCAGTTTTGAAAGCTGTGAGGAACACTGCATACTGCCACCCTGCACGATCAACATTATGACCCGCAACATACGTGGTCATTTCCCCTCAAACTTATGGTTACATCAAAAACTTTTAGCCATCAAACCCTTTCGGTTTGGCACTCAAGACTGAAAACTTGAATGAGATTGAAATTTGGCAATGAGCAAAAAATTTCAGCAAATGATTTAGGCCGAAAGTTTGAACTCAGCACCACCCAAGCAATGACAGTCCAGGTGAGGGAGTGTTTGGGGGTTTAACGTTTTTTTCCACCACATACAGGTGATATCAAAGACGGGGCAACGATGAAAAAGCCAGCACAAATATTTGGCCCAAGCCAGGATTCAAACTCACGACCCGAGCATTGCAGATTCAACGCTCTACCATTTGGCCATGCCGGCTCCCCGCAATGACAGTCCAACACGCTACCAACTTATATATCTATGAGAAAATCACAAACCTTGGACTCCTTGTTGACATACTGCTTGAAGTCCTCATCCTTGTCCAAGACACCCTTGGTGATGATGTGGTCAAACAGAGCACACACTGTGGGCACCAGAGCTCCCTGGTCAGCACCAGCTGCTCCCTCTACATCGGTCAGCCATGTGATTTTCTGCGTCTTTTTGTAGTCCTGAGTGACACCAGACACAAAGACACTGACACATGATGCTCAGAATGCAAAGAGTCCAATTCCAATTCTAATTTAAAAATACTTTATTGTCCATTACATATCATGTATAAAAGGGAAAATCATCTTTGGACTCGCAGCTCGAAACAAAATAAGAATTAAAAATTAAGATTCTATGTCAGTAAAAACAACATAAAATTGGTTTGGCATGTGCAATCCATCTCAAAGTTGAAACGTATTGAAACATTACAAATCATCAGAGCATTCCTTGTACATGTAAATAATCCTCTCTTTCTCGTTTTCCCGTTGAAAAAGCCAAACTAAGGAACTGAAAACCAACTATACATACATGCAGTAACAATCAAATCCCAGATATTAATTAACTTGTAAGCATCACATCTATCTCATCTCAATACTCATCTCAGTAACTCCAGCACCCTTTTTCACGATTCCCATAGACTTTCATTCACAAATCTGAGCGTCCAAGTAAGTATTCTTGACCGATTGCATCTCTCACCCTCAAACTTTTCTGTCCTTATTTCTTACAACTGTCAAGCAAGACTGGACTCTGCGCGTACACTGCAATGGAACTCCAATCCCAAACCATAACACACAAATAAACCAGCCAACTCACAGTGTTCTCTAGATTCAGCTCAGCATCAATGGATGTTGCTTTGCCTGAAGCATCCCTGCGTACAAATAGAAGCAACAGAAATAAAAGGCTACCTGTTGGAGTGAAAAAAGAAAAAAAAAAGACTAAAATGAAGAAAAAAAGACTAAAATGAAGAAAAAAAGACTAAAATGAAGAAAAAAAGAAAAAAAAAGATGGGGCATGGGGAGAGAGGATAAGAGGTGTGTGAGGACAGTAAGTTTGCCGGATATAACAGAAACACAAAACCTGACAGGAAAAAAATAAACAAACAAACAAACAAAAAACCCCATGCTGTTCAGTTTCATTTGACACCTTCCCAATGCTATCAATTCAATACTAACAGGTATCAATTCTATGCATGCCCCATACCACAGGGAAAGTTATTGTAAGATACAAGTACAAATGTTTACAGATTAGTAAACAAAGCACCCCCCCCCCCTCACCCCCATCCACAACACACATGTACACACAAAATGCCCCCCCCCCCCTTCCCCCTTCAAAATAAAAGCTTGGCTTAGCTGTTCCAGTAGAACTGTCTAACTGAAAACTGACTTGTTGATTTTCTTGATGATGATGTTGCCCCAGTTGATAAAGGTCACGACCTCGCCTTCCTTGATGAGAGCAGCGTCAGCCCCCTCAATGTACACTTTGGGGCCATACCATGTCTTCTTGGTGCCAATCTCTTCGTTCTGAAAAAGAAATATGGATGGTCTGTTTGTTTATTGAGGAACACACAAGAAGTGTCAGTCACAAAAGGCAAGAGCTGACGGTCACATACTGAGAAATACAATGACAGAGATATCACAAGAAAAGTCGAATGATGGTAAGACTTGGTCTGTTCAAAACAAATCTACCACCATGTCAAGTCCCCCCCCCCCCCCCCCCCCACACACACACACTTTATCTTCATACAGTAGCATCACGAGAAAATAAGCCACTCCACTTTTTTATTATATTGCTCTGGTTACCATTCTATCTTCACTCAACAAACACACAGGCACGCTTGCACGAGCACACACACACACACACACACACACACACACACACACACACACACACACACACACACACACAGAGGCACCTGCTCCTACCTTTGGGTGTTTTGCGACATCTTTGGACTCGACTTTGGCAGCTTTGATGATGACCGGCACAACCTCCTCCTTCAGCAATGCTGTGTAGCGGGGCACTACTGGGTCAATCACCTAGTACAATAAATGTGACAAAGGGAGCTAAGTATCTACAGGATGTCTTATCCTTATCCCTTTTCTCTGTATTTGGCAGTTGTATTCTAAGAGTATACTCAGTCAATTCTGCCATGAAAACAATGAAACTATGAATATCTTGCAACAGTCTACCCCCCCCCCCCCCCAAAAAAAAAAACCAAAAAACAAAAAAAAAACAAAACAAACAAACAAACCAACAAACAAAACAACAATATCCCCCCCACCCCCCACAACAACAACAAGAGCACCTTGTGACAAAAGACAAGAAAACAGAAGAAACACAGATCATATGTGATACAAAAGAGGTTCTACTGTACAACACAGTCCGACACAGTCCATAAATGGACCCAAATTACTGCCTGGAAATAGTACTGTTATAAGTTTGTAAGTGTATGTAACCAGTTACAACAGCAGTATTTCTGGGGAACAAAAGAAGACACTCGTGTGAGTTTACGTAGGAAATCTTTATCAAGAGAACCAAAAGCCAAACAAAATAATTAATACTGATTCATGTCATAAGCATGTCTTGTTTATGCTCAAACTGTTTTTCTGTACTTTCATCAATGCAACAAAATAAATCAGTTTAAACCAATACTGATTCTGCAGTACAGTAAATCGTGTGAGGATGTGGGTGAGCGGTACTGTACTCACCTTTCTGTTCACAGCCCAGATCTTGTCCCACTCCATCATTACCACAGAGCGAGAGGAACCCTGCAAACAATTAGCACGTTAAGGGAACGAAATCAGGACTTGGACGCTGCAAGGGAGGAAACTGTGCTTGTATAGGATCGTGATCACCTTGCATGCAGATCAACAGAAGAAAAAAAAATTGGAGGGGGGGGGGGGGGGGGCTAAATGAAACTGAGAAGAGGAAATTACTGGAGCCCCCCCCCAGCACCCCAAGAGGGGGGATATGGCATAGCATGTCCCACACAGTTCTCTATGTGTAGTGTTATAAGTTTTAGGACCAGACAACAGAAGAACTTCTGATTTTATCGGACAATGAAGGTATACTGCACTGAACTGAATACCCTAACACCCACGTCCACACAACCAATGTCAAAAGTAACAGTACGGGGTGGAGTCGGGGAGGGCATTACAGGATACGACCAGTAAGGGTCAAGATGCCAGTGTGAATGTGCGGCTGACCTGTGTGACGATGAACTGTTTCAATCCCTCCACGGTCATGCCCCTCCTGAGCACTCCTCTCACAGTTGGAAACCGAGCATCATCCCTGTTGAACGATAACAATTCAACGTAAATATTCAAGGGAAAAAGACTGAATAAAATAAGACAGCACAAACAAAAAGATATGTACTGATGTTAAATTTTCTTAACATAAGCTGACATTGTGCAGAGGAATATGAAACTCACACCTTTACACTAATTACTCATGACAGCCGGACTTCTTGGGTAAATAGGAAAAGACAAATAGGGGGGTGGGGGGTGGGGGGATGAATGTGCATTTATGTAGCTCTTTTTCAGCGACAGTGTGAAAAGCTCTTGATATGCATGGGATAAAAACAACATCAGCAAAGAATAACAAAGTAGTGAAAGAATAACAACAATAAAACTCACCAGCCATCAACAAGTCCTTCGTTCACAAACCAGGTCAGATGCCGCTTGGACAACACAGTGTTCTGCAGGTTCAGCCGACTGTACTCGTAGATGTATGGCTTCCTCAAGTCTGAAGCACAACACAAACTCATGTGAAGACAACAGCATGTGTGTGAATGGAGGGGAAGAAGCCACTTACAAAGCTCTAATAAGGCTGTTTGTTGAAAGAGGTGATGTTCCATTTTGGCATGGAGACTACGGGGCGGTCAGTGGTCAAGACTTTATCACCAATATGAGAGGTCAGGTTCAAGCCCCACTCGGGACGAAGAATTTTTCTTTCTCGTATGTGGCACTTCATTCAGGCCAACCGCTGGGGGTTCTCTCTGAGTACTCTGGCTCCACCCTCCTCCTCAACTCCTCTCTGCTTTGGAAATGTTTAGCCCACAAAATTCGAAAATAAATGCAATTCTGAATTTCCGAAACTTATACTGCTGATCTCGCCTTTGGCAATCGTAATTGTTATGTGTTCATGTCCAGTGTTTGAGAGAATCAGTGACGTGATAAATATAATATATATGTCCAGTTACATGGAGTTATATCTCAGGTTTTCTTTTTATGAGCACACCCAGGAGACAACTCACTGAGAGCATCTAGAACCCAGTAGTACTGGACATCACGGTCGTGGTACTCAGTCGTTCTCAGTGCATGGGTGACACCCTCCAGGCTGTCGACGATCGGGCATGCAAAGTCGTATGTTGGATAGACCCTGGGAAAAACATTCATTATGGGTACTTTGAAAGGTCTCACAAACCAGGTAAGAAACAAATTAACAATACATTTACAACAACAAAAACAGCTGAAGCACAAAGAAAAACATTATCTGATTCATCCACGTAAGAAAACATTATATACTTTTTTCTGTCAATTATCCAAAAGAAAAAAAAAACGCAAACAAAAAACAAATAAACCAAAAAACAACAACAACAAAAACCCCCACCAAAAACAAATAACACCAAAACAAAACAAAAACAACATTAACACAAACAAACAGAGAATACCAACTTGTATTTTGTGCCTGTGCGAACATGTGGCTCCGGCTTACAGCGGTAGAAAGTGGGGTCGCGCATGCAACCGATGTTGGAGTTCATGTCAATCTTGCCACGAACACAGCACTTCTGGCCGGCCGCACTTCCCTTCTTCATCTCCTCCCAGATGGCCAAGTTTTTCTCCACACCTGTTTGAATGCACACAACAAGCGTGAAAAGGCTATACGGAGAGTGTGCCTCAGACAAGGAGATCGGAATTGCTACAATAACAGGAGGTTTCCCATGAATCTGTTGACAGTTGGTCCCTGTAAACCAGTATCCGAGAAACAGTGAATGAAAGAATGAAATGAATGAAAGCACAGCAACACAACTGTCTGGCCTTTGAATCAATGAAGGCCAAGGGGAGCTTGCTTGGGGGGTTTAAGGCATCCGCCTGCGAATCTCTCTCCCACACATACACACACACACAAGAATCCTTCCACTTCTCAGCAACAAGCCTCACTGCTGTAAGAGGTACAGTATTTGAAACAGTCATCATGGTTTAACTCATAATGTCCCATAAGGTTTTCTACTACTGCCAAGCCTCAGTCCCATAAGGTTTTCAGAAAAACACCACCACGAGGAATACAGGAAGTGACTAAACCTGATTTCTCACACAGAAGAGGACTAAATAGTAGTTGCTTCTCTTAGACCACACAGCGATAAATACGAAGCAGAACGTAGCGGTATGGTACTGATAGAACGGAGCGGTATGGTACTGATAGAACGTAGCGGTATGGTACTGATAGAACGGAGCGGTATGGTACTGATAGAACGGAGCGGTATGGTACAGCGATCGTCAAATGCGCTCGCCCGCTCGCTTTCGCTACCAAATTTACCGTCGGGCGAGTGAAAGCTCCGGTAGCGGTAGCCCGAATGGCGAGCAGGAATTCTGAGATGAATCAGAACCTAGCAGCCACTCCGGCTTCCAGAATTTTTTTTCGGGCTACCAGTTTTGTTCAGGGCGGTAGCCCGAATGGCCACCATGGTCCTGACACATTTGACGATCGCTGTGGTACTGATAGAACGGAGCGGTATGGTACTGATAGAACGGAGCGGAATGGTACTGATAGAACGGAGCGGAATGGTACTGATAGAACGGAGCGGTATGGTACTGATAGAACGGAGCGGTATGGTACTGATAGAACGGAGCGGAATGGTACTGATAGAACGGAGCGGTATGGTACTGATAGAACGGAGCGGTATGGTACTGATAGAACGGAGCGGAATGGTACTGATAGAACGGAGCGGAATGGTACTGATAGAACGGAGCGGAATGGTACTGATAGAACGGAGCGGTATGGTACTGATAGAACGGAGCGGTATGGTACTGATAGAACGGAGCGGAATGGTACTGATAGAACGGAGCGGTATGGTACTGATAGAACGGAGCGGTATGGTACTGATAGAACGGAGCGGTATGGTACTGATAGAACGGAGCGGAATGGTACTGATAGAACGCAGCGGTATGGTACTAATAGAACGGAGCGGAATGGTACTGATAGAACAGAGCGGAATGCAGCGGTACAAGGACTTAAGAGTTAAACTGGTCCATTATCCAAAAGGAGGAAAAGTGTGTAGACTTGTCATCAATGCGAGAGGTCAGGGGTTCGAGTCCCACTCGGGGCAAAGAATTTCTCCTTCTCGTATGTGGCACCGTTCATTCGGGCCAATCGTCCGGGGGTTCTCTCCGGGTACTCCGGCTTCCTCCCCCCTCTCTGCTTTGGAAATGTTCAGCCCACCAAATTTTAAAAAAATAAATACAATTCTAAATTCCGAAATTTAAATAGCTGAGCTGGCCCTTCGCACCACGTGATTGTAATGTGTTTATGTCCAGTGTGTGAGAGGATGCGTGTGATTCACGTGAGTGTGCGTGTTGGGTTCAGTTCGCGGCGCTTTGAGCCGATTCATGAAATTGGGAAAAGCGCCTATACAATACTATTATTATTATTATTATTTAGCGAAGAAGTGGCAAAGCCATAGGCACTTGTCTGCAAAGCAGACGCATTATCAGGGATGACAACAACTTTTAAGAAAGCAGAGGAGATTTTCCTGGGGGTCTGGGGCCGGCTTGCGTAGAAGGAAAGCCAGAAAAAATTGACAAGCGGGGGGGGGTGGGGGGGGGGGGGGGTTGTCTTGCCAACGATTTGGATTAGTTTTTAGTTTTAGTTTAGTCCTCTTTATTCCCTGGGGAACATAGGGCTGCAACCACACTCCGCCAGCGCACTCGGTTCTGGGACGCCCTCTTTAGTTCGGCCCACGTCGTTCCGGCGGCCTTGGCTTCAGCGTCCGTACTCCTCCGCCAGGTCTGCTTCGGTCGGCCCACTTTGCGCTTTCCCTGGGGGTTCCAATCAAGGGACTGCCTGGTGACATTTGATGTTGGCTTTCGCAAAGTGTGTCCGATCCATCCCCATTTCCTTTTCTTGATCTCCTGCTCGATGGGGACCTGTCTTGTTCGCTCCCAGAGGTCTTGGTTGGTGATCACCAGTGGGTATCTGATGTTGAGAATGTTGCGGAGGCATCTGTTGATGAAGGTTTGCAGCCTGTGGGAGCCTGTCTTGGTGGTGCGCCATGTCTCTGAGCCATAGAGTAGGACCGACTTCACATTTGAGTTGAAGATCCGGATCTTGTTTCGCAGGGATAGGGCTGTGGATCTCCAGATGGGGCGCAGAGTGCGAAAGGCATGTCTGGCTTTGTTGGTGCGGCTCTTGATGTCTTCGTCCGTTCCTCCATCCTTGCTGACAACGCTGCCGAGGTAGATGAACTTGTCCACCTCTTTGATGTCTTCCTGGTGCAGCTGGATGGGGTCGTGCTGTTTGTGGTTGACTCTCATGACTTCGGTCTTGCTGATGTTGATCTTGAGGCCGGTCTTCTCAGCTTCTTCGGCGACTCTGTTCAGCTTCTCCTGCGCATCTTGTTGCTTGTGGGAGAGGAGGGCGATGTCGTCCGCGAAATCCAGGTCCTCGAGCTGTTTGCTGAAGGTCCACTGGATCCCTGTCCTCTTACCGTCGGTGGCTTGCCTCATGACCCAGTCGACCACCATCAGGAAGATTGTGGGTGAGAGGATGCAGCCTTGACGAACACCGGTCCGTACTGTGAATAACGATTTGGATACTTTCTCTTTTTTCTCAACGACACGGGTCCCTCCGCCATGGTCACTGTTTAATCAGTCAACTCGCACTGCCGCGAAAGGTGGCCAACTTAAGCTTACTACGCAGTGCTTGTCAGCCAAGTACAAACCATCCCATTTAGGGAAGCTGCCTTTCGATCAGCGGAGGAATATCGCTCAGTGACGAAGTTCTACGGCCATGATTTTTATAATTTCTTTTCGTTTTTTTTCGGCGGAGATTTTTTTAGAACAGCGAAGATTTTTTTTAAAGACAGCGGAACGGCGGAGAATGGCGAGACTGTTGTCATCCCTGATTATGCTAGGGGTGTCCGGACGCATGCTCCCCCGGAAATTTCATAATAATAATAATAATAATGAGTATTGTATAGGCGGTTTACCCAATTTCATGAATCGGCTCAAACTGAACCCAATCAGCACGCTCACATGAATCACACGCATTCTCTCACACACTGGACATAAACACATTACAATCACGTGGTGCGAAGGGTCAGCTCAGTTATTTAAATTTCGGAATTTAGAATTGAATTTATTTTTTCAAATTTGGTGGGCTGAACATTTCCAAAGCAGAGGGGGAGCAAGCGGGAGTACCCGGAGAGAACCCCCGACGACTGGCCCGAATGAACAGTGCCACATACGAGAAGGAAAAATTTTTAGCAAAAGGTGGAAATCCGCTGAAAGATGGAAAATTTTAAACCCCGAGTCATAAGACAGTTTAGTGAAACCAATTTCACAATACTGACTGTTGTTTCGGTTCTTGGATTCTTGCCGCTCCTCTCGTTCCTTCTTCATGGTCTCGGGGTCGGTGTCATCCACGTACAGCTTACCCTCCTTGATCAGCTTTTCGCACATGTTGAGCATGGTGTCGAAAAAGTCGGAGGTGTGACTGAGCTTGTCAAACTTGACCCCCAGCATTTCCAGATCCTCCAGAATCACCTGAAAGGAAACATAGGTTAAACATATTCATATATGAGTATAGTGATCTAAACTTACTTTATGTGTCTTATGCTCGCCCGCATGAACTGCCCTACAGGGATAAATAAAGTATTTTGACTTGACTTGATAGGGTGATATGTTAGTGAAATTTATTTCAAACTCACGGACAAAAAGGGGCCTAATTTATCAAGCTTATCTTCAGCGAGTACATATTAATGACTGAAACAAAACAAAGTCCGTCTGTGTGTGTGTGTGTGTGTGTGTGTGCGCGCGTGTGTGCATGTGTATGTGTGTGTGTGCATCAACATGTGCGTGGGCTGAACATTTCCAAAGCAGAGGGGGAGGAAGCTGGAGTACCCAGAGAGAACCCCCGACGATCGGCCCGAATGATCAATGCCACATACGAGAAGGAAAACTTCTTTGCCCCGAGTGGGACTCGAACCCCGGACCTCTCGCATGAAGATGTGTACATGCATGTATTGTGCAAAAATATATATATATGCAGGCACCGATAAATTATAAGATCAGAAGACTGACCCTACCCTTTCAAACTCAGCATTCTCCTTCGCAGGATTGGTGTCATCAAAGCGCATGATCAGTGTGCCCTTGAAGACGTCTCGGTAGTAAGTGTTCAGCAGTGCAGCTTTTGCATGGCCAATATGCAGGTATCTAGGACAGCAAGCATTTGGTAATATAATATAATATAATATAATATAATATAATATAATATAACAAAATATATTACAATACAATACAATACAATACAATATAATACACACACACACACTCTGTCTATTTGCATCTACTCTGACATCCAGTTTGGCAGGTGCAGCGACATCAAACGACTCACGGGACACACAAACAGAATCAACAGAAGATAACTATCAAAAGCTTGACGGAAGAGAGAGGTCTTCAGATGGGATTTAAACAGGGGCAGTGGGGGCTGAAGGCGGAGTTTGATTGGCAAAGAGTTCCAGACAGCTGGGGCCAAGAAGCTGAATATATAATGCGCATAAACCAAACAGCAAACCTCTGTAAGAGACAGTAACCAGGACTTTTTTTTTTGCTTCTCTTACTTCAATATTTGGAATATCATTATCAACGCAAGGTAATTATGTGTACAATGGATAAACCACACTTACAGACATCAATACAGGCTTTTCCTATGCACATAATTTTTATAGACAGGAATTTACAAAACTTGGTGTAGTTGGCATTCACTGCCTGACATTCAGCATTCAACAATACGTGCTGTCAGAAGACATTCACATACATGTCTCAACTTACCCACTGGCTTCAGGTGGGAATCGAACCACAACCTTGCCCGTTTCTGCACCAGGCAGTTCCACAAATTTGCCCTCATCCTTCTTTGTCTGGTAAACAAACATACACACCAGAGTCATGTACAAACTGCACA
Organism: Batillaria attramentaria; assembly: GCA_018292915.2. Lineage (NCBI taxonomy): Eukaryota > Metazoa > Mollusca > Gastropoda > Batillariidae > Batillaria > Batillaria attramentaria. Next base: position 556,969 of record JACVVK020000093.1, read on the forward strand.
CACACTCACAATTTTAAAAAAAAGCAAAACTGGATACACATGTAGCTCTTAGCTGAGAGGACCAAAGGCACTCGCCTGACACCAAATACGAGAAGTTTTTGTTGTCTGGCAAACCAATCTTATGTTTCTCATAGCCTAAATGGCAATTGAATTTTGCAAGACATTAGACTCACATCAACAAATTTCACCTTACAAAAATCAGGAATCACCACATGAAGCCTAGCACAAATGGTTTCCACATCATCTACTTCGTTTCTCTCACTAAAACACTGTGTTAAAATTGTTTGAGCTATCAAAAAAACAACAACAAACATTTGGGCCTCCAGTTTTCGCATGGCTGGTATCCCAAGTGGTTCCTGGGACCTCCTACACTTCTGGTCTATCCCGTACAAATCAATGTATCAACAAGTCCTTCAAATCATAGATCTATATTAAAGAAATCAGGATGGCACTAAATGTTAGCTTCATAACCGACACAAGAAAAGAAAAAAAAAGGCACTGTATTTAAAAGACCAGTTCCTCAGTGCTGATCCCTTAAAGCTGAACTCACCGATGGCTCTGATTTCTTTGCCTCTTTGACATCTGGCTTAGGGAGGTGGGGAAGGATGGTGGAGAAGGGGGACTGTGTGCACAGGAACTTGAAGTAGCGCGCAACATTCTGCGGTGGAGACTTCTGAAGCAACGCGTGCCACTGATTGCTGCCTGCAGCATCACCAAAAGCAGAACGACTGCTGAATCAACGTCCCATAATCTACACCAGGGCTTCAGTGGTGGTTTGAAGTTACAAATGTGATACAGACTCCTGCACTTTGATCAGGGGTTAAGAAAAATGCTGGATGAAACTGAAGAGCACATAAACAACAAATTGGTGGTAGAACCAGTTGCAGTTGCGTAATTTTGAGTAGTTGTCCACGTCACAATCTCTTACATATAATGTGACCTTCCATGAGAAAACCCGGCTTAAGTGCAAAATTTTCTATTTTTTGTTTTTTGGAGCCATCTTAAAGAAACAGCCTTGCTCTTTACAGTGCAAGAAAACTCCTTTTAAGACATCATAATTTAAGGGCAGAACTACCTGATTTTGGCAAAATCTCAATATCGACCAGATAGCACCTGCTGACCTTTGTTAGTCTCTAGCTCGGAACAGCGGTGTGCGTCTTACGCCGGGTTTTCTCGTGGACGGTCATATATATTCATGATATTCCACCTGTTTTAATGCTGTCAGCTAGTTGGTTCTTCAATGATCTGAAACTTTTTTCTGCTCACTTAATCGTGCTGATTCCACCATACTGTCCATAGCTAAGCCAACTAATGTTTTGGAACAGTTTTGCTTGTGAGAGCACCTGTACGTTCAAAATACTCTATCTTGACAATTATTACAGCTCTTAATGTGATACAATGTTGTTTACACTTTGCGCAAGCAGTCAAACATTCAGCGTCTGCGACTGTTATGAACGTTACTAAGTTAAACTGAAGCGTTCAGTGTGGTCACTGCATCACCGAGTATGCTTCTGTTGGTTCAGTGCCAGCACTTCAAATGCTGTCACTGTCCAGGTGTCTAAGTGGTGTGATGATAGATACCATGAAGACAGTTCAGAACGATCTGTGAAAATACAAACTGTAGCATTAGCCCTAGTCACTCCAAGTCCAACTTACTTTGCAGAATCTCCCAAACAGAAAAATCTGCCAGAGTCAGTCCATGTCCAACCAGGTATGTTGCTGGTTTCAAAACCCCATCCAGATAAGCAATAGCAGTCGCAAACTCTGATGCGCATGACAGTTGTCCATACGCAAAGTTGATCCAATGGTCAACCTGATAAAAACGATATAAAATAATATTAACAATAATGCAGGTAGCTGAAAAAGATTACACCATCACTGTAAAATGCTGGTTCGTGGATGAGACAATAAAAATATTAAAATCTTTGCCTCTTGATTTAAAAAAAAAAAAAAAATCATAATGTATCACATTCTGTTTACAGTTTACTACTTAGCTGTTGAAAATCATTGGCAATGCTACTGTGCTTCTGTCAGCTGTTTGATCAGCTGTTGAAAATCATTGGCAATGCTACTGTGCTTCTGTCAGCTGTTTGATCAGCTGTTGAAAATCATTGGCAATGCTACTGTGCTTCTGTCAGCTGTTTGATCAGCTGTTGAAAATCATTGGCAATGCTACTGTGCTTCTGTCAGCTGTTTGATCAGCTGTTGAAAATCATTGGCAATGCTACTGTGCTTCTGTCAGCTGTTTGATCAGCTGTTGAAAATCATTGGCAATGCTACTGTGCTTCTGTCAGCTGTTTGATCAGCTGTTGAAAATCATTGGCAATGCTACTGTGCTTCTGTCAGCTGTTTGATCAGCTGTTGAAAATCATTGGCAATGCTACTGTGCTTCTGTCAGCTGTTTGATCAGCTGTTGAAAATCATTGGCAATGCTACTGTGCTTCTGTCAGCTGTTTGATCAGCTGTTGAAAATCATTGGCAATGCTACTGTGCTTCTGTCAGCTGTTTGATCAGCTGTTGAAAATCATTGGCAATGCTACTGTGCTTCTGTCAGCTGTTTGATCAGCTGTTGAAAATCATTGGCAATGCTACTGTGCTTCTGTCAGCTGTTTGATCAGCCACACACACTGTATAGTGTATGCGAGATAAAATTCCAAATCATAGGAGCACAAAGTTTCACTCAACTAACATGGACTTGCATACCGGCCCCCGTAGTAGAGTGGTTAGCACTTCGGATCATGGACCGGGAGACCCGGGTTCGAATCCCAGCCGAGGCAAGCGGGATTTTTCATACCTGGGTCGGCTCCTACCCAGAGCGGGTGTGCTGTGGGCCCAATGGGGAGGCTGTTGCCACACAGCCGAGTTTCACCCACTTCACGGGTGCGACTTTGGGGGTGCTTCCCTTGGTATGACACGTCTTATGATGTGGATGATTACACGGCCGGCACCGCAGGTGCCGTAGTTCCTGGGCCTGGTTAATGCCGGGATATTTATGACAGGAAGCGTGGAATGCGGCCCTGTCCCGCAGTCCCAAACCACACGGACCTCCATAGCATCATCTTACTATCATCCTCATCTCCATCATCATGCATAATAAAAATTGTCCCAGCTTTCGAGTCCTCCGTGGGTTCCACCCATGACCTGGGAGGAACACCACTGGAGCTGGCAAAGAGTTGGGGCAGCAAAAAAAAAACAAAAAAAAAAAAACATGGACTTGCATACATCTGACGGAACTGTCATCTGATTGTTGACAAAATGAGATTGACAACATTCTCACCTCTGTCTTTTCAAGGATGGTATCCCCTTGCAACCTGCTTGCCGGGAATGACCTGGCAAGAAATCGTCCAATGGATCCAGACGAAGAAAAGGTGACATCCCTGCCAGACAGCAAGTGTAAAGGAAATGAAGGTTGATTTGTTATCAGGAATGGCCTCAGTAACAAGTGTGCTACAGTATGAGGAGAGGCACTGGGGTTTGAAATGGATCCGCACATAACAGTCAGTTGAGGTAGTTTGCGCTAGGTCATTTGCATTGTGAGAAAATGCATAACATACACGGATGTTGGTCTCGTAAGTTGAAGTCATATGACCACTGACTTTGTCTTCTGACATCTGAAATGGCTACAAGTTAAAACCAATTTACTTTCAATGTACTAACATTGCTGATATCCCTTTGTGGCATCAGCCCTCAGCCTCTGTGAGAGGTTAGGGTGCAATCACTTGGAGGCCCGCGTGGTAAGGGTGCAGTTGCTATGCTGAGTGGACGGCCATGGTGCATAAATTTACACAATTAGGTGCAAATGACCAAGGCAAATTTGCACCCCCTCAAGGGTGACCTATACCAACAGAGCCTAACTGGGTTTCTGTGTGTTGAGGGGAGGCTGGCAGCCTTGAAGGACCAAACACAGATCTGAACAAATGCACAGATGTTATAAAGCGAGCGAGCATACATGATGTGTACTGTGGTCCTCTTTGGGTGTTCTCGGAACCCTTTGGCAATTTCTGACAACCGAGTGCAGACGACGAAAAGTGGAGCGGATTGTAAGTTGGTACGTTTTGTACTGCTCTCCTGTCACTAGCCAGCTTTAGTGTTTATTGCTTGTAATCGCCTTGTCATTGGCTGGGTGGGTGCAATGATCTGCCGTAACAAGGGGCAACACACACGTTTGGATCAACCGCTTAAAGACCTGTAATTCGATCCACTCCTGAGACGTACGGTGAAGGAGGCAGTCAGCATCACCGTATTCCGGAAGCGCCTGAAGACTCATCTCTTCAGTGCTTCACCCCAGTAATCACCTGCACTTTTTTCCCTTTTTTTTCCCCACACCATCTTTCTTTTCAAAACCCTCTAAGTGCGGTGAGCACTCAGGGTGGAGCCGTGCCGGTACGTCTCCATCATCATCATCAAACCAAAAACCCCTCTCTTCTGAATCATGCACCTTTAATTACTCTCTAGTTACTCACTTGTCTGCCTTCAAGGCATTTTCAGGACCAAATTGCCATTCTACAGCGCTGCCAATGCTTTTCAAGTACTCCGCTGCAAGGAGTGCGCCTGAAAAAGAAAGGACGACGTTTGTCTTGTGTTCGTGTTCAGCTGAGATTCATAGAACAAGGTGCTGCACAAAGGCCACTGCATTCACATTTCCCGAATATACATGTCAAACTAGCTAGACTGGTTCCAGTTTCTTCAAACGTAAATAAATCCGCTGCATGTACATACCGCTGCTTATGCAGACGCCACATGGCCAAATCAGTTTCGCCCCTGAAATGGATGTGACAAATGAACATGTACGTTTTCAGAAAGGGATCAGACGAGCATAGGCTATGCTTAACTTACCAAGCGCAGGTTTTTGTTGATTGATTGAGACTTTCATAGCCATGTCACGACGAACTGCGAGGTGCCGGCGAAATTGCCTTTTTACGGCAAAGGAGATAGAAACCGGAAGTGATGAAAATGTGTTGAAAGACAAGAGTTGCTTCCCGTTTCGTCACCTAAGGGGTCAAGTCAAAATCCCCACAACGTCACTAGATAACGAGATAAAAGTGGAACCCCCCCCCCCCCCCCCCCCCCATCCACCCACCCCAACCCCAGTATGCCCTTTTAAACGAGAACATCACTGTTTATTGTGTCATCGCTGCTTGCTTGTAGACACGAAACGGTTATTTCAACAACAACAACAACAACCGTGACAACAACAAAAGCCGCTGGTGAACTTCAACCAAAGATCATCAGTGGAATCCCAAGGTCTTTGCTTCAACTATACCAGGCTCAGACAACTACGTATGCCGCCGGGAAGCCGGCGGTGCTCCGGCCGACAAATGATCGAGGAGACGTTGATGATGATGTGAAGATTTCATATAGAGGTACACGGTGCTTAGGGAGAGGTTCGGAAAGAGCCTGGACAAAACTGCACTTGCTATAAGGCTATTTCTTATCCTCGGTCTCTCAGCCGGCGTCCGCCGAAAATTGTCTAGATACAATTGTGATGAACTGTATGTGTACACATGTTCGCCCCCCCCCCTCCCCCGCCTTCAGTTATGGGCCAAAAGCCGCCTTCACTGAATAAAAATCTTTGTCGTTGTCATCAGTTGTCATTGTCTCAGCCGTCCGAGTCACTGACTGAGTCTAAAGATACCCATTATATACACTAATTACTGCTCAGTCACTGAGTGTACAGTCACATGTCAGTTTATCATGCATTAGTTGTCATCCGCTAAAATCATTGTTAACACTATAAGCGGACCCGTTGTCTTGAGTTCCCAAGCGCTGTGATCAGTTGGGGTCACGGTGGCCGCGGCCGCGGCCGGCCGACGCGGCGTTATTGTGACTGACTGGATCATCATCATGCACTGATCAGTCATGATCATCACCATGACCGAATGAGTCACAGTGACATCAAGTCAGTAATTCCTTTTTATGTAACATCAGTGACGGCTGCACAGTGATGTTGCCAGGAATTTTTTTTTTCTCCGGCGATTTAGCCGAAAGAGCCATGAAAGTTTCGGCTTTTTACAGAAAGTCAGTTCGGCTCTCTCTGCCGAAGCAGTTTGACTGACAAGTTTTTCGACTAGATTCCCTACTGTTACGTGCTCCCTCCACCTCCGTGAATTAAAGATGTTCTGTAGATACATATCCTCACCGAAAGTTGCGTTTTCTTGGAAATTAGTCCAGCCAGCACAGGAATCTCGCAGAAACGGACATAATCGAGCCGATTCACTCGTGAAAACTTCGGCTCGGCCAGCCGACATGGCAGACAGAGTATCGGCTTTTTCAAAACAAATTCGGCTTTTAGCCGAGATCCGACCCCAAACGACATCCCTCCTGCAAACCACTGCAGCTACCGGCAATGTGTGTGAGCTGTCACAGAGAGAACAGCGAACTCAAGTGACTACTGAGCTATAGGCAAACTCGGCAATCCTCCAAACATCAGTCAAGTTTCGCCAAGAAAACTGGCTTATGTGGAGAGTGAAGACCAAACACGAAGGAGGTCAGGGTCGACGGTGTTAGACGTAGTGTGCGGCGAAAAATCAAAACACAACTGGCAAAACAAACTGAACACTGATTCGCCATTGGCTAGTTTTAACTGAGTAGTATTTTTCAACTGCACCGAATCCGCGGATTTAACTGGCGTGGTAATTCAGTTAAGACCAATCGATCATGAACGGCCGATTGCCTGTTTGACGGTTTCACGTCGTGTCCTCCTGCCTTTGTCGTAAATCAAAACAGTTTGTTCAGTGTCCGATGACTGATAAGGCTGCACTCGCACCGTCACAACTGACATTTTCAGTCAGGCCGGCGCGTGGACAGATGGTCTCGTTGATGTCGGGTTACGGCATATCATCAGCACCAGCAGTGTGTGTGTGTGTGTGTGTGTGTGTGTGTGTGTGTGTGTGTGTGTGTGTGTGTCAATGTGTGTGTGTGTGTGTGTGTGTGTGTGTGTGTGTGTGTGTGTGTCAATGTGTGTGTGTGTGTGTGTGTGTCAATGTGTGTGTGTGTGTGTGTGTGTGTGCGCGGTGTGTGTGTCAATGTGTGTGTGTGTGTGTGTGTGTGTGTGTGTGTGTGAGAGAGAGAGAGAGAGATGATGATGATGATGATGAAACGTTTATTAGCAAAATTATTGTACAATGTAGGTATCTCTGCCTATCTTACAAGAAGTCCTCACTACATTCTACAATAACAATCAAACAAAAACAAAACATAATATGCAAAGATAAACTAACAATCTAGAGAGAGAGAGAGAGAGCGGTCAATGTCAGTGTGTGTGTTTCAGAGGAAGACATTATCAATTATGATGACGTCGTACGTATCATGCGCAATGGGCATGAATTATTTTCATGGAAGTACTGCTGTGCTATAATCGGACGAGTGGATATTGGATTGGACTTTTCCAGTTCTCTCAGTTGTCATTCAGTTTCTTTTTTGTTTATTTGTTATTTTTCTCGGTAAACGGGCTGCCGGCGGGACCCGGCGAACTGACTCTCCGGGCAACAGTTGTAAAATGCCACTGGGAGAATGACTTCGTGAAAACGACTCCATGTCAACCGCGACTATGGCATTACTGGAAAAACGATTCCTTGAAAATGTCTACATGTCATCCGAGTCATCGCTCGCCTTTGTCACATTTACAACTAACGACTTGCTATTTGTGTGGCAAGACTGATATATGTACAGTAAAGGTATAGGTAAAGTGGGTGTTTGTGATGTCAGTCATTTTCCCCTGGTGATTTCCTATCAGTCAATGTATATAAAATATGTATAGCAGTCTTTGCGGCGCTGGGACAAATTGTTACTGGACTGACTGTGCAATGCTAACGTACATTTGCTCACATTTAGCCTGCCATTACGTCAGGTTTCACTGACTTGGAGTCAGTTGGGCTGGGGTCTGCCAGCGTATCATAGTGCTTCAGTCATGAGGACGGCAGCCACTGATTTAATTCACGTCAGTCACCGAGTCGCGAAACATATCTACACGAACTTGTCGTATCCTTGACTCAATATACACGCCAGTTGTTTGCGACAAGCGTAACAGCCGTCAGTGCAGTGTTTTTAGTGACTGAGATGGGCTCATGCTCCTCCAACCTAGACGCTCAGTCTTGGTTAGAAAAAAACACCACTGTGTCGACTGAGAGAAGAAGGCCCAGAGATAGTGCAGAGCAAAAAGTGAGGTCACTTGACTGAGAGCTGATAAAGAACAGCGATAACACTGAACCGCCGCCGCGCACTTCTTCCAGTGACACAGTCAGTATGAACGGGGAATGACAGATTGTGGCAGCGGTTCGGGCGGCCACTTGCACAAATTTATACCGTGCCATAACCAAGAAGGCGGAAAAAAGGAAGTTACCATCTTCAACACTCGCCCTACTAACTGACTGATTTCGACAGTGGAGGCCGAGGGTTTGGCACTGGCTGTACGAGTCCGTGACATCTTGCACACGACGTGAAGGTGTTTGGTAAGTATTCCGTCACTAGCGCTGACAAGATGAGCGGATTGAGTCGACGCCCGGATCTTGGGGAAGCGTGCGTGCTTAGATACAGACGGGTCATGCTTGAACTGAAGACCTGTTTCCTGTAAACTTGAGTTCAGTGTATGGTCGATCGGCTTGTTCACTATGCGACTCCCCACCCACCGGTTGGTATACCAACCGACCATCAGTGATCGCACTGCTGGCAGTCATGTCCTAACAGCACGTCCGCATCTGACCACGGGATTTAACCGGTGGAGCAATACAAGGTGTTGTCCACAAATGATTCCGTGAGTCCGCGCACGTGACAGTCATAACGAAGACGCTCAGTGACTCCGGACGGCCCGTCCTTGACACCAATAGGCAAGCATGACCCGGGCTGATGTCATTTATAATCAAATCAGTTGTTGTTGTAAGCCTATTTGACGACTGACGTACAATACGGGTGACACATATTCAGTAGTTAGTGAATTGGAAAACTGGTTAATTCGGTCACTGACTGAGATGATTTTGATCCGAGTCAGTTTCGACTGAAACATGTCAGTGCGTGCGGCCATCAGTCCGCGGCGTCCGAACGGGACTACTTTATTTTAGCGTTGTTGCCGGGCAGTATAGCACTCGGTAGAGTCAAATCAGTGGGTAACAACTTGAAACTGAAAAAGATATATATCCGAGATAGTCAGTACAGCCGGCTTTGGACTTTAAATGTTGGTGTCTGGAGTTTGAATCCCGACCGACTGCAAACCACTGAAATACTGATTTGCCGGGGCTATTGTTTATCCTCTCGTTGCCTCGTTTTTGGTACACTTATTGTCACCCTTGCTTGGTGGAAAAGGACGTTAAACACGCAAACAACCAACCAACCTTTCCTCCCCCACCCCGCACCCAGTGCCTTCCCCGCCGCCCACCCCGAACTCCGTCAGTCTCCGCCCCGGCCCTACCCCGGCCCCAGCCTCTCTCTCTCTCAGTCACGGCCACACTGAATTTGCGGCGGATACCCGGTCCGTGGTGGGTGGATGGGTGTATGGGGGTTTAACGTCCTTTTCCAACACATATGGGTGATATCATCAAAGACGGGGCAACGATGAAAAAGCCAGCACAAATATTTTGGCTCCAGCCGGGATACGAACTCACGACCCGAGCACTAAGAAGTCCAACGCTCTACCATTCGGCCACTGTGACCCCGGTTCCCGGGCCACCGTGGTACTGTTTTCCACTGCTAGTGTTATTAGTATGACTATTTTTAAAAACTGAAAAACAACACATGTTTGTTTATAGTTGTTATCTGTTCAAGGTCAGTCAGCCCAGCGGTAAAGCGGAAAACGCTTGATTCGTTCTGGTTAACTCCAGTCTAACCGTTTAGTCCGGGCATACGGCGTACGTACAGACTATGGATTGAAATGTCGCAGTTCGTTCTAGTCACCGTTATATTTATCATTATCGGCCTCTGCCTCATCCGTGTGTGTGTTTGTGTACGCGCGCGCCACGGCGGTCGGTGTCGTCAGGGTGTCCGGCGTGTGTGTGTGTGTGTGTGTGTGTGTGTGTGCTCCCCCCACCCCCCGACCCCCACAAAGAAACTTGTAAAAGCCCCCCCCCCCCCAAAAAAAAAAAAATGTATATATCAAAACAAAACAAAACAAAACAGAACAAACAAACAAACAAACAAAAAAACTGAAGAATGACAATTACCCCCCCCCCCAAAAAAAAAAAAAATCCCACAAACAAACCACAAACCGAAAACAACAAAACAAAATGAAAAACCAAAAGAAACAAAAACAACAACAAACCCGGCAAAACCACTCACACACAAAACAAAACAACAAAAACACGACACACAAAACGTGACCGGCAACAACAAAACGACGACAACTGACAACAACTGATTGTGACACCGTTGAACAACAACAACACACCCAGCTGAACAGCGAACAAACAAGAAATAATAACAACAACAACAACTAAAAAAACAAACAAACAAACAAACTGATCATAAGTCCCGTTATCTGATCGGCTGCCTGCTTTCCGACAGTTATCTCAGAGCTCAGCCGGCTCAGTCGAGGCATTATGGCCGGAATACTACAGAAAGGCACCGCGACTGAACCCGGCGGCCGCTCTGCACAATCGATCCGGCGATGAGAGCGGGGGAGGGGTCACCAGTGGGAGTAGAGTGATAGACGGGACTGGTGGAAAACAAGCAATTTTTACTCCCCCCCCCCCCTTCCATTAAAATTTTGTGTGTCTCCGTCCTCTCGTCCGGCTCAGTCCGCCCCGGCGGCAGTGACCTGCGCCGGTCGGCCATCCTCCCAGCCGAACTCCCCCAACTTCAGTTGCTATCTCCTCGGTATCCTTTACCTCTCCGTTATATCATCAATGGTTAGAACCATGTTTTATTTTTCTGGCGGAATACTTTCAATTTTATATCAATATCACGTATGCACATTGCTGTAGTACTATCTCCTCCTCATAGCTCCAGAGGAAAATGCATGTAGTGTACACGAGGTGTTACGTTTATGCGGCGGGGGAGAAATAAAAATCCCGACTTGCCTCCCTTCACTTTTACGGGAAATGACGTATTTGTGACCCATTTTCAGCGACATGACAGCACAACTTGAGTAACTTGATGGATTCCTGTGGGCCCACACGTGCGAAAAGTTGACGAAGCATGGCGTACGTGACTCGGTTAGGTTGTTTACAAGTGCAGCTAATTGTTTTCGTGTGCTTTATTTTGTGCAGGTGGCCAGGCCAGGTTCCGTCGCATTAAAAATAACGTAGCTACTTACTTTGAAGAAGGTCAACACAGCCCCCCTTGTTGTTGATAGTCCCTAATCGTTATGGCGGATGGGGCTGCGGCCTGCGGCCTACGTGACGATCGGAATGTGTGCCAATTGTGCGGGGCCCTCGAGAACCTTTCATTGTGCGGCGGTTGCCGCGATACGTGGTACTGCTGTAAAGACCACCAGCGCGCTCACTGGAAACAGCATAAGAGAAAGTGTAAAGGGAAACAACAGCCAAAGAAGGCGCAGCCTCCGTCATCTGCTTGCGAGGCAGCGGAAGATAACGCCAGTGCCAAAGTAACTTCAGAGCAGACGACAGCGACAGCGGACGTTTCACCTGAGCCGAAAGACAGTACGCACTCTGACTGTGTTTGCGAAGACCAGAACGCAGCAGCTTCAGAGGCAGATGGGGTCGCGGCTGTCGTGAAGAGCGCAACAGCCAGCGACGTGAATGGAGATGGTGGTGATTGTCCCCAGGACCAAGGGACAGAATCCGGTGCATCATTGACATTCAAGACCCCACACCCACCCGCATCATCTTCACCACGCAAGCACACAAACACAGTAAAGAAGCAAACACAGTTGCCAGCAATAGCTGAGGAAGGCAACGGTGAGCGCTACTTCCTCAACGCTTCACAGACTTTGCAGTCATCAAAACACACTGCACGTGCTCGCCGAAGTGCCAGTGCCATGTCGCCAAAGGGCTCAACTGTTGATACTAAAGATGCTTACTTAGATGTCCTGAGGTCCCGTTTTGCTGTCTATGCAGAATATGTTGTGAAATGTTTGCAAACATATGGCCTTTGTGTGATTGATGGCTTCCTTGGAGAGATAACTGGGCAGGAGATTCTTGCTGAGGTAAAGCAGCTGCAGGAACTCGGTGTCTTCCACAAAGGACAGCTTGTGCACTCTGCCTCCACGTCAACAGACAATATCCGTGGTGACATCATCACTTGGGTAGATGGACGTGGCCAGCTGTGTGAAAACATTCAGTTTCTTGTATCCTGTATGGATGCGGTTGTGCAGAACTGCTCCTCGCTCATGGACGGTTACTCGATCAACGAACGAACCAAGGTACACCAGTACACTGTCTTGGCTGAAGAGTGTGTGTGTGTGTGTGTGTGTGTGTGTGTGTGTGTGTGTGTGTGTGTGTGAGTGAGTGAAAAACCTCTTGGGCGTCAAAAATGGTTGTGGGTGTGCAGACTGTAGACTTGCATACAGAATATTGTGAACTTTAAGCTCTATGCATATGATATTGATGTTGTCATGTTGACCAAAAGCACTGACATACATACATGTATACAGTGTGTATAACCTCTATGCACCTGTGCAAAAGCAGCCTTGAGTTGCATCAGGGCAACAGAATATATATTATATTTGTCTGACACCCACTTGAATGATGAGCTTTTGCAGCACTGCATGTCTTTCAACATGACTTGCAGTAGGGTTTAGGATAGTTTATCAGGGCCCATGCAATTTCCTGCACAACACTAGCGCTGTAGCAGTAACGGTTAATGGGACAGACATGTTGAAAGTCGTGCTTAAATAAATGTACTTTTTAGCACTTGCTTTGAGTGGAGTTGCTCTTGCATGTAAAACTGAAGGTCAAGAGATCAAGAATAAAGACTGAATTTTGTATTTAAAAGAAAAATGATCAACATGATCAATTAATACAAAATGATGTAAAGATGTTTAAGACCCCAAAGATTTTTAATTTAAAAAAAAAACAAAAACCTTTGCAGCTTAGTAATTAGATACGAAATATTTACAGACTACAGAAGTGACATTTCCAGTTATCAGTCAATCAGCTTATTTGCCCACATAGGATACGAGTTTGCATCACAGATCATGGTCACTGAGTATTGATAATGTACCTCACAGTGCTATTGTAGATTTTTTTTTCTGACAGGCAATGGTGGCTTGTTATCCTGGCAACTCGACAGGGTATGTGCGACATGTTGACAACCCAAATGGTGATGGGCGATGCATCACCTGCATCTACTATCTGAACCAGAACTGGAACATCCATGTAAGTATGCTGCCCTGTGGCTGTTGCATCACATTCACAGCCGTTTGTTAAAGTATAAATTATGTAGACATGTGCAGGGTTGCACATTTTCCACAGCTTCTATAGGACAAAGTGTCCTGGAAACAGCAGAGTGATAGGACACAGTGTCCTGGCCACTTAGTGGCAATGAAAATTTTAATAGGACAAATGTCCGCTTGAGGTGGGAAAAATAGGACATTTGAAATTTGTATAGGTCAATGTCCTGGGACCGACTTAAATGTGCAACCCTGCATGTGTCTGGCGTAAAACAGTGTTGTGGAAAAGTTTTAATTAATTCAGGACGATGAATCTGTGCTGTAAAAAAAAAGATTTTTTTTGGGGGGGGGGGGGGCACAAAAAACACCAAACCAAAGTGCATGCGCATGTGCGCACGCGCACGCACACATACACACATATATTACAGACAGGAAAAAGTGGCCGACAAGGGAGCTGATGCACACACTGCAACTTATGCGTTGGTAACAAACTCACTCTTGAAATCAGATTTGCGCATACACTAGGTGTGTTCTGGAACATCTTTAACCGACAAATCTTGACGGTTCAGTGGGTGAAAAATTGAAAAGGAAACAGTTTTTCCTCTGACTGGGACTTGAACCTGACCCCTCGCATTAGTGACGAAGTCTCTTAACCACTAGACCACTCGTTTTATAATCTTTTCTTGGGGGGGGGGGGGGGGGGGGTTGCCCAAAAGAGGTTCTACAGTAGATTGATGCCAACATTCCCTTTAGAAACTGTGAACCATTTTGTCATCCAATATTTAAAAAAAGGGACAAAACAGTTTACTAAAGAAAAACAAAATAAACTACTCACTGAATTTGAAGCATGCTATGTACAGACTTTTTCTTCTTTTTTTGCCTAATGGAAAAGAAGAAAAATGTGGGCAGGTATTTGAAGTCACTTGCTGGAAAGGGGTTACTGGCTTCGCAAAAGTGTGCGACAGCTGTGCCAGGGTTTCCTAGATAATCAAGTGTCATGTTTTGGTGACAGAACCGTGTGAAGCATTTCAAGTTGAATTGCAAGTGTTTTTTGTCCTTGGGAGATATTTTCAGCTGACCCTGTTCAAACATTCCGTGTTTGAGTAACTGAACAGGTTGGGCAAAAGATTAGGATTGCATTAGGAAGGATCACAGTTCAGTTGGCATGTTGCAGTTTATGTGAAAAAAAGAGAATGCGTCTATATTGTTTAAAGCACTGTTGAAAATTTTTACACCACGATATATGCACACACATGACACACACACTCTCTCTCTCTCTCTCACACACACACACACACACACACACACACACACACACACACACTCTCTCACTCACTGAATTTGAAGCATGCAACAAACAGACTCCGTTTAGATCAATCATTAATAATTACATACCCCTTGTGTGAACATGTGTGTGTGTGTCACTGTGTGTGTTTTAAAGCACCTAGAGCTACCGAAATAGGCGCTATTGCACATATTACTACATTGTATTATTATTAATCACCAATTTTCTGAAATGAAATTGTGTATGGAAAGACTTTATTTTTCTAGTTTTCCTAAAACTTGTAATACATTATAGTTTCTTCATTTTTATGCTTATATAAATTTATTATTCTCATGTTTTTTTCCATCTCAGACCTCTGGGTGTTGTTGGTCTGTGAGAATTCAGTCCCAGGTAGAGCATAGGGAAGAATCAGGGCACTGCGATATGAATCACTGCGCTATTTTTGAATGTGTTTTAAAACAGTTTTGGGGAGGAATGTTTATGTGTAGCCCTGCTGCGAGGTGTTCCACAACATCCCACAGCTGAAGAAGTGTGTCAGGAGATAGGGCGCCCATGAATGTTTCTCCTGACATCCCTGATTATTTTTGTAATGTTTGGGATGTGTCCTGTCACACTTGATTTATGACTGTTACATTTTAGAGCGCCTCTGTGTTTGGGGCTCCTACTTGAACTTTGAAGAGTGCGCACATGTATGTGTGTTGTGTGTGGGGGGGGGGGGGGGGGAGCATGTATCAAGGGATGCAATGCCCATAGTTCAGTTTACATTTTTTTTAGTGTATGATTTCATGATTCAACTTATCCAAGATAGTAAAGTCCTGAGTGATGTTTACGCACTCCCCTAACCTAACAGCAGCACAAACAAAAGCCACATTTAAAAAAAAAAAGTTTGTGAGGCTGCTACAGCTGTTTAGTTGTGAGAAGTTCTGGTCTGTCCTGCACCTGCCTGCATTTTCCTTATCCCCAAGAAACTATCTGATGCAAGATACAGTATCTGACAAAATGTCTGACGAAATTTTTGAGTGTGTTGATGAAATATCGGGGAACCCGGACAGTTGAAGACACTGTTTCAGGCTACACACACCACTCCCCATTTACACCACTCCCTATTTACAACAACAACAACTAAACACCAACCCCCCCCCCCCCCCCCCCCGCCCTCTCCCCTGAAAAAAAAACAAACAACCCAAACCCCCCCACTCAAAAACAACAACAACCAAAATACCCAAAAAACAAAACAAAAAACACAGGGAGGGGCCTTCTGGGTGCAGATGTGAGAGTAATATCGGGGTAATCTGTAGTAGCAGATGGGTAGCCAGGACTATTTAGTGGTAGATTGTTGGACTTTCACTGCTCGTGTTGTGAGCTCGCGTACTGGCTGGGAGCTCTATATATGCTGGCCCATTGCCCCGTCTTCAATATCACCATTGTGCATGAAAAAGGGTGTTGAACCCCAACCAACCAACCAACCAACCAACTGTTATACCGGTAGTAGTCATTCATGTATCATTGCATGTATGTAGCGGGTACTGAGTGGAATTTTTGTCTATTCCAGACTGACGGAGGAATGCTGCGGATTTACCCAGAAGGCAAAGACACTGTGGCCAACATTGAACCTATGTTTGATCGCCTCCTCTTCTTCTGGTCTGATCGAAGAAATCCACATGAGGTGCTGCCTGCTATGCGAGAGAGGTTTGTGTGTTTTGTGCATTTTGGGGAGTGTGTGTGTGTGTGTGTGTGTGCGTGTGTGTGTGTGCGTGCGTGTGCATGTGTGTGTGTGTGTGCGTGCGTGCGCATGCGTGCGTGTGTGTGTGTGTGTGTGTGTGTGAGAGAGAGAGCAAGACAACCTAGAGGACATTTACTCTGTGAATAAACAGGTGCAGTTGCCTCAGGCACTTTGAGTTGCAGTTGTGTAAGTATTTATTATTGATCCAGGGAAAACATGTCAAGTGTAAGTCTACATCCGGATGATCCCCCCATCACACCCCTAACACACACACACACACACACACACACACACACACACACACACACACACACACACACACACACTTACACACGCACTCCAAACCCAAAACAACCCAAACAAACCAGGAACAAAAACTGAACAAAACAAACAAAAAAAACAACACTTATAGCCACTCCGACTCAAGAAACGAAAACCCTGACGCACAAAGACACAACAACTACAACAGCAAAGCCACTTCCATTGCAAATGTGTTGATTTCTGTTTATTTTATTTCTTTCAGATATGCTATTACAGTGTGGTATTACGAAGCAGAGGAGCGAGCTCGAGCTTTGAAAAGATTCAAAGGTAATTATTTCTTATGTTCCCCAAAGTTCTTTTTTATTTATTTATTTATTTTTTTTGCTGCCGCAACTCTTTTGCCAGTTCCAGTAGTGTTCCTCCTAGGTAATGGGTGGAATCCATGGAGGGCTCGGAAGCTGGGGCAATTTTTTGTGTGCATGATGATGGAGATGAGGATGATGGTAAAATGATGCTATGGAGGTCCATGTGGTTTGGGACTGCAGGACAGGGCCGCATTCCACGCTTCCTGTCATAAATATCCCGGCATTAAACAGGCCCGGGAACTACTGCACTTGCGATGCCGGACATGTAATCATCCACATCATAAGATGTGTCATACCAAGGGAAGCACCCCCAAAGTCGCCCCCGTGAAGTGGGTGAATCTCAGCTGTGTTGCAACAGCCTTCCCATTGGACCCATAGCACATCCGCTCTGGGGAGGAGGCGACCTAGGTAGGAAAAATCCCGCTTGCCTCGGCTTGGACTCGAACCCGGGTCTCCCGGTCCATGGTCCGAAGTGCTGACCACTACACTACGGGGGCTGGTTCCCCCAAAGTTTTTACTTTATCTGTCCTGTGCCCATGAATGCGAGTCAAAGCGTCTGTGTGTGTGTGTGTCACAGTGTGTGCTACGTGTGTATTGGTAAAATGGAACTACTAGGGAGGAGTGGTTCAGGAGCTCTCTGCAATTTTCACACATTCTCACGGCTCTTGATTTGTTTGTGGTTTTAGGTGAACGTTCAGATCATCCAAAGAAACAAGCTGTGCCTCTCTTCAATGGGTCACAAACGCGGAACTCCTAGCAGCGTGTGCTTTCAGTCTGCTGCGTACTGAAGAGTCAACCTGTGCAGCACTTTAAACATTGTTTGTGCCATGCACCTGAATACCAGCACATGTACCAGTCTTTCCATCAGCTGTACTTGTTGTCTCATCATTTCTGCACGTGGTACCGGTATCTACATTGTGCTTGACTCCATTGACTGTACTTGTACACAGGTGGCTGCGACTGTCTGAGATGTGCAGTTTCAGCGAAATGAACAACCCATCCCTTTGCTCGTTTTTTTTTGTTTTTTTTTTTTTAAATATGCACAGCTGTTTTGTGCAGTTAGTCTGCAAGCAGAGGTTGGATCACAATTATTTTTTTAAGACATGCACTTTGTAGCCCTGAGCTAAATTAAGCAATGACAAGATGGGTAGTGTCAACAGGGCAAGAAACCGTGTTAGTGTGAGTTTTCAAATATTTTTCTGATATTTTCTGCATTTCTCTTGGAACTCGCTTACAAACAAACCACATTTATGGAGTGAACATTCCCAAAAGACAGCTACAGCAGGTTTTTTTTTTCAAGATTGTGTCTTGACATTGACAAGGAAAAAAACAGTAGTTAACAAATTGTGGGGCTGGGGAGATGGGTGTTGCACATGGGATGATGTGTGTGTACACATGCGCATAGTGTGCTAGTCACTGTGGAAACACAAAGCAGACAAATGTACGGTGTACTAAGTTCAGTGCGGTTCAATTCAGTATAATTTCATTGCCTGGTAAAACTCAGAAACTTTTCTTTTGGCTCGTCCTGAAATGTAAAAACAATATATGTCACATCACGGACAAATTTATAGTGCATCTTCTAAGTTAAGCATGCACTGTTCACATAGTCAGTAATATTTAAATATATCACGAGTGTGAAAGGAGACAAATTCAATGGTTGTGTTCTGCTGGAGTTGATTTGGGATGCATTCGTATACAAGTCCTGTAATGACTGACTTTTCCGGTGACCGTGTAGGTTCAGACTCTGTAGCGTTCATAATGTTATGTGTTAGAGATGCAGTTTAGTTACTGGTATAATTAAAAGCATTCTGTTGATCTGTGAGAATGGTCTTTCATTGTCTTGACACCTGCATTGCAAGAGCTTGTTTTCACTTGGTACGTTGTGAGAGTACATGTACAGGCAGACGTGTGTACGCATATTTTTATTGCCAGTAAGTCGAAATGGCAGTTTTTGATGACTGTGGAGTTTTGTGATATATATAGATATACATATATATATACATTCTCTGGGTCATAACAGCAGATAAAAGCGAGTTCACAGGTTCCACTAAGACATTTTCAGTAATTTTCATGACAAACATCATTGCATGACTTCATTGGCTTGTGGAAATGTTTTTCCTTGCTGTCTCTTTCACCCTTCCAAACTTCAAACCATCGATGCCAGTTTTGTGTTTCTTACGTCATGTTGGTATCATCTTATGACATGTTTCTGTGCTTGCCTTGGAACATGCACTTTGATACCAGTGATTAGCAGAGACTGTGTTCTGTGTTCCTCACTAGTCAAGTATCTTGTCATTGAAATGTTCATGCTCTCTCAGGATTTGAAACGTGTGTTTGTGATGATTCTGTCTCTGAGGTGTTCTTATCTTTTGATACGGTAGTTTAAGCTTCGCCTGTAAATGTAATCTGCATTTTTGCACCATGACATCATCGTCAGATTTGGGTGTACCCCTGTTTTTAGAGTAGCGCAGTTGATGTGCACGGTGCATCGTCCTGCACTATTCTCGAAATCCCGGTACGCCAAAATTCCACCGGTGATGTCAACCAGCTTTTGGAATCAGAGGTTCACGGCCCGACGGATAGTACAGGCTCTGACCATGCATGGGTTTATGTTCACAACATGGTGCGTTTTCCATAAAGTGATGTAGAAATATTTCATTTGCGTGCCATTGGCATCCTTTCCATTCACTGCACGTGCTGTATGATTATTATTGCACTTTCGAGGTTTGGCAAAGGATGCTGGTGATGTACATGACATTCTGCTATGCTCTTGTCAAAGTGGTGCTATTAGAGGAGGTGGGGGGGGGGGGCGGGCAGGGGTGATAACCTTGAGCTTAGGCTTTCTGTCTTACCCAGGAGCTTAAAGGCTTTCTGTCTTACTGCCTTTTTTCCCTTCTGTGTATGGTTCGTCACTCGTTACTTGCAAATGTGATTTAAACATTGCAGATTTCGCTTGTCTGAATTTTTGTGTTTCCACCATGCAGCCAGCTGGATTTTGGCAAGCAGAATACAGAGCTTTAAGTCTTCACCTTTTCGCGTATTTCCACCTTTGGCTAAAAATATTTGTCTCCCCAAAAGTGTGTTTCCTCCTCTTACTTACTTAGGCCCCTGGCTCCAAGTGGAGCATAGGCCATTGACAACCCTTCGCCATCGCACTCTGTTCTGGGCTATTCTTGCCACTCCAGTCAAGTTGGTCCCCTGCTTGCGTAGCTCTGCCTCAGTGTCCCGCCTCCAGCTGTTGCGAGGCCGGCCTCTCTTCCGGCCTTTTCCCTGCGGGTTCTATGTCAGGGCTTTGCGTGTGGTGCTGGATGCTGGCTTCCTGAGGGTGTGTCCAATCCAGCCCCACTTCCTCCGCAGGATCTGCTTGGCCACTGGTTCCTGCCCCGCTCGCTCCCACAGCTCTTTGTTCTGGATCTTCTTTGGCCATCGGATGTTGAAGATGCGCCTCAGACAGGTGTTGAAAAATGTCTGGATCTTCTGCTGCATCGTCTTTGTTGTCCTCCATTTTTCGCATCCGTAGAGCAGAACTGACTTCACATTGGAGTTAAAGATGCGAAGTATGCTTCTTATGCTGACAACTTTGTTTCCTCCTCTGAAGCATTTAAAATCATACCAGAATGCACCAAGTGGCGTGGATTTTAGTCTACTTATACCAAATTTCTTTAAAGAAAGTGTTTTTTTCTTCTGAAGCACTTAAAGTCATGCTTAAATGTGCCAAATTTCACAGATTTTAGCCTGATTTAATTTTTATTTTTTTTTAATCTGTGGGAGCATGCTGCTAGACACTAACTTGTCTGCTTTGTCACTTTGTCACTTTGTCACTAAATGCTACACACACGTTTCCTCCCTTTGGATCAAGGAGCATTTTAATTTAAGCCCTGAGAATAGCACAGGGTTTGTATAGTTCAGGGCACGTATGTAATAGTCGAGATTAGGGCTTTTAGCCCTGGGTTAGAGTCTAACCTCTAACTAAACTAGCTCTAGGGTTAAATTTTCTGGAAGCGGGCCCATTCCAGCAAGGTGCCGGCTGTTACAGAAGGATTTTTTCTTCCTTTCTTGGCTTCCTTTTTTATTTAATTTTGCTTTTGTCCTAGTCTCGGTAACCGGTTAGGCCCGAAGCCGTGGGTTAAATTAACCTCGACTTTTACATTAAATAAATAAATTATATAAATAAAGGGCCCTGGTCAAATGGAGTGGTGCATGTACACGC
This sequence comes from Batillaria attramentaria, assembly GCA_018292915.2. Classification (NCBI taxonomy): domain Eukaryota; kingdom Metazoa; phylum Mollusca; class Gastropoda; family Batillariidae; genus Batillaria; species Batillaria attramentaria. Next base: position 578,092 of record JACVVK020000093.1, read on the forward strand.
CTGTATATTGAAGTCTTTTACTGCTGTATTCAAGGATGCGTGATGGATTTACCGGGACACTGCTTTTACCTCAGAATGATTTGGAAACTGATCAGAAATGTTATGAGTAGGTGGCAGGAAATGCTTGTGTCAAATGCCACATGTACTCAGCGATGCTTGCAATACGTACACAAGTGATTGGGTACAAAGTACTGCGTGTCATGTGTTTTCTTGTGAGGGGTTGGGGGGGGGGGGGAAGAGAACGCTTGGGCATTTATTGTAAATGTCACTTTTTTTCCAGATATGCTGGGATTGTGCATCCCATGCCTAGTTTTTTTTGTTATTTTTTTTTTTTGCCATTGAGGTGTTGGAGTTATTAGTATTTGTCCCCACGGCTATGACTGATGAACATAATCATGTTTGTTTTCATTTGTAAGTTTGTGGGAAGAGCAAGAGAGGGACAAGCATGATAAAGTGTTATCTGTGTGCGTGTGATAGAGTTGATGCCATGAAAGGTGTGTGTGTGTGTGGTTGGTTGTGTGTGTGTGTGTATGTGTGTGTGTGTGAGAGAGAGAGAGATGGAGAGAGAGCGAACAGGTTTGATGGAAGTTGTGGTGTTTGCGCGTGTGTGTGTGTGTGTATGTGGGAAAGAGGAAAGAGAGGCAGGCCTTTGGAAATGTTAATGCAAGTAGTCTACCTCTGTATGCAGCTGGACATGTGATTGTCAGTGAATGTGTGGAATGATTCAGTTTGAATACTGTTCAGTGACCGGGCAGCATCAGCTGGACACATGGCATGGCCTTGTATACATCCATCCATTTTTTTTTTTTTTTAACTGTCCAACGCTCATTGTGTCACGTGACTTTTTGCACGGAATGTGCGAGGGTGTTAAACAGTCGTATTCATAGAACGTTTCTATTCAGTCGTATTCATGTCTGATTCTGTGTGAAGCTGAAAATGCCGTCTGATTTGATGCTATTATTTTTGTCACCAAATGCCGCCAAATGCAAATAAAGGAAGACAAAGTTAAGTCATGCCTTTATTGGATGTGCATGGAAAAAATGTGGGAGTAAATGTTCTCTCTCTCTCTTTCTCTCTCTCTCTCTCTAACATTGCTATTTCGTTCCTGTTGCTGTACATGGGACTCTGTGTGTGTGTGTGTGTGTTTGGCTATAGATAGACATTACTGTAATAGATATTACTAGAATTAGCAAGGGAAAGTATGAAAATTGGCTGTTTTACGTTAATTACCTCTACCGTGGAAAAATAAAATTTTCTTGATTCTTGATTTCTCTCTCTCTCTCTTTCCTGTTTAAGCGCCGTGCGAACTCAAGGTGGAAACTTGCGCTAATGCGTACCACGTCGTCATCATCATCATCACCATCATCATCATCATCAATGGGTTTGGAAAATGCTGGGTTTGTTAGTGCACATCTTTATGTTAGCTTATCGACACAATTTCTTTGTGCATTTTGTAAAAATACATTTTGATACAATTCAGAAAACTGGTAAAGTAATGTAACTTTTGTAAGGTAGAAGGTGTGACTGCAAGTGAAAAGGGGAGGTTTTCACGGGCATCACGCGCGTATATCGACCAGTTAGTTCGGTTGCAGTGAGAGTGTGCAGGCGACCCGAGATTTATGTTGACAGCGCGGAATACGCGAACATGTATATGCAGGTGTCGACATATCCGTCTGGCAGATGAGTTGGATAAAGTTGACATTTTCCTCATGCACACAATGATACACACACACACACACACACACACACAGGCTGACGGCTGAGTCTGGGCCCCCTCACTGGCACACAAGGAAACAACTTGACCCCCCCAAAAAAAACAAAAACAAAAACAAAAAAAAACCTTTACCAAAGTCAACATGCCTACACACTACCATGTCTGCACAATCTCTCTCCCTCTGTTTTACACACACACACACACACACACACACACACACACACACACACAGAGGCTGACGGCTGAGTCTGGGCCCCCTCACTGGCACACAAGGAAACAACTTGACCAAAAAAAAACAACAAGGAGGAACGGCCCCGTCCTACAAAGTTGTTTCTCCAAACTTCATTTTATTTTGTCTTTGTTGTTATTGTTGCCGGTTCTCCCCTCTCCAAGTTCTACGAATGACACTAGATCCTCTACGACCTCGACCGATTAGCCGCGTGACTGGGGGTGGGGCCGGGTGGGGGAAGAAGGGAGGGAGAGAGAGAGAGAGAGAGGCAGAGAGAGAGGGTGGGTGGGTGGGTGTTTTCCCCCACATAAGGGTGATATCAAAGACGGGGCAACGAGAAAAAGGCCAGCACAAATATTTGGCCCCAGCGGCCAGGATTCGAACTCTCGGCCCAAGCATTGAAAGTCCAACGCTCTACCATTCGGCCACCCTGGCTCCCCAGAGAGAGAGAGAGAGACGTCAGTTCCGTGATCTAAACATTTGACGTCAGCCTCAGGCAGGTCGTCATACAGAGAGAGAGAGAGATGACGTCAATTCCGTGAAGTAAACTTTCGACGTCAGCCTCTAGCACTGAGATCGTCTGAGGATGCTTGTTCATGTCTTGTGATTTCCCTGTTGGCTTTGTGACTTCTCCGACTGAATTATTTTTCACATGAAATCTGGAAGATCTAGAGGGCTGATGAAATGTCGGAAGCAGTGGCGATACTTGCAGATTTTGTCTGTGAACCAAACATTTGACGTCAGCCTCACGCTGCTCGTCTGACAGATGATACTTCTACATATCTTGTGATTTCCTTGTTGCTTTTGTGACTTCCGTGACTGAATTAATTTTGACATAAAATCTGGAAGATCTAGAGAGCTGATGAAACGTGGACTTAAGTGCCTTGGTTTGTACTTACGAAATTGCAAAATTGGAACTTTTTTGACCGACGCTTCTCGCAGAAACGTGAAAAATGTGTTTATCTAAAAGCTCTGCTATTCTTAATACTAAAGCTATAATAGTGCAGCAGTTCATGTCATATGTGCAGTTGGCACAAGTGACAAAAATACCGGAATGATGAGTAATTTGAAGGAGTCTTTTCATAGATATTTGGCCTTATATGCAAACCACCCCTACCTCGGAAATATTTTTCTTACACAAAACCTGTCAGAGCTACATAGCTGTGCTACGAAAACAGGCAGTATAATTGGATGATCTTCCCAATTTCAGAAAATGAAGCCATTTGAACATTTTTTTCGAAAAGATTCGTAACATGACCGATTTTTAAAAATCGGCGATAACTGTTTTGAAAATGCAGTAGGCTAAAAATCGTGAAAAATAGGTCTGGAGAAGGTGAATTCCCATTTTATCTCAAAGTAAAAAGGCCTCCAACGAGGTGGTTTAGGAGATAGCCATCATTACATCCGTCCACACACACACACACACAGACACACGTCATTCCCGCCAAATAGAACGCAGCAGCAAAGTGTGCACGTAAGGTGTCTATGACGCAGATTTCGTTACGTCACTGTGTGCGTGAAAGTAAGTATTGTGTGGAGAAACGTCACAGCCTTGTTTTGTATCACTGAAACTTGGTGCTGCGCGTAGCAAAATCTGCCCCGTCTCATAAAGTTGTTTCTCTATAGAGAAACAACTTAAAAACAACTAAACATACCTTTACCAAAGTCAACACGCCTACACACTACCATGTCTGCACAATCTCTCTCCCTCTGTTTTACACACACACACACACACACACACACACACACACACACACACACACACACACACACACACACAGAGGTACTTTTTTTTCAGAAACAACACCTTCAGTACGTTGTGTGGAGAAAAGATTTTGTCAAATTGCACTACCCTCCTTTCTGAACAAACACGCTGATATTCATATGTGATCAGAAACAGAACGGTTGTCACTCTCTCGACATCCTTAGCCCTGAAAAAATATGGCTTTGCGAAAGGGTGCCTTCCCTGTAGGTCAACTCTGAGTGCAACAAAATGGCAATCTGTTTTCGTAGATTCTGAGTTTGTCAGTAAGGTCAGCGATCTTGCTATCTCCTAACTGTCCACACACTCGAGTCAATGAAATCGTCACAACACAAGACAGCACTAGACAACACTATTATGCAACCTCGAGGCCAGCAGTCCGCCCGAGAGACAGCGCAACGTGCCGTCATATTGCATCACACTTCGGCGAGGGGTCGAGGCTAGCCAGCGCGACATGACGGCACGTTGCATCACACTGTCGAGTGGTCGACGCTAGCCAGACGGCTCGGCGATTTGGCACCATCTTGTGAATACCGCGGTCACTCGCTTGTTCGGGTATTGGCCACGTAATAGCTAACGGCACACTCAGTGATGGGCCCCGTTACAACTTGCCCCAAGCACGTCCCGGCCACTGGCTTGAGGGCGGTAGACAACAAGAGACAAGTCCCGTTACAACGAGCATGAAACCACGTGTGACGTACTCA